>OY725328.1:4952841-5552841 GCA_963242795.1 Inga leiocalycina | reverse complement strand
ATTGACATTTTAATCTTGGTAATCAAATTTAGTGATATTTATTGAAAGGATAGTTTAAATTAAGCAATGTTTTCTAACGTATTTAGCTTTATTTTTATTTTATACCTAATAGGCTAATAGCGGTGTCCAACAACTTGGTTCATTTTTCATTTAATGTATATACAATATTTTATATGTTAGGTACCAAGCTCAACTTCAAAAGAATTTGATGTACTTGGCTGCAATTGCTGACGCGCAGCCACAAACACCAGCCATGCCTCCTCAGGTGGACATTGGATATAACCAGTTATTACCTTAATATCATATACTGCCTTTTCTAAACTGGTTTCTCTGTATAAAGCACTTGCAGATGGCCCCACGTCCGACAATGCAACCTGGATACTACATGCAACATCCTCAGGCTGCAGCAATGGCTCAAGCCCAGCAACAAGGTATTTTCCCACCAAAGATGCCTTTGCAATTTGGTAATCCCCATCAAATGCAGGACCCACAGCAGCAGCTGCAACAGCAAGTCTTCCAAGCACAGATGGGAATGAGACCTCCTGGAGGGATCAATAATGGCATGCATCCGATGCATAGTGAGGCTGCTCTTGGAGGAAGTAGTGGCGGGCCAACTTCATCTTCTGGTGCAAACGATGTGCGCGGAGGTGGCAAGCAAGATGCTGCTGAGGCTGGAACAGCTGGTGGAGATGGCCAAGGTAGCTCAGGCGCTGGGCATAATGGCGGTGATGGAGAAGAGGGAAAATGAGATGACATGCTGTAAGCTTCCATAAGAGATACATGTGATTGTTGATATTAGGTTTCTCTTAAAAGGCAGGAATAGTGTGATCTGATGATCTTGAATAGGTCAAGCAAAGAACAAAAACTTTCTCATGTTAAACAGATTAGGTAATTGAAAACTTGTTGTTAGTATAGTGGTAAGAGAGGAAGCAGTGGTAGCAAGTGGCTTGTATAATCATGACCTGTCACATTTGCAATTACCTGAAGATCATGCTGATTTTAAAAGACTCTTCCTTTGTTGTGTTAAATAAATAAACATTAGCCTCAGGAGCAATTTGAAGCAAAATAGGTTATGATTCAGTACTCAAGGACCCACCTGTTCTGCAGGGGTTTTTGACAAAATCCTCTTCTGGTTCCCAATGGTGTGGTTTGGGTTTTGATCATCGAAAGATTCTTTGCATCATTTTAGTATTTGTTTTGTGTTTTTGCCGACTAGGATAAAGTTCTTGGCTTCTTGCAAAGGTATATATCCCACGCGGTGGAATTTCTTGGCGCTTTAAGCCAAGCGAGGAATTATGCAACCTTTTAGAAACCTGTGCGGTGTGATCATGTGATAATGGGATTTTGGATTAGTTCAGTGTGTGGCTGAGGAGAAAGAGATTAATAAGATTTGAGATTTGATTGTTGGATCTGGGAGAGCGACTTGAAGAGAAGATAAAGTACAAAGAGTGGTCCTTGGCTTTCAAAACTAGAGCAAAGGGGGAAATGAAAAAGTGTCAAAGAGGAGTGTCATTTTGGAACCTTTTTTTTTTTTCCTCCTTTAAACCAAAACTAGTTCAGGATCCGTGCATCAAATTAAACAAATATGTGCATCAAATAAATATCATTGCACGGATCAAATTAAAGAAATACGCAAGTTAAAAAAATATGTACATGAGGAAGGTTTGTCAAATATGATTATCACAACCGAATGATATATTTGTCAGTCAACCAAAAAGATTATAGAAAACTTCTTTATATATCACATTTGAAGTTTTGTCAATGGGGATGTCATGCTCTTCAAGGATCAATATTTTTAGTCCCTCCCTTTGCCGAACTCTCGAGAGTGCAACATATAGTTGACCGTGTGTAAATACAGGGTGGGGAAGAAATAATCCAACACTTAGTAGACTTTGACCCTGACTTTTGTTAATTGTCATTGCAAAAGAGAGCATTACTGGGTATTGCCTTCTACACGAAGTGAATGGCAAAGATGCTTCAGATGGTGTGATTGTCAGGCATGGAATTAAAACATGCATACCAATGCTACTTCCTGTTATAATCTCTGCTCCAATGACATGCTTATCTAACCTTGTGACAATTAAATTGGTGTCATTGCATAGTCCAATTGATTTATCAATATTCCGCATCAGCGTTATTGACGCACCTACTTTCAATGTAAGCTTGTGATTAGGCAATCCAGACATAGTAATCCCATTCAAGAACTCAATCAAATGAATTTCCCCAATAGAACTGGCAACACCATCTTGTTTGGAAACACTGTCTGCACTAAGGTAAATCACCTCTTCGCCTGGAAGCTGTGCAAGCATATAATTATTCACTTCATCAACAACAGATAATGTAGCTGTTAGTATTGGACGATCCCTAAAATAAGACTTATCACCTAAATGATCAACAAAATCTGGATAAGTACTCTTGACAATACAATCCAATGGATCCGTTGAAGGAAATAATAACAAATCTCTAAGGATGGCAATGACATCTTCTGTGTCAGCTTGTATGTCAACATTTCTGTCCCAACAGAAATGATCCAATTTGCAAATTCTGCTATTGCTTCAGTATTACATGAGGAAGTACCCCTGGATAATCTCATGTTTTTAGTGAGTATGAAGAGTTTACATTGTTTCCATAAATATGATGCATTAATAGTAACAAACATAATATCTTCACGAGTACCTCTTGGTATGATAGGCAGGATTTGTCTGACGTCTCCTCCCAGCACAACCGTCTTCCCAACCAAATGCTTTTCTCGCAACATCATGCTCATTTCGTTGCAAGATATCACGTAATGTTCTACCTAATGCTTCGAAACAATATTTATTAGCCATTGGTGATTTATCCCAAATTATCAAGGATGTTTGAACCAAAAGCTATGCTAATGGTGCTCCTTGCTTAATATTACAAATTGAGTCTTCAGTAATGGCTAGAGGAATTGCAAATTGCGAGTGTGCTGTTTTCCCATTAGGCAAAAGAAGTGATGCAATGCCACTAGATGCAACGCTAAGCACTATTTTGCCTTTAGATCTCAATGATGCACATAATTTTTGCCACAAATAAGTTTTCCCAGTCCCACCATATCCATACACAAAGAACAGCCCTCCACACATTTGTTGAATAGCCCCAATGATAGTATTGTATATTGACCATTGTTCTTCCATTAAATTATCAAGGAATACTTGTAATTGGTCTGCGAGTGCTTTCTGGTCAAAGTTTAACTCGGCCTGGACAAATTTATTTAATGTTGATCCATGGAAGGAAATATTCAAAAAAGGTATAGTTGGATAATCATAAAGGCTCCTACCATTAACTTATAATTGATCTTCAATTTTAAGGAAAACATGATTTTGTAACTCAGCATCACTAAGAGCAAGTCCTATAGAAGCATAGTGCAATATTTTAGTTGCAAAGTTAGTAATATAGGAACTAATTAACATTTGTACATATAAAGTAAAAGGACAGAAAATGTAAAGATAAAATAAGAGTATATTTGTGGGAAGATTCATACCAGAGTAACATGTTAGTTGCTGTTGCATGTAGAGTATATCCTCTGCCATTAATCTCCATGATTGTTGCCACACAATTTTAGGGTGTGACATATAATTGCATAACAACAATATGAAAAATAGACGACGAAGGTAGTTTGGAGTAGCCCATTGGTTTGCCTCTTGAATAGCATCAATATATTCTCTGTCATCTTCTAACAACCCCAGTGTATAGCAAGCATCCCTAAATGTGGGATAGACTACATCATCAAGAGTTCTCAAATCTTTATATGATGTAGGTCCTCTAACTGTTGCTAACAACAAACGCAAACAAAAGACTTCTACACTTCCTGGAGGAACATAATATAACCTTCCAATAGAGAATCCAGATTTTCTTACGCCCCAATACTGGCCATCTTTTTTGTACACAAATTTTGTTAGGAATTCAAAGTATGTTAATGCCCGTGCTTCAGGATAGTCTTCATTTGCCTTCATCCATGCTTCAAACATAGTTACTTTTCCTTTATTATGATTAACCACATCATCCAAGTTGGCATCATTTTCATAAATAATTGTTTGGTGATCTAGTAGATGAAAGGAAAGGCTTTGCACCGATGGAAATCATAAGTTTATGTCAAACCCATAAATTCTCCAAACAGCTTCACATGGAGACAAATATCGAACTTCATAGTACATTTTTATTTCATCATGAATAACTTCACTTTCACCAGAGGAAGATTGAGCATAAAAGGCTGCGGTGGCTCGGTCATGACCCTTACTCACATACTTGAATAAATACTTAATTGATTCCCCTTTTTTACACCTTTCAACATTAATATGAGCTTGATATTTTAGTAGTAAGGTAGGGTTGTAGGGAATCATACTCCTATTATCCAAAGGCACCCTATTTTTAATCATTTCTCGGCCATTATCCATTCTTCAATAACGTGGGTAGCCATCTTCATGAAAAATAGTGCTTGAGTTGAATGGTTTTGAATAATATTTTGCACACTTTCCATTTACCATACATGGAAACTTCAGGTTAGCTGTGCCACATGGTCCATGCATCATATAGTTACTAACAGCTTCATACAATTCATGTTCCTCATTTTTATCAGGTATCTCAACACTAATGACTCGATCAATATCATGTGGCGTCTCGAGCTTAGCTTCATGTTCTAAAAATAGAATGATATGAGCATGTGGGAGACCTCGCTTTTGAAATTCAATTGCATACAATGCTGTACAAATAAGCAAACATCAATATTATATATAACTTGACAATGATTAGTGTGATATAAGGATTTGTGCAATTCAACAGTAGAAAAAAATTACTGAATATAGTTAGGATAAATTTTTCTGTACACTAACCTGCTTTAATAGGACCAAAAATATTACCCTTTTTCAAATCGTGCATCAAATGCTCTAATTTTATCTCAAAAATCCGGTTTACCTTGTTAGGGCAATCCTCTGGCTTTAAATTTTCTTCTTCTAAACATCTAGTTACTTCAAGCCATTTTGGATTGCATGTAAATGTGATAAAAATTTGAGGATATCCAGCCGAATTACAAATTACCAATGCATCCTGATAATTTTTTGCTATATAACGTGGTCCTCTTGTGAATGATAAAGGAAGGATGATTCTTTTTCTTCGTGCAGCTGCATCTATTTCTCCTAATAATAGGGCATCTGTCAATCCCTTGTACATTTCTACGCACAATTATTTTTTATTATTCTGTAGAAAACTTAGCCTGCACGCTTCTATCATTGTATATGCATCAACAACAAATTGTTGGAATAGCTTGCCCCCATGCAATATAACTGAAAATTCACTATTCCTGTCTTGTATGATATAAGCAAAATATTTGCGCATTGTAACAGAAAATCTTGTCTGGTTGTACTGCTCTTGATAACACATGAGGTATTGCTTCATTATAACCTCCTTTACCATAGGTAAAAGCAATGGATATTGTAGAGGCAGAAAATGAGGGTGATTTTCAGATATTCTCTATAGAGCTCCTCTCTTGTATTGGAGTATTAAATTTCACCCATATTATGTGGATCCAATATCTCCTACAATTAAAGCAGCTATCTCATTTTTAGAGGTTGGCAAGTCATACTGGCGTGTGTTTCTCTCACGTTTATGTACAAGTTTAATTCTTATATCTTGTCCCTTATTAGCATTGATAAAATCACATGCCTACCAGAAGATTTTAACTAAATCATTATGCTTATCTAGCATATTTTGCAGCCTTTGGATGATAGAGTTGTTCACTAAAGATGAAGTGCCGGTTTCTCCAGTACAAAAAATAATAGAAATTATTACTTAAAATATATAACAATCAGGCAATTTATATGAATTTAGCAAAAGATACATACATTGATTAGCTATATTGTGTAAAGCACAATATGTTGACCTGATGGCGGATACTCTGTTACTAATTTCATTTAATGTGTCATAGATGTATAATTGGGCAAATTTGGGAGTAGCACCGTGTATTGGTAGTATACTTCTGATTAAATGTATGTTTTGACCACTCATCCTACACACATAAGGTCCTCGGCCATCATTGATATTTCTATCTATTCTTCCACCCATAGACGTAAAAGCGAACATCATATTATACGGTCTAATATGCATTCGAAAATGTTTACTTTCAGGGTGATGACCAAACAGTAAGTTAAGCAATTCAACTGGTGGATCTTGCAAGTTGGGAAGTTGTACTTTTCCTTGAAGGCATCACATGCCAAATCTAGGAGGATTTTCACTCCTATCCTTCCTAAGTCATTCATCATACCACATTTTTGCACCACAATATGGACATATGAAACTTTGGTCGCCTAAGTCTTTGTAAGCTGATAGCTATGTAGAGCGAGCGAAGGAAATGATTTCATATTAGAAATAATGTTAATCTATATAAATAAATTAATGGATAAGTGCTTTTCACTGTTAAAACATTTAATGCACGCAAAGTATATAGAATAATTGGTGCAATGATTAAATTACCGTTACTAGCTGCTCCTCTATTTGGGCCCAGATTGCTAGACGTGTTCTCTTCAGACGATTGGGGTATGCGGCAGGTTTTTCTTCGGCGTATATTAACACGGTCAACTATGGAAAAAGACCCAGTGATGTTTTCTGATGACAAAACTACATATTTAACATAAAATGGTTAATAGAGTAGACATTGACGTCATAGTAATGTAAATGAATATTAAAATAAATTATTTTGCTACAGCTTATTTAAATTTCATTTCTTATAACTTTAAATGAGGTTGCAATTAATAAATTGCTTATTTCTCCAGTAGACAATTCCATTAGTTGTTAGAATGTATTAAATATGTATAAGGAACAATGGAGATTTAAGGTAGAAGGACAAACTATTTGTTATTGTTGCTAATGCAGGTCGAGCTTGTTGCCTTTGGTGTAGCTGCCGGCACATTGTCTCCATGCACACCAGTGAGTTTTTTGCTGAAACAACATAGTTATATAAATAATAAGCCCAAATTATAATTTATACTTGGCTCAATAGATACAATAAATAAATTTAGTAAAGGTATGGTGGGTCATTCCATAGATTTATATATGTATTATTTATATTTAGATAGCTATATATGAAACCCATACTATGATATACATTGTTGAAACGTATCTATATGAAGTTGGTATCTCTTATTCTATGTTTAGTTTAGAACCCAACCCTATAGTAAACCAAAAAGAAGACCCCAGTGCAAGTGGTTGAGACGCACTTAAGTTCAGGCTATATATGTGACAAGGTGTTCACAAGAGAAATGGTAAATTTCAGGTAATGAAAATGTTGTAGGGTTATTTTTCCAAAAACAATAGTGCACTATAAAAAAAATTAATGTATGATCTATTTAGAAATATATACTATCAGTTATTGTTGCAAATGCTGGTGGCAGGAATGTTTTGTGGAGTTTTATGACTTGTGTCTCCATGCAAATGTTTGCATTTTCTGTTGATGAATTGTATTTTAATAGATAAGAAAAAGGGTTCATATTGCATATAATTTAAATTTACCTGCTTCAAAATTATTGGTGTTGTCATTATGTTCAGAATTTCTGCTACTGAGCCCGTGCTAGATGTCCTATAAATAAATATAGTTATACATGATTAGATGCTCACTATGTTAGCCTAATTATACTGAGAGATGGAATTATTTGTGGAAGTTAAGTGCCTAGATTTACAGTTATTTTAGGGCAATAAGTGCCATGATGAATGCTTTTGCCTTCTATTGAACTTAGGCGGTTGGTATTTGGATTCCTTTCATTTGTCTCATGTTGATGCATATTGTTCCCTCGCCAGTTCGTGTTGCTGGCTTGCTATTTCTCTGAAATCAAATAGGTGGTGACGTGCCTCTTGTACGTTGCTATTTTTTGTTTTGAAGCAATGTAATACATTCAGACCACCACTTTGGAGATTATCATAAATAATCGTTGAAAAAACTAACCCATTTAGCCCACCACTACTTGTAAGCGAAAATGATGTACTTGGGTAGTTATCGATCATTGACTTCCACGCACTGGTGTTATACCACTCAAATAATATCATGGATGCCCAGTTTTAAGGAAAACATGATCACAACGCAAAGACAGTTGGGTTTCCCTTATATAATTATAATAATACAATAAATATTGTTACCAATAAAAATGAAACAATTGTATATTATCCTCTATTTTGGTATACATATGTTGCATTTAAGTGGAGATAACAAATTATAAAACACAATATTAAATTTCATTGAGACTTAGATAGCATTATTATTGAGATTATTTTGATAGAAAATCAGTCAGAATTAGCAAGGGAAAATACTATTTGTTGAAGAAGATTTTTAAATATATAGTCTTTAAATATGAAGAAAATAACGTTATTATTTTGAAATTTAAATTGATATTAAATTTCAAAATATCAATTTAAAAATAAAAAATTATCATTGATTAAAAATAATTTAAAAATAATAATTTTGTCAAAAATTCTAGCCTCTAGATGATTAATTCAGTTTATTTAACGAATAATTTAACACTAATAACTAACAAAAGCGTAGGATAAAAAAGGACAACGACGGTTACCTACAATTCAAAATTATTTTATTTAAAACTGCATATTATCCAAACACAAACTGTAACAATAACGGTTACCTAAAATTCAGAATTATACTTTTTTTTATTTATATTTAAACAGATTGAATAAACAAAAATTAATTAAAAAATGAAAAATGACTTATTTATTTGACTCGCAATGCTACCGCTTGGCGCACTCTGAAAGGACCTACTTTCGGCCTTGCTTTTATATATTAATAGATAGATAGATTCGTTCGGGAAGATATATTTATTGTAAAATCATTTAATGAGAGTCGTTAATTTTGAAATTAAATAGAAAACCAAATATATATATATATATATATATATATATATATATATGATGATATGAAACAAGAAAGATATGCAATTTGGTATAAGTCAAATATCTTAAATGATAATACTATTAACAAATATAAAACATCACATCGATTAACTAACAAGCTGTTAATTAATATGGTAAAGGATTTCATCTCCACAAGGAAAAGAACATTAATTCAAATATATTGGAAAAATTATATATAGATTCTCATTAACCCACAATCTAAGCCTATAATTTTTGAAGTCTATTCCTGAAATTAAAACTGTCAACACTGTACAAAGAAGCTTCAGATTAAAGGAGGGTGGAATATTCTACTTCTCCAAGTGTCATTTGTCTGTCCCAGTGTATGAAATTTAAGGTGAGTGGAAAACTCCAAGAGTATTTCAATATCGTATTACCGTTCATTAACATGCTCCTAATATGGAATTAAAGTTAAGATTTTCACAAAATCGTGAAGGAACATAAAAACCACACCTCTGAACAATAATGAAAACATTTTTTTCAAAACCATGAAACATATGCCAATCATCCCAGAAGCATGCAACTCATCTATCTCTCTTCTAACTTTATAGTCATTCCCTTTTGTCATTTGTGAAAATTATTGGTCATCAATTATCATAAATTAAGGGGATTTCTTTAATTAAATAAACAAATGACGTTCCCGTTTGGCATGATCTGAATTCTTGAATCAGTGGCAGTCAAAAGATGTTATTTTACTCCTCCAAAATAGAGACTTGGCTTAAAATTTTTAAATGCCATATTAACACATTACTTCCATGGCCTTTTGACACCACTTAACAATGCCTTTCTTTCACTTTCACAAGGAACTACCTTCATGTATAAGCTTTCAACAACTCCTTCAGTCAGCCCCTCCTTCTTTAATATTCCTTTTGGTCTTTAATATAAGACATATTTATTAAATTTGATTATATTAAGAAAGTTAATTGAATTAGCTTATATAACATGTATTTTTTAAAACATCTTAGTTATCTTCATTAGTTTCCTCATTTTCTCTTATCCCTGATTATTGTTAAGAGGGTATCAATTGGGGTAAATTAAAAAATATTAAAAAATATGAAAAATATGTCTTATATTTAAAATCAAGATCAACTCCACACATATGTGATATGTCTCATTAAGGACAGGAGGGTGTATTAAATATTAATATATAAATAAGATAGAGAATAATACTAATAATAAAACTGAATTTGTTAAGAAAACTTTAATAAATCCCCCACACAATTGACATCTTATCAAAATTTTAAATAAATCCCTCTAATTTTGCAATGAGTCATCACTCATCACCTACCTTAATAATAATAAAAGCCCTGTTGCATTATTCTAATGGGATGAAACTTGAGAGTATGCAATGAGATGGATATCTGTGTCAGTATTCATTTGAAAATAATCTCTAATAATTCGGAAATCAATCTGATTGCAATAAATTAAACACTCAGGGAGTATCTTTCTTTAAAGAAGGTAAACTATAAAAAGAGCTTTTAAAACAAGGCAGATATGGTAATCTATTCAATATTCATCAAATTCCAATGTTGTACATCTTTCACATTGCGGAATTTAAACCTCACCGATCAAAATCCAGAGAAAAAGATTCTAATTCTTTGACCAATAGTAATTAATGCCTTATCAATCCCTCATCACTCGCGTTTATAATAAAAGAAAATTAAAGACACCTTCACCTCTATCTTCGTTCAACCTCACCTTTCTTCTGTGTGTCTCTGTTTTGCTCTGTATTCATCTTCACTTTCCAAGTTCTTATGGTCACTAATTGTCGCTACTCGCAACTTCCTATAGATAAGAATCAAGGCCAAAATCTCGAATAAATAAACCGACAATTCAAATCCTCAATCTCCTTCTGTCTATACAACAAACCCATCCTAAATTTTTTTTCTTCCCTGAATAAGCGAACAGAGACAAGCAAGCAATTTCGACATGAAAACAGAGCATAGCCGTCATCACTACCAGAAGAAACTGGTGACTGCCGTCAAATTAGCAAAACCCGCCGCGTATTTTATCCTTCTCTTGCTAACTTACGCCTTGGGTTACCTATCCGCTCCTTCATCTTCAACCTCCTCACCATCACCAAAAAAAACAACACGAATAATCTCTCATTCTTCTTCTTCAGCCTACTATACCCCTGTTCTTCATCTCACCAATTCCAGTCGTACCCATCTAGACTATTTTCGGGTCACCGCTCCATGCTCCGACCCGATCCATCCCGACCTCGTCCGGCCAACGCTCCTGCGTTACTTGTTCAACGGAACATCACCTTTTACTGATTTCCCGCCGGAGCACGCGGCAAAGAGACTCCGTCGGAAGCGGGTTAAAGGGTGGGGCTCCAAAGGCGCGGTCTTCGAGAACCTCATTCGTCGGGTCAAGCCCCGAACCATAATCGAAGTAGGCACATTCCTGGGCGCGTCGGCGCTTCACATGGCCGAGTTGACCCGGCGACTCGGGCTCAATACCCAGATACTGTGCGTGGACGATTTCCGCGGGTGGCCCGGGTTTAGGGATCGGTTCAGGGACATACAGATGATAAACGGCGATTTGATGCTGTACTACCAGTTCATACAGAACGTGGTGAGCTTGAACGCGACGGAGACGATCTTGCCGGTGCCGTTCTCGAGCGGATCGGCACTGATTAATATGTGCGAGATGGGGGTGTATGGGGATTTGGTGGAGATCGATGCGGGTCACGATTTCTATTCGGCGTGGTCCGATATAAACCGGGGATTCCGGATCTTGCGACCCGGTGGGGTTTTGTTCGGGCACGATTACTTCACAGCGGCGGATAACAGAGGCGTGAGGAGAGCCGTTGATTTATTCGCAGCTCTTTATGGTAAAAAGGTTCATATCGACGGTCAACATTGGGTCATTGAATCCTCCTAGTTGTTGACTTTTTTATTTGTTTATTTTTCCCACTCTTTACGCAACCACAAAAGAATCAAACTTCAAATGTGAAAATATCTGTATACTTTTGCTTTTTTTCCCCCTTCTTATTTGTTATTAAGAAATACTACATTAAAATTTTAATATAAAATCCAATTGACTTTTTTTTAGATATTAAAGAAGTCAATTAAGTTACATTAAAGTGTTTATATTTATGATTCTTCTTCAAAATAATTTTTTTGACTTATAAATTGATATATAGTTAAATGATACACAACATATATTATTAAATAATTTATTTAATTTCTTTAATATTTCAAAAATAAAGTTAATTCAATCTTATATTATAGACAGTAGGTAAAGTGTGTGTGTGTGTATGGAAGTGGTATAAAAGTATGGATGTGAATGAAGCAATAAATAGGAGGTTTGATTACGTGAGAGTTGATCAGTTGGTTGAGTGATTGGAAATGTATTGGTTCAATTGGCAATTTGCATCACAAATTGAGAACGCTGCTTTCAAGTTAGCTCTTTGGTCATCTTAATGACTGACCAGTACAGGCAGTTGATGAATTATTAAGTGTGTGTTGGGGTATAAGCAAAATCACGGTTTTAAAATCCCGTTTCTATAAATCGAGACAAAACTCCTCTCACATACTTACCTTATAAATCATAAAAGCTATTCTCTAAAAACTAATCCGAACACACACTAAAAAGCACAAAAGTTATATACTCGTACTTATCTTCAATGTCCAATTTTCTCATAAGATGTTGACACCATGACCCCAAAAAAATAATAAAAGCATGTGCTCACTCCGTTTAATCTTTTTCTTCTATTCGTCATCCATTAACTATCATTTGGAAAATATTTGAAGAAAAAAAAAGGCCTAAAGCTTTTTTAAAAAAATCCGAGTCCCAAAATTATTTTGGACTTGAGGATTTTCCTTATCAGGATCTTGAGCATTAAGACATAACCTTCCTAATAAATACATTTTTCAGAATTTAAATTTATGTTCTCCACAAATATATGAATGTGAACGGTGCCTTTTCTTTTACGTTACACCGTTTCAGTGATATAGAGGCAAAGAATACTATTGAGAGTCATGATTAACATGTTGGTTAAAAAACCAACAGATAATTCATGGGTTGAACTGATTTGATTCTTTTAAGTAACTTTGATTAAATTAATATACGTTTATCTTGAATTACCATCATTTAATATCTTTTCAATTTTTTTCTTTTTTTTCTTAGGCAAAAGTATCTTTTTATTAAATGCAATCGGGCAATTCTCCAAGCAGAATTTAAATATTGATTTTGCATATTGTGTGGGGCTGTTCTCGGTATACCCAACCTCTGTCTATTATATTATTTTTGTTCTCAAGCAAAATAAAGAGAAAATAAAAAGACCGGTTGCTAAGCCCATCTAAATGTCCATGTAGACTTGAGCTAGCCCAACCCTATCAACCTTAAAATGTTGATTTCGACTAACTTCACCCCTTCTCGTAGAGTCGTAAGGACTCAAAAACAGAAGCCTCTCACTCTTTTTTTAGCAAAACAAAAGCCTTTCTCAAACGTGGCCCTCGGCTTGCATCGTACAAACAATCCAAAAAACAAAAATGTTAAGGTCCAAATTTACTCATGAAGTATTTCACCAGGGGCACCTGATGCAAAAAAATTTTCTTAGGGTGTGTTTGATTTGAGGGGAGGGAAGAGGGGAGAAATTATAATTTTGTCTAACTGAAACCTAAAATTTATCTTCTCATTTTTTAAAATTTTGGATTCCTGCCTAAAATTTACCCTCTTATTCATTTTAAAATTTGGTTTTCTGCCCAAAATTTAAATACCTTCAACTAAAAAAGGTAATTTAACCCCCTCCCTTCATCCCTCCCCTCAAACCAAACGCACCCTTAAGTGTAAAAATAAACATGAAGTTTTTAAAATTGTGCAAAAATACCATGGCCTTTAAGTCAACTAATCTTGACTGTTTAACAAACATATTGCCTAAAAAATTGGATCTGGCTGCGGTCCGCTACCATGCGGTCCGCTGCCCGTCCTTTTCTCCCAAACGACACCATTTTGGTGTGGTTTGGGGGTAAATGAGGGGTTGATTTTTTTTAAATGGTATCTAGTATTTTTTTGGATGTATCTAATATCTTAAAATATTTTTAAGTAACATGCAGTATGCTAAAATAATTTTTAGTGCCTTTAACCTCTTAAAATATTTTTTCAGTCGTACCCAGTGTGTTAGCAAACTGATTGCAATTTAACTCTTAATGTATTTTTTCAGCTCCAAAAATCGCTTTAAAATATTAGATGCTATTGAAAAAATATTTTAGAGTGGGTGGAAATTAATAAATCAGTATTATAAGTTTTGGATGCTCTTTGCTACTAAGAAAAATACATTAACAATAAAATTGTAGTCAATCTCCTCAAACACTAGGTTCAACTGAAAAAATATTTTAAAGAGTTAAAAGAACCAAAAAATTAAAAAAACAAAAAAAATATTTTAAAGTAACTTTTGGAGCTGAAAAAATACATTAAGGGTTAAATTACAATAAGTCTGCTAACAAACTGGGTACAACTGAAAAAATATTTTAAAAAGTTAAAAGTACTAAAAATTATTTTAGGATACTGCATGTTACTTAAAAAATATTTTAAGATACTAGATATATCTAAAAAAATACTTCAAAATATTAGATATCATTTTTTTAAAAAAATTCAGCTCCTCATTTACCCCCAAACCACACCAAAACGGTGTAGTTTGGGATAAAAGGACAGGCAGCAGACCGCATGACAGTGGACCGCAGCCAGATCCTAAAAAATTAGCGCAAAAACACACATTAAGTTTTTAAAATTGTGCAAAAATGCATTTGAAGTTTCTAACAGCTGCAACATTTTTGCATCATTTTCTTGACCTACATATTTGCTAAATAATCAACATTAGTTGACTTAATAGTCATCCATCATTTTGAAAACTTCACATGCATTTTAACACCCAAAGAAAGCTTATAGTCTCTAGTGCTCTTAGTGGAATACTTCATTAGTAGAGTTGTACCTTAACCCTTAAAACAAAAAGATTTGAAAGAACTACAAAGAAGTACCAGATAAAGAAAACAATTGCTCATAAGTCCTCTCCATATGTGAATTTGAGTGGATTACTTGTTAATAAGACCTATGAGATATACCAGTACAAACATTGCGGTTAAATTTTGTCGTGAGATATACCATCCCAAAAAACAAAAACAAAAGCGCTTCGAGGCAAGATGATAAAAAAATCACAGCCATGGTACTTACATGAATCTTTTAGGTTGATTTTTTTTATATATAATAGCAAATATATAATAAAATTATCAAATAATACCTAACACAATCTATTAATGACAATGATCTGATACGGATCCTTAACTTTTGTCCCATAAAAAATTCTTAATTTTTGAGGACTTTCCTGCATTGGAATACTTAGTTGGATTTGACATCATGAAAACATTCATCTTCTATTTTTTATTCAAACCAATAAGATTTCACCAGTTATACGTTATTTTTCCCGTTTAAAATAAACCATCAAAATATAATCCCCATTATTAGTTGCTGACTATCATTTGATAAGACCGATTATAGTATGTTTTTTTTTCCTCTCGATGGGGATACTATAGTATGTTTTTAAGTTAACTGTGATATGATATGATGACTAATTGAATACAAAAATATATTTTATCTAATTTAATTAATATGTTCATCTGCCAGCAAAAGAATTAATAGGCTTATCATAAGAATTATATAATTATTAATTATAAAAATTTAAAATCAAACAAATTCTTTTAAGTATAAGTTATAATCATTTGAATAATTTAAAAGTTCAACCAGTTAATTATTAAAATAGTAAATGAAATATAGGACAAGAAATAATTAGGATTATTTTATTAAGATTATTTGAATAATGATAATTATATTCTATAATCCACCATTTTCTGCGCTTTGTGTCTGTATGTATTTTGTACGTATGGTGTGGGGGAAAAGACAAAGTCAAACAAAAGAAGACTGAAAAATCCTTCTACAATAGTATATTGGGAGAATTACATTTAGGTCTAAAGGAAGAAGAAAAATGAAGAAATGATCCCTTAAAATTGTAAAATGAAAAAATAGTCCCTTGAAGTTGTCAATGACCTGCTCTTGAAGTTGTTAATGACCATTTTTTCATTTTGTAATTTTAAAGGACTATATATTCATCTTCCTTCTTTTTTGAGACCTGAGTATTATCCTTCCTAATATATTTGGCCTTGATACAGTGGGAGTTATATACCAATCTGCCTTGAATATAAGAGTTAGTTTACACATAAAACTTCAATTAATCCACTTTACTTTCAAAATTTGTAAAGTTTTTCCTTATAGATTTTCATCAATGGGATAATAATTAAATAAGCTATTCCAGGAAAATTAGTATATTACATATTTATTATAAAAACAAATAACTCAACTAATTTATTTAATATTTACTAACTCCTCTATCTGGAAGCATAAGAGTATTATCTTTAACAATTTCACTTGATGATTTGTTTTGGGAGATATAACAATAATATAACATACGTGCCCCCGTGGTTAACTTAATTATGCAAGTCACCTACGATCTAGCTAGCTAAATAGCCTCGTGCGGCACACATACACACATTTATTATGATTATGAATTTATGATTGAGATCCCAATAATTTCAAATGTTTTGTTTTGGCTTTTTGCGAAGATTTTGTTGTGTTTAGTGGAATCCCCTTTTGTCAATTAATTCAGAGTTTCCTATTTGAATTATTGTCTTGTGACATAGTAAAATGAAAACAACATTATCTTTGAAAAGTCACGACAAATCATCCGTCTTATTAAATTATTCTTCTCATAATGTGTGCAAATCATGTGCTTTTTCATACGTATTATTCCAATAAAATAAAACTAGAGCGGGAGACAAGGTCGGTTCTTTCTGAGTCAGGGCCCAAAAGGGCCAAAGTAAGAAATACAGTTGTTTTTTAAGGCCCAGCCTTTGAGTATATATAAAGGCCAGGGTTAGGAACCATATTTACAAACTTTAACTATTTTTTTCATTTTTTTAAAGAAATATAATTAATAAATTACAATAATTAAAATTCTAATTTAACACATAAATATTATCAACATTAAATTCTAAATAACACGCATCATGCAATAAACAAACACAGTCACTAATTCATAATCAAATCTAAACTATTGTCCATAAATAACTCACACAAGTTGGAGAGGACGAGACTCGAGAGGGTTTGAGGAATAGAGAAGGTGAGACTCCAGCTTTGTCAAGTCGGAGATAGGAGTGGTGAGCCAGTGAGGTGAGCCGAGGAAGGAAAGGGTTTGACGAACAGAGGAAGTGAGACTATGGGAATGAGAGAGGTTGAGGCGCAAAATCAAGCAATTTTAGAGTTAGGTAGCGGCAAGTCAAAAAAGCCAAAAAAAAAAATTTAATAGGTCAGCCATTTACCCTATAGGGCTGATCTTTTTAGGTCCGACTCACTTTAGAGGCTTCAATTCATTAACCCGGCCCTTAAGGACGGCCTGATTTTTCAACTCTAAATAAGACCTCCAATTTCGTGGAGAGAAGACGTGGAGGATTGGGGGGGTCCCCTTGGATTTTTAATTTATTGAGAGAAAAATATGCTTTCTCAGAAGAAGATCGACATGGATATGGATATAGTAATACTTTTTGAGATTTGATTAAAGGACATAATCTTTTTTAGCGTTTAGAGTATAAATAGTTTTCATCTCCCAATAAGTGAACTTCAATTATCAGAATTCGAATTTATGTGAGATCACTTACTACCTCAAACTCATAATTTATTGGTAAGTTGTATCTTTCGTATTTCACTTGGTAGTTTGATTATAACATTTTTTTTTGTTTCTTAGTGACAAGAAATGATACGTGACACATGAGTAGTATAATTAAGGCCATAATTAGAGGTAAAAATAGATTAGGTTTTGTCTAAATAGGCCTGGGCCTGTAATAGAAACTTAAAGCTTGAGCCTGGACCTGAGCATATATGTAGACTTTTTTTTTAGGCTTGGGTCTGGGCCTTCAAAAGGTCTGACAAAGCCTAAAGTTTGTTTAAAGGCCTACTTAAAATGTAGGCCCTTAAATAATCTTTAAAACCTATACCTCTAAATTCACATATAACCCTTCATGCTTATATACAATTCTACATTATATATTAAAACCTAACATCTTTTCTGGTCATAATATTAAGGCTTGGTAAGGAAAAGAAACAAATGTTTAATGCGACAATTATCCGAGTAAATAGTAATAAGAAAAACTAATTGTTAATTGACTAATAAGACATATTTTCTAAAATTAACTAAGCATAACAAATGACATGTAAAACTAAGTTTTACCTCTTTCACTATTCCTACGTAAATTGAAACAAACTCTTCTTACTAAGATTATAATATTTCATTTGACACTAAAATAAACTCATAACAATTATAATGCTTTAGTGGAGGGCGCAAATTAGGGGAGAGTAAGTGAGTTAGTGTTGTCATCTCCAACGATCGAAGAGAAGAGAAGTAGGGGTGAATGATTTATGCAAAAATAAGGGGTTGAGTGCAATGACAATGTGATGTGAAACTTAAAATTAAGATTCAATTGGTAAATTTTTAAATAATTAATAAAATTATTTATATGATATTATGTATACTTATATAATAGCATAAATTAAAAAAAAGTTAAATAGCTCAGGCCTGTAGGTTAGGCCTTATAAAGATAGGTCTAACCCATTTATCTAAATAGGCTTAGTAATATGTTTGAGTTTGAGCCTGACCTATTTACTAAATAGGCTAGACTAAGTGTGTGTTTGGATTAAATTTTAAGAATAACTTTTACGATTTACGAGACAAGTGTGTGAGAGAAATTTTATCTCGGATTACTTAAATTTAGATTTTAAAAATCCCCAAACACTCACTAAACTAAGCTTTATATCGACTAACCTATTTCCATCCCTATTCATAATTGAGATTGAATGCTTTTCGGTGGATGGAGGGAAGGGCCCTAATGGCTAGGGTCCTAAGGAATGTCAGTCTGGGAAACATATTACTCTCTAGCTCCCTCATAAGTCGTAAGTCCTAATAACTGTTAGATTAATTTGAGTAAATTAAAGAAGTTAAATAAATTAATAAATTATGTTAAATATGATCTAATTTTCTAAAATACTTGTATCCATTTTTTTAATTTAAAATGGCATCAAGTGATTGCAAACAAACCTTTAATTTATGATAAAAATAGTGAGATTAATATTTTGCTGGATACTTTTTAGAGGGAAAATCCAACCACTTTGCTTGAGCAAAGATATTTTTTTCTTAAAAAAGAAGGAGCTAAAGTTATTTTTAAAAAAAGACTAGAAGTTCTCTATGCATTGCATTGATGCGTTTATGTGAGTTTTGGATCATTGTTGTGTTTAATTATTGTTGAAAGAGTGTAGGTGTAGCTGGCGGAATAATAAACATGACAAATAAAATAAATTGAAATCTTATATTTAAAGCAATCACATCTTCCAACTAGTTCCTATGTTTAAAACTGAGAATGCCATCTAATTAAGTATCATCAATTTGATAAACATAGAGAGGATCATTGGAACACAACCCCCCCCCCGGATGGAATAATGTGATGATAAATGAAACACGTAGCATAATTGTGATTACGTGTTCTAAATGAAAAGGGTGTACTAATTAATATGATATTTGAGTTTAGTATAGTTAGTAAGGATAATATTAAAAATCACTTGGATTTTAGAACTTGAATGTTTTTAATTATTTTTATTAGTTTGTGAGAATTAATAGTTAGTGTCTTATAATAATAACAAAAGGGAGTATTTAGTTAGGAATATATACTCCCTCTGGTCCTTTTTATAAGCAATTTTCTCTTTTTTAGGGCTGATCTTTTTTATAAAAAATTTTCTTCTTGTATCTCAAAAGTTAAACTACTTTTTCCTTTTTTACTCCTATTAAATGCATCTCTTTATATTAATTATTCCTCACTCACCACTAATTATTTTTTCATTTAATTATTTATTACGCATTCTCTCTCATATTTATTACTCATTCTCTCTTTTATACTTATTTCATAAATAGAGGCATATTTGGAAGAAACATAGCATTTTTGACATATTTATTGTTTTAACTAATCTTAACCGTTAATTTGTTTTACATAATAAAGATAAAAATTGTTTATAAAAAGAATATAAGGAAGTATATGTTGGAGTAAATGATTGAGAGAGCATAGGGTCCAAAAATACAAAGACAAGTAACATCAAAGTGGGTGGTTCCATGTTGAGGCTAATCATTTCACTCTTTCTCTTTTAATTATACTCCCACAGAACATTTAGAAGAAAAGTATGGTTAAAAATAAAAATCACTTTCAGTTTAATTAATGATCTTATTTTTGTTTTATCTCATTGATTAACACTCACTTTTTAATTTCGTTCACTCATTATATCTCCCATTTCTAATATTCCTAATATAATTAAACACATCTTTTAAAAAAAGATAAAAATGAAAAAAAAAAATTATATTTTAAGGTATATTATATGACTTAATTATCATTTTTTATTTTTGATGATATAATTAAAATGCTTTATATTATGGATAAAAGTGAGTAGTATTATATATCAACCCCCAGCAACAATCACCGTCCCAAAACTATAAGATAACCCAGGTGATTAAACCCGGACCGGACCGGCCGGTCCGGCCCGGGAACCGGCGAACCGGCCGGTAAACCGGTCCGGTTCCCGGTCCGGTCCGGGTTGATATTTATAAAAAAAAAAAAAAAATTTTAATTTTTCCTTTAGAATTTCATACTATAAGTCTAAAATTTTCAATTTCTCACCGGTTTGGTACCGGTTTAGCTCCGGTTTGACTCCGGTCTGATCCACTGACCCTTGACCCAGTACCCTGACCGGTTCACTGACCGGTCCGGGTTTAATCACCTTGAAGATAACACAATATCCACATGTCGGCTAGCTACCTCCACTTCTGTATTGCCTTGTCTTGTCGTAGGCTTCATTTCTCATTTAATTTACACCTCTCTTAATATCTCATATTCATTTGTCTTGACCTGTAGGTTCCTTCTTTTGTCTCTCTCAATGTCATCCTCTATTTCTGTTTTCTTCATCCCTTATTTTTTAATTTCTAATTCTTACATGCGTTAGATATTTAATCTTATTAAATTATTTTATATTTTGAATAGTAGCATTATATCTAGATATTTAGTTATCTTCATTTAGATAAAATATTCTACGTTTGTGGCCGACTAGTCATTATTGACAGAATCTGGGTTTAGGGTTCCCCAGTCTGATTTAATTATTTAGTTAGATAAATAATAGTTTTGATGGGAGGTTATTCACATGATAGCATGCTGAGTTAGACTAGCACTCAGAAAAAAAAAGGGGAAATTGTGAAAAAAATATCTTTTGGGTAATTTAATTGTCAAACGGGACCCCGGTGTGTAGACGATATTCCTGATGTGTACAAGATTTTCTCTTGTGTGCAGATGATTTTCTCTGTATGTAATATTTTTTCCTATACGTGTGTAAAATATCTCCACCTGTGTGCACAAATCTTCCCTTACGTGCATAATATCTTTTCCCCATGTACATACGATCTTCTCAGATCTTATTTGATAATTAAATTACCAATAAGATATTTTTTCATAATCCTCCCTTCAGAAAACCTAATTCATTATTTTTGAGAGTTTCTTGTCAAGGGACGTTTATTTCCCACTTACCATCATTGTATACCTACATGCTAGTCAGAAGATTCTCTGATTTTTTTATGATTATTTTTTGTTGTTTACAATTCCTCTTATTTCAAACCATTTAGCTCCTGTGAGAGTTATTTGTTTGAGACTTTCGCTCTGCTCATGTAGTGTTATATATATATATATATATATATATATATATATATATATATATATATATATATATATATATATATATATATTAATTTCATTTTGTTTGTCCTACACAATATTCTCTACATGCATGCTTCCATATATATCTAATTATCCATATCTTAATATGATTTTGTTAATTAATTGTACATAATTCTAAATAGAATCGACTGAATAAATCTTATAATTAATTAACGAGTGTATATATATAGTTAGAAATTATGGCCTGTCTCCCGCATAATAAAATACGGGTGGTTGCACAATTCATATTATGTAAATTATGGATATAATTATAATGATAAACCATTAAAATTAAATAAGTATTTTATATTTATTCTAATTATTTATATCATAATTAAAATATACAGGACTGGAAACTAACAGATATCTGACAGTTGGACTATATGTATAGCATATATGAATGATGAATATGATGGTTTTCATATTGTACACCGCATAAGGAGGCATGGAAAGTTCTATTCGCATGGCTTACCAATCACTTTTATGTTATACTCCCTCCGGTCTTAATTATAAGATAAAATTGATTTTTTTAGAGAAATTAAGGAAGCAAATTAAATCACTTTAGAATATTTATATTTTTAGTATCATTAAATTATATATCAGTTTATTAGTCAAATTAATTAGTTTGAAGAAAAAAACAAAAACAAAAATATTCTAAAGTGATTTAATTGACTTCTTTAATTTCTTCAAAAAAGTCAACCTTATCTTATAATTAGAACTAGAGGGAGTACTACATATCAGATATGTTAACATTTATCAATTATCAAATTGATTACTTCAAATTACTAAAAACAAATAAAAGTTTAATTAAAGAAGTACTCTTTGAAAACACTTGAAAAATGAATAAATATCACTTGAATATTCATAGATCTAGAGATTTCATCTCATGAAGTTGCAACGTTTTAAGGATCTCAAGGAAAAATCATCACAAAATTTTAAAAATTAAAAATGACCACAATATATGAAAAGAAGAAATTTTATATCAATTTAATTTTTTTAAGTTTACTTTTCACAATTTTAATATCATAGTATATTTTAATAAAAAAAGTGAGAATTACTATAGGGTTTTAGGAAAGGAGCTTAATTACTAAAAAATTCAAATGACAAGTGATCAACATGAACCTATTATCAACTTGTCATTTTATTCAATGAAACTTATTATTGCATGCTTCTCTCAATTATTATCGGGTTTTTGGATTATTATATCCCTTTATTTAAACTTTATAGGAATTCCCCTAAAAAATATTTTTGCGTGCATACATAACTATGATTATTAATGTACTACTATCAAAATAACATGAATACACCACGTTGATTAAGTTATGCACAATGAATATGAAACCAATCCATTATTAAAACAAACAAATTAAAGAAAAGGGACTACAACGTTCCAAAAGAAAAAAATATAACCGATAGGGCAAGGAGAAAACTCAAAATATGTGACGGGAATGAAAGCAAATATGCACATAACTATTAATAAGCTGTCGGTTAAAATGTTAAAGGGTCTCACTCAGTAAAAATAAGAACATAAGTTTAAATCCTGAAAATATATTTATTTGATGAGTTGAGAATCCTTTACCTCTTAAAGTTTTAAGTGAGTGAGAAACTCTCAATCTAATAAAAAAATATGCACATAGCTAGTGGTAAGTAGAGAAGAAAGTTGCTGAAATTTAAAATGAAGGGGGCAGATGAATCAATTTCTGGCTAGGGAGCCAAACGAGTGAGAATGGCAGATTTGAGATTTTCTTCGTTTCTGAGATGTTCTGGAATCTTCACCACTACGTCTTGAAGCAGGAACTCATTCACGCACGACATGCTCGCATGGTGAACCCCGAGCTCCAAATCTCTCAGCACCGCCATTAGCCTCGCTCCCGGGTGGTTCGCGTTCTCCGATTGGACCCTCACCATTGCCTCCGGTCCCATCATCCTCACCTCCACCTCCACCTCCACCCCCGTCGCGCTTCCCCCTCCCGACGACGTTGCCGCCGCCGCCGTTTGCTCCACCGTCGAAGTCGTTGCGCTCTGGTTGTCCGCGGTGCTGGTGTCCGCCATTTCTGTTTTCACCTTCTTATTGCTGTTATTGTTGTTGGTCGTTTCTTTCTGAATCTGCGATTCTAGATCCTCGATCCTGGATTTCAGCTCGTTGATGTAATCCACGGCGTCTGATAACAGAGAAGCCTTGTCCATTCTCGATACGTTCGGAACCACCGCGCGTAGCGCATAGAATCGGTGGTTCAGCTTCTCCCGTCGCTGCCGCTCTGCCTCCACGTGGTTAATCGGCGTTTCCCGGCCCAGACCGGGTTTTCTACCTCTCTTCTTCGGGGTTCTTTTCTCTAACGAAGGATTACAGTCCGAATCGGAATGCTCCGAATCCGCGTACCCGAACTTGAACCCGGAATTTGCCTTATTTCTCTGTTCCGCCATCCTCTTGCTGTTATTATTCCTCTCGCTGTTATTGCCATCGGGCACGTGGGAATCGTCGTTTTCTTCTTGAACACCGGAGATAATGCCAATATCGGCGAAGGGCATGTTCTGATCGTCACAGAACTGAATCAGGTTGTTGCTGGCCGGTTGCTTGGCGATGAGATCAGACCCGAACAGGGCTTTGACCTGCTGCGCCATAGCCCAGTTCTCCGGGATGAGATCAGAGGAGCCCATCTCGATGACTCCATGAGTGGTGGGTATGCAGATCAGAGTCTCAATCCCATGTAAGTAAGCCTCCTTGGCTCTCTCACAGTTGCAAAATTGAAGATCGTGGTCACTACTGTTGAGCCAGAGCAGAGAACCAGAGGTGAAGGCTTTACTGGGGAGAGAAACAGAGGAGGCAACAGAGAAGGTGCGAGTCAAGGACATGACGTAGAACCACTCAGTATCGTGGAAGTCGCTGCAAATATGGGAGCTATTGTGGGAATTATCGTTGATGAGAGTGTGAATGTTGTTCATGAAACTGGTTCTGTCTGAGTAATGGGGTGTGGCGGTGGTGGCGGTGGAGCTGGAGAGACGAGGGGAGGTGTCCTTGGTGCCATTGAAATGGCCTTCGCCCCAAGAGAGGAGGAGATTGCCATGAACGTCGTCGTTGGAAATCTGCCAGAAAATGGCGTACACCCACCAATCAGGCTGACTGTGGAGGAGGATTTGGAGCTTTTGCTGGAGGGAGGGTTGGGAATCTCGGGGGAGACAGAGAAGAGAAGGAGGAGGAGGAGGAGGGATGACCAAATCATCCATGGGAAGTGAGTATAGAGAGAAGGTCCTTATGGAGTGAATAAACAGTGTGTAGAGTAACCAAGAGCGAGTCTGCTGGGTTGGGCAGTGTCGGGTGAGAATTGGGGGAGCGAGGGGATTATATGGTGCGAACTAGTGGGGCCCAGGTGGGGCCTGAAGTGCCACGGAGGCAGATTGAATCACTGCTTGAGTAATTTTCATTTTTTTTTGCCAACGAGATATTTGCATTTTTTTACAACGCAATCTCATTTATATTTATTTAAAACAAGCTACTATCTTGATTCTAAATATAAAACTTAGTTTATTTTTTTGAGAAAATTAATGAAACTAATTAAATTAATTTAAAGTATTTATATCTATCATTTTTTCTCTAAACTAATTTTTGTGACTTATAAATTGATATATAATTTGATCATACGTAATATATGATGTAATTAAGTAACTTATTTAGTTTCTTTAATCTCTTCAAAAAACAAAAAAAGTCAACTATATCTTATATTTAAGATCAGAGGCAGTACCATTTCATACATTCCATAAAATTATGCGTATGTTTTACAAAAAAATATAACTTGTAAGAGTATTTACATTATACTTTCTTCTTTTTTTAATATAAGACCTATTTGGAAAGATAGTTTTGGTCATAAATATAAAATATATTTTTCATATTTGTCATTCTTTTCTCAATTTACCCTATCAATGTTGTCAACACCCGTTTCCATTTCGATAATCGAAGAGTAATAAAGACAGTATTCAATGGGCATACAGAAAAGTACAATTATACTGATAAAAATATTCATTTACAATACTGATATCGTTCGTCAACGAAATACAGAAAATACAGCGAAAACTTAATATTTACAAATTTCTTCAGAATATCTAAAACATAGATTAAATATAACCACTATCTTGTCCTCGCCTTGAGACATGTGCCGCTCACTTTCCGGCGTCTACATCCTTGCCCTTTGGCCCACTGGTACCTGCTGAGATATTTGTTTTTGAAAAAGGGTGAGATTCTGAAGAATCCCCATAGAGACATACGATTGACATATAAAATATGAAAATTAAATATGCAATGCACTATATTAGGCAAAAATGAAAGTTCGATTCAATTCATATATATATTCCTCAACCGAGTCACCGACTATAGCTAGGATTTCCGATAATATACCTCAACTGAGTCATCGACCACAGCTAGGATTTTTCGATATACTGTTATTGGGTAGTGAACCACAACTAGGTACTTTGCCTCTAGCACGCAATCATATCATGAAATACAGTAACAAATACATATAATTATTCACATAGTGTATGAAATATGGTAGTCCCTACCTCGAAGTTTGTTAAATCCCTTTTCAGTGTGCCTTGAAAAATGTGTCGTTTCCGGCGTTCGACTCGGTCCTAAAATATTAAATGTACCAGAAATAGGTCATAACCTATCCATGTATCATTTTAGACTCTTCTATAGTGTTTCTTGTGGCTATATTAGTTTATGGTGAAATTTTACCAAAATGCCCTCACCCCGACTCGGCCCCGCCGTACCCGGCCCAATGACACGTTTTCCCCAAAATTTTAACCAAGGCTATTCTGACTTATTTTCTCCCAAGGAATTCATTTTCAGGCTCAAATTACCAAATTCG
Organism: Inga leiocalycina; assembly: GCA_963242795.1. Taxonomy (NCBI): domain Eukaryota; kingdom Viridiplantae; phylum Streptophyta; class Magnoliopsida; order Fabales; family Fabaceae; genus Inga; species Inga leiocalycina. Next base: position 5,526,209 of record OY725328.1, on the reverse strand, counting down.
CTGTCAAATTACGAAAATACCCTTGACAGCCCATATTTAGGGATTTTAGTGGCGTTTTCGTAATTATGCTTTTTTAGGCTTTACTGAAAAAGTGCCCAACTATAACCCCACCTATTTTTGCCCATTGAGTCTAACGGAATCATTTATTTCATGAAAATTCAACTCCTAACCTCAATTCTGGTTCTTGCCAAAATTTAAGAAAAAAAATGGAAAATGGAGTTTTATGTTTTAGCTTTCAAAACTTGTACTCTCCAACTTCTAATCCTTAGTTAACTCATTTAATCACTTCTTAATCATGATTTAAAGGATTTTGGGCAGCATAACCCCTTAGGGTTATAGCTTTTCAAATTTGCAAAACCAACAACAAACTACTAAACAACTCAAGAATCACATCAACAATATCAATACACTAAGAAGTTTGAGGTTCTGGAGATTACCTCTTGATTCTTGGTGTTTCTCTCTCTAGGGCGTCCTCTCTCTCTTCTCCTTAACCTTGAGATTAGCTTGCCAACATGGTGATTCATGGAGAAAAAGAGATTAGAGGATGAACTATATAAGGTAGTAAGCTTAATTACTTGCACAAGTTCTTACCTTAGATCTTGCTTCATCTTGCTCTCTAAACCTTCAAAGGACTCATAAACTCACTCTCTCTCTCTCTTTTGCTTCTTGCCTTGGACGAAATGTGTATGAAGGAGGAAGGAGAAAATGTTTTATTAACTTTGTCTTCTTGCCTCTTAGCCCTTGATCTCATCAAAGGTTGAGATTGCACCACCTAACATGCACACCATTCCTTTTCCCTTACCTCCAACCATACTCTCTACTTTATGCCATACTGTCTTAACTTTATGCAATGCATTCTCATCACTTGTTTTCAATTGGGTTTGAGCTAGATTTACCCTTCTTGTTACAAAAAAAACGTACTCCCTCCTATACCCTAATTAAACTAATTGCTTTTTCCAACTAAGTCCAATTTTACACTCCTCCATGCACTCAATTCATCATTATTTGTCCATGTAGTATTATTTTAATGCAATTTGATATGTGCTCATACAAATCCATTATAATTTAATCCCCTCCTTATATAATCATGACACTTGGCATTTTAAGTCAATTTTTAGCACATTTTATTTTCAATTTTCGGAATAATGTCAATTCTGGCAGATTTTCTGCCTTAACTTTGAAAAATCATAATTAATTTTGTAGACATCGTTTTGAAGTGATTCTAAAGGCTATGAAACCTTTATTGAGTCTAGTTTCAAGAAAAAATATGGAATTTTACTAGTTGGGATCATACTATTCCCAGATTTTCAATCTTTGACAGCTGCTCTAGAAACTTTCCAGATTTTCTGGGCTAACTTCAAAAATTCATATATTTTTTTATATAGCTTCAATTGATTCATATGACTTATCAAATTAAAGCTTATGATGTCTACTTTCACCCTGTAAATTTTCATAATTTTTGCTCATCATTTGGTCTTCCAAAACCACATGACAATCTCACTACCTCGCAGGTGATTTCACTGAAAATACTATTCACATTTCAAATTTCAATATTTAATTCATTTGGCATTAAATATTCACCATTTTATTGAATATATATAATAATTACAATATATTCTTGGTGAATAAAATTTGGGGTGTTACAAATGCTCCCTTAACAATAATTAAGGAGGAGCAGAAATGATGGAATTGAGGAAGATGACTAAGACATTTTAAAAAATACATGTCATATTAATTAACTTAACTATCTTCCTTAATCTAATCAACTTAGATACATATATTTTATATTAAGGATCGAAGACAGTATAATTATTCGTTCTCATATTTGAAGAAATCATGAATTTATACTAATCGGACTAATTGATTGGCTAAAATTAACTCAAATTATGTGTTTTGATTTATAGCTTTCTTTTCTAACACAAGTGTCATTTCTGGAACTTAAACTTGAGATCCAAAGAATCTAATGAGGCCTTAATTATACCCCATACCAACTCTATGATTTTTATGGGTCTTGATCTTTACTTTCTTTTATTTTTAAATATGTTTTAAAATAAATTTCTAGGTATATATGATTAATATTTGTTTTTGAAAATACTTCTGATTGAGCATATCAATTTCTCATTCAACCTAAAATTCTTACAGCTGGATGCAATCTTTCCCATAATATTAAATCGAGTAAAATTGAAAAGCAAAACTATTTTTTATATAATACAGTTGAATTAATAGCTTATTTGGACCACACTTAATGCTCGTGTGGGATAACATATTTTTAACTTATAAATTTTTATAATTAATGATTTACGGTATATGGGGTAAGTATGTGAGAGAAATTTTATCTCGATTTACATAATAACCACTTATTCCAAACATAACTTTACTTACACTTCCGTCATCTTCCTCTCGCTTCGAATCTATTGAACAAATCATGTTAAAGGTTAAAAACAAGGTATTGGACAAATTTCTGATTTTAAATCAAAAAAATTCTAAAATTTACATATTTAACGTGAGAATTTTTTTTGGTCGAATATTCAACGTAAGAATTATAGAATACAAATTACTCCAAATGAACAGGAGCTAGTCTCTGCCGCAGGAACAGCACGTACCGATAATTGACAGCGAGGTCCCTTTCATTTTTTTTTTTTTTTTTGCTTTTTTGCTTTGGATATCAAACGGAGATCAGGTCCATTATCATTAAACAATTATGAAAAATTCAAATACCTTTTGTCTCGATCATTATTTTTCATAAGATATGAGTATTTCATCTAATTGTTCATCAATATTGTCAACAGAGATAAAAGCTCAGATTATTTTCCTTTATACCCAGTATGTTTTTATTTTAAAACTTATTAGTTTACTCTTCTACACACATATTTTCCTGAATATGTACGTTTTTAGTGATTTACAACTTGAATTTTATATCTCTAATGTCTTTTTTTAAGCATTATATATAATATAACACACACATATATATAATAGTGGTCACCTACATGGCCTTAGGCCACTCCCCCAGTCCCCCTCCCCCTACACGCCCTCCCCCTACACGGTTTCGATCCCATACCACTATGTAATAATAAAAAAAAATAACACACACACATATATGTAATAAGCTGTATCCCGTCGTCCTTAAATTGATTGGTTTAATACAGAGATACCGTCAAGTTATTGTACAAGGAAAATGTATATATATATTTTAAAAATAATTTAAACAGCAGAGCTGAATAAAATTTGAATTACTCAAAATATAAGTAATTTATTTGCAGTTTTTCAAATAAGTGATAGGCTCTCAGAGGCGGTCCCGCGTCTACGTGGGGCAAATATACGTACACACTTTCACATCAATTTCAATTTATCTCTGTTGAATGAATGAAAAATTAGAAGGGTTAGTGTAGAAGTATCCATATATTTTTTATTTTTTTTGTATAAAAAAAAGTGTAACAATATCTATATACTTTTATAAAAAGTATATCCAACAGTAAATATTTTTTTGAAAGTGTAAAAATATTTATAAACTTATAAAATCAGAGTAAAAATACCAATAACGTTAAACTGCCTTGACAAATGTTAAACAAAATATGAAAATACTAAAACAACCCTTAACTCAATAAAACACCATCTCCCTTCCAGCCTTTATTCATCCTTTGTTGATTTAATCCTCCAACAACCACAACTATCAAATACTCTCTTTTCCTTCACAATCCTTTCACTTTCTCTCCTAAATTCCTTGCTGAAACCTAAACATCGTCTATATCCCAATCCATCTAGTTGCTTCCAAAACTCCAAGTCCCCTATTTCATCTTTTTCTTCTCTTCCACTCTCAGAGGAAAAAGTCTCAAGCTCGGATTTTCAAACATACTCATATGAGGAAATAGCACAAAATTCGGATTTTAAATGATACCCATTGGAGATTAAACATTTGTAAACGTTATAGCACATAGATAGGGCTAAAAAGGGGTGAACATGATGAGAATGCCAACAAACGAAAGGAGAAAGGGATTGAAAAACAGAGAAGTTTTGAGTGAGCCACAATGGTTCTTCTTTCAATGGAATAGAGTTAGGAATAAGTGCACCAACACATCACTATATGTTATTTAGCATATAAGATTATGATTTCTAAGAAAAGATAAGGTAGATATTAAAAAGCAATTATGTGTGTGCAAGCACCCATTAATACAAACTTGTCTTTGTTATGTTCCTCACTTAGTAGAATAGAGCTTGGAATAATGTGTGTGCCTACTAGACACCACTGTCGTTCCTTGCTCAATGAACCACCATAAACCATAAACTATAAACCCATTAATCCAAACTTGTCTTTGTTATGTTCCTCGCTCAATAGAATAGAGCTGAAAATAATCTGTGCGCTTACCAGTCACCACTGAGAACCATCGTTGTTCCTCGTCGTTCAGTAGAATAGAGATGGAATAATTTGTTTTTTCAGTGAACCACTGGAGCCATCATGAACCACCGTTGAACAAGGCAGATTATAGACAAGAAATTGATTGCAAAAACTTTGGGCGTGGAAATCTCTCTTTCAAAATCAATCCCTTCATGTTTCATAGCCAAGAGACCCATAACTTTTTCTCTCTTCCAAAATCGATCCTTCTATCCTCCGCCCTCTCCATCTCCCTTCGGCCTCTCGACCACCATGGTGCCTACCCTCTTGTGGTGGGTCGAATTTGACCGGATTTAAACCACATCGTTCGAAGCCTCGAATCTACAAGATATTGGGAGAGACAAGAATCAACGTGATCACTAGTGGAGGATAGTTGCTACTGCATTGGAGATGCCACCGTCGTTGGTGGAGGTTGCCGCCGCCATCATCACTTGAGAAAGAATGGAGAGATGAAGGAAGGAAGGTAGGGGATTGGGGTGGGTGTTGTGCACCCCCTGCTGAGCAATGTGCTGCGCGCCCCATTTGGGGCTCTTCCCAAATATATTTTTCATGATTCTTTAGATCATTAGATTCTATATGAAATGTGCGACATTTTGATTTATTATGAGGGGAAAATGGAGCTATTTTCAATTTTTTTATGATTTTCCAAAGTTCAATGTAGTTTTTTTGAAACATGGTGCAGTTTTTTTTCCCACTTTGAGCATTGAATCTTTGAAAAATCATAAAAAAATTGAAAATAACTCCATTTCCCCCCCATAATATATCAAAATGTTACAAATTTCATATAGAATTTAATGATCCAAAGAATCATGAAAAATATATTTGGGAAGGACTCCAAATAGGGCGCGTAGCACGTTGCACAGCAGGGGGTGCACAACACCCACCCCAATCCTGAAAGGTAGAGTCGAGGACTGGAGAGTGGAGAGATAAGGGAAGGGCAACAAAAGAAATTAAAAAATGTAGATATTTTTATTTATTTTTTCCAATAATGTGGGCCCCAATAACGGAGGTTAGCCTTTTTTAACGATACCATCATTTTTGCTCCAATTTTATAAGTTTATGGATACTTTTGCATATCAAAAAAATATTTAGTATTGAATGCACTTTTGATAAAAGTTTATAGGTATTTTTACACCTTAATCCAAATTAATAAGTGAATAACTACTCATCTTGTTATTTTTTATTTTCTTAAAAAAATTAAACTTTGACTGTTTTTTATTAAGTATAACAAAAAGTAAAAAACACGAACATATGTAACTGAAAATACCTAACAATTTTCAAAGTGCACATATGTAACTGAAAAAGTCAAAAACACGAACATATGTAACTACTCATCCAAATCAGATCTAAACAGTATGTATTGATGATTAGCTTAAGAGCTGTTTGGTATGAGGAGAGGGAGGGAAAGTGAGCGGAGAAAAAAAATTTTGGATTTGGATTTAAAAAATTAGAGAAGTGGGATTAAAAATTTTTAATTAATTTTTCTTATTCTTTTATCATACATTATTTGTTAATTAAGATTTTATAACCTCGCTTCTCTAATTTTTTTTTAGAAAAATGACAAAAAGAATTTTGAATTTGCAGAATTTCAAATAAGGTATTTCTCAAAAAATGAGTTATAAATTGCTTATCAAGTTTTGTCATTCCCTTATCAATTTTTAGTAACAAACTTGATTTAAGATTTTATAATTTCAAAGCTCTTTTTTTGTTGTTTTCCGTTATTTTTAAATTTTTTTTAGAATTTCATATTAATAACTTGAAATCTTTACTTTCTCATTGGTTTGGCCCTGAGTTAGCTCTAGTTTGACTCCAATCTGACCCACTGATATTTGATTTGATATCCCAGACGGTTCCTTAATCGGCCCGAATTTAATAACCATGAAAACTTATAGTGGCGAAGAAAAACCAAGGTAATCAAACCCGGACTGGTCACTGAACCGGTAGGGGTACTGGGTTAAGGGTCAGTGGGTCAGATTGGAGTCAAACCAGTACTAAACCAGTGAGAAATGAAAAATTTTATGATTATTAATATGAAATTCTAAAAAAAAAAATTTAAAAATGATTTTTTTTAAAAAAATAAAAAAACTCAGACCGGACCAGATCACCAGATCAGACCTGTCTAATACCCAATTTGACGATTCCCGGCCGGACCGACCAATCCGATCCGGGTATAAGAACTCTAAGAAAAACTCATATACATTTCAATTGAGTAGAATAATGTTATCCGAACCGGTACGTCGTCTGAGAAGAAAATGTTTAATAATTGGTAGCTTATATAATAATATTTTATGTTTCACCTAGACAAGTTGATAGCTAGTGAGGTCGGGTGTCAATAATTTATTAATTTATACCAATCATGATAATTTTGGAATTAATCAATTTATTATTTAACTCTCAATGGAGCAGGTTGGACAAAATCTTGATGAAAAGGTGGGATATCCAATTAATTTAATTAGTTTTTGCATTAACTTTATATGCCTCCCTAAGTACCATAAAATAAATTTTATTTATTGTATTTTTTTATAACCGTAGAAGAAAGTTATGTCCTATAAATGGGCTACGGGACCACGAGCTAGGAAACTAAAAACCTGAAGAAAATAATTAATTATAAAAGCGGCATTTTAAAATAATATGCTATTTGCTTGAAGCCTTTGACATATAAAAATTCAGAAAAGTGAATTGGATAACTTCGGCGTGACACAATTTTTTTGTTAAATGTACTGTACGTCCAAAATTTAGTACTATTCTTTCTTGTGTGTGACAAAAGAGGTCATATCAACATTAAAAAAAATACGTTTGATTGGTCATCCTGGGTTAAGAAAATAATTTTTTTTATTATTTCCATTATAACAAAGAAACCTGAATTTGTCGCTAGCTTGAAATAACAAATTATTTGATGCAACTCGGTTGTTGGTTTGCTGCTATCTCTTTCATTCACAGATGAGGGAAGAAAACTCTCTCAAAAGAGTCCTTCCCGAATAAATTAATATAAATTATTTGAGTCACTTTTGATAGAAAGAAAAAAATTTAGAATAATAAGGGCGAGGTCTTAAAAAAACAGAAAAAATTACTGTGGTACCATGTACAAAAATTAAATACAGAGAGGTCTCGATAAATTCAATTTCTTACTAATGTTATAAATTTGATTTATAGTTACAAATATAAATTATTAAATTTGATACGAAATTATGCAAGTTTGATTTGAAAAATAAATTTTTGGGACCTATATATATATATATATATATTTTAATTTGGAACCTATGTACGAGCAACTTTTCCATAAAAAAGCTGTAAAACACTGGAACTACAATAACGGGATATGAGAGTGAGTCACAACCCATGAATTCAAAAAAGAAAGAGAAGCACGTCTTAGGAATTTAATTACTAATACAACCTCTTATCCTAAATATATAAGATTAGTTGATTGTTTTAAAGAGATTAAAAAAATTAAATAAGTTATTTAATTATATCACATATAGTTTATCATTAGATTATATATCATTTTATAAGTTATGCAAATTAGTTTTAAAAAAAAAGATGAGTATAAATGTTTTAAATTAACTTATTTAATTTCTTTAATCTCTTCAAAAAAATTAACCGGATCTTATATATAGGACCACAATGGTATAATATTGTGGCAAAAGAGAAAAGTCTAATATAATTAGTGAAGCCGCACAAACCTTTTTTTGCTCACTAGGTTTAAATGCGTCTAATGCATATTTAAAAAAAAAATTATAGGAGTAGTAAGTAAAGTCAAGTAATTATGTTTCACCAAAAAAAAAAAAGTCAAGTAATTATGCGTCCTAACCCCTAACAGTAAATAATTACTATAATCACGTGTAGTTGATTTATTTAATTGTGACGAAGTTTGTGAAAGATTTCATGTGGGAATAAATTAATGATATCTTCTTCTCTTCTTTGCAGGGTATGAAATAGATAAAATGGAATCTCAAGCACGAGGTTGTTAGGGAGTTCACTAAGAAGGTTCAACGGATTACACTATATGGATATATCTGCTAGGATATATGGGTCTCCATATACACGAAATTGTTCGGGAAGATACGGAGGTGGACTACAGAGACACCAATTCCAATATGTTTCGCTCTAGCTAGGAACAATATCTCATCTCACAGTGTCAGTTCTACACCCATCAGACATTAACTTGCAGAAGAGACGTGATCAAAAGACTAGGCTTCATTAACCTTAAAGTAGATGGTTCAGTCTTGAAATCTGGACAAAGTGGATGTGGTGGCGTTATTTGAGGAGATGAAGGAGGCTGGAATGGGGGGTTATATGTGCAAATTAACCTCAGTACCCCCAACTGTAGCAAAAGTCATTGCCATCATTCAGGGATTTCAAATATGCTGGAACAGAGGATTCAGAAATGTTATACTACATTCTGACTATATTGAAGCTGTCAATTTATTAACGAGGGGATGTGATTCTAACCATCCTTTCTATGACATTATAGTTGATGCCACAATGAGGCTATCCAGAAGTTGGCAGGTGTTAGTTTGTCATATACCTATGGATAGCAATACTCTTGTGGACTTTTTAGTTAAGTTTGCCCATAATATTGTGGGAAATTTAGTTTTCCTTGATCATCCACCACATTCTTATCGGAGGTGGTTGATGATGAAGAATGAGGTCCCTTTCTAAGATTTGTTTGTAATAAGCTATAGGCACTAAGGTATTCCAATTTCTATTAATATATATATATAGAAGATGTGGCTTTCGCTGTCACATGGTAAATTATATACATTTATCCAATCTTCAAAGCAACACTAATACGCTAATATGCTTTATAATTGTTTCATGTCCATTTCCAATTTCTAAGGTCGATCGAATATTCTCATATCCAAAAATTATCCTTTGCGCCCAGTGCCAAGCAGAATGATGAGCACCAAAAACATAACACCATTATGTATCGTCTAGTTCTAATTTAAATAGTTTATATTAATGTTTTTACTTTTATTTTAAAAAAAATTATATTAATGTGTATCGAATCTAAGATAAAGACCATCTTAATGGGGGATTATAATAAAGTCCCAAATAAGGGATTTAATTACTGAAAAGCCTCAATGATAAGTGAGGTATTATCATTTCTTATCTTAAAACTTGTTATTACTTACTTTTCAATTGTCATTGAGACTTATTGATAATTCAGTCCCTCCCTTGAAACCCATTGTAATTCTCCCTATCTTAATTGTCAGTGTTTTTTTTGGGGAAAAATTTTCACTTAAAGTTGGTTAATTAAAAATTTTAAATATGGACTGTTAATGGAGCCGTACTTGAACAATGTTGATCTCACTATAGTCATAGTCATGAGTACATCGGGGTGCTCATAATTGCGATAAGCACCGAAACTCGTTCTTCCCGTGCTAGTTGCCATCAACTATTTCGAAAAGTAGCTAGTCTTGTTTCTAGACAGAGAGTAATTAAGGGGGAAAAGAAACACAAATGAGAAAGAAGCACGATTTAATCAAGATTTCCCTGAACTCATGAGTAGATGAATTATTTTTTATAATAATAATATAATGGCACTTGTTGGCTTATAGTTATAGGATGCTTTATTATCTTCGAAAGGCGCAAGAGGTTTGGTTCCTTTATATTATGCTACGTTGTTTAATTTTTATTCGTAACTATTATGGCAAAGGTTTTGCTTGATTAGGTAACCATTATAAAATGAATAATATAAAAATGATTAAATAAATGCATATCACATGACAATATATATATATATATATTCATGCTTACTGCAAATGATTAAAGGCATATACTTAAAATAATATATTGCTGTTCTTTTTATATCATTTTTCTTCTCTCCTTGACGAGCACACATAGCACATACAGATCCGCGGCCTATGTTTGTGTTAAATTATATTAATCAATGGACGGTTTGTGAGAATTGATAGATCAAGAAAAATAAAGAAAAATATATAATTGGATTATTCTTGATAGAATAAATCAAGAATTGTGAAATTAGAGGGAATTATACATAATTCATTTAATTGAATTCTGGAATTGTTGAAACACATTTTATTTTCCCTTCTCTTCCATAATTTCGCCTAGCATGAGGTGTCCGGGATATTCCTTTGTTCCACAGTCCGGGGTTATTTAAACTAACCAATTAAGAATTCTCAGATGTACTAGTACTAGCAAGTGGATCTTTGATGCAGTCATCAATTCTCCCGAGAGGCCACAATTACCGCGAGCAAACATATTAATGACAAGGAAGGCATTTTTGCTATGCTAACATATTAATGGAGGAAAAAATTGATTAATGAAATTTGATATGCCAAGTGTTATGATCATATGAGGAAGGGACTAAATCATAATTTATTCCAAGAGCACATGTCAAAATACTACATGAACATGGTAATGATGACAATGGTGGAGTGTGCACTACATGAAGGCATGGACATGGTGATCATGATAAGTGAAGGTAAGGGAATAGGTGGAGTGAAGGGTTGGATGATTTGAGTATTTGGTGGAGTATGAAGATTGGTCTAGTTGGAAGGACACTTGGTTTGGTTGGAGCAAGAGGGGGGGAATGTTTTTTGGAGGCTAACCAAGGGAAAAAGGTAGTTCAATGCTAAATGGAAACAAATGGAGTAATTATGAAGGAAGTATGGGAGTAAGCATGGGTGGAGGTATGGTTGAAAACAAGTGTCACCATAACACCCCTTGATGAAATCAATGGTGTAGGATGAAAGGAGCAATTTTATGAAGCCATTTCCTTTCCTCTTCCTTTGTTCATTTCAGCCAAGCAAGTGAGAGAAGATAGAGAAAGAGCTTTGAGGAGGTCTTGAGAATTAGAGAGAAGGAGGAAGAAGATTAAGTAAGTGTTGTCTCTTAAAGCCTTTTCTTGTAAGCATGCATGAAAAATCCTTCTCTAAACTCTTGTTCCTCATGAATCCATGGTGGTGAAGACACACTTTGAGATCAAGAAGAGAGGGAGGAGGAGCCTAAAGTGAGAGGATTCAAGAAGAGGTAACTACACCAAACTCACATCTATACTTGTATGAAGTTGATTTTGAAGTTTGTTGTTAGTTTGGTGATTTTTGATTGATTTGTAAATTTGGAAAAGCCCAATCATAAGGGATTATACTGCCCAAATTTCTTTGAATCATGGTTAAGAAGTGTTTAAATAAGTTAATAAAGGATTAGAAGTGGAAAAGTATAAATTTTGAAAGCTAAAACACAAAAGTGCAATTTTTCCATTTTCTTACCAATATTTCGGCCACCACTATTCTGAGGGGAAGGAGCTGGATTTTCATGAAATAGATAATTCCATTAGATTAAGTGGGAAATAATAGGTGGGGTTATAGTATGTCACTTTTTCAGAAAAGGCCGAAAAAACATAGTTATGAAAACGCCACTAAAACACTAAATCAGGGCTGTCAAGGGTATTTTCATTATTTGACACTGAATTTGGTGATTTCAATCTCAGAAATGGATTCTTTGAGCGAAAATACATTAGGATAACCCTAGTCAAAATTCTGGGAAAGCGTGCTATCGGGCCGGGTACGGCGGGGCGGGGTCGGGTTTTGGGGGCATTTTGGTAGATTTCACCATAGACTAATATAACCACAAGAAATATTATGGAAGAGTCTAAAATGATACTTGGATAGGTTATGACCTATTTCTTGTATATTTAATATTTTAGGATCGAGTTGGAAGCCGGAACGACACGTTTTACGAGACACACTAAAAAGGGAATTGATAAGACTTTAAGGTAGGGACTACCATCCTTCATACACTATGTGAATAATTACATGTATGTGTTACTATATTTTATGATATGATTGCGTGCTAAAGGCACAGTACCTAATTGTGGTTTGGTGCCCAACAAAGGTATATCAAAAAATCTTAGTTGAGGTACGATGCCTAGAGAAGGTATATCGAAAATCCTAGCTGTAGTCAATGACTCGGCTGAGGTAATTATATGTGAATCGAATTGAACTTTCATTTTTACTTAATATGTTGCATTGCATATTTAATTTTCTCATTTTATATGTCATTCGTATATCTCTACGGGGATTCTTTGGAATCTCACCCTTTTTTAAAAAAATAAACATTTCAACGGGTGCCAGTGGGTCGAAAGGCAAAGACATAGTCGCCGAGAAGTGATTGGCACGTGTTTCAAGGCAAGGTCAAGGCTGGTGGTTATAATTAGTTTATGTTTAAGATATTTTGGGAAATCCTGTAATGTTAGAATTTCTGTTGTATTTCTGTATTTCGTTGACGAACAACGTTGGGACTGTAAACGAATACTTTTATCAGTATAATTGTACTTTTCTGTATGCCCACAGAATCTTATCTTTATTATTCTTCGATTATCGAAATAGAAACGGGTATTGACACATACCTTCCATCTTTTAACTTTATATAAGATTTTAATTTGACCCTTTAACTTTACAAAATATCTTTTTTATGCCTTCTAATGCTAACACATCGTTCGACTCATAATAACTTTTTGTAAAAATCATTAGTATTTGGAAAATTAAACTTAGTATGTCAGCATTTGAAAATCTATTATCAAAATTTTAAAATTTCAATAACAACATTTTTCATTAATAGCGTTAAGGCTAAATTGACTAAAAATATACCATATAAAATTAATGTACTAAACTAAAATGTTGTGTAAAATTAAGGAAAAATGATAGAAAAAGAATTTTGAAATTGTAAAATCTCAAATTAGGTATTTCTTATAAAATAACTTGTGAACTGCTTATCAAGTCTCGTCATTACCTTATCGAACAATTCTTGGTAACAAACCTGATTTAAGATTTTGCAATGTCAAAGTTCTTTTTCTGTTATTTTCCCTAAAATCAAAGGATTTTTTTGGTCAACAAAATTAAAGGATTAAATGTACAGTTTTGCCAACTTATTATTATTAATTTCTTGTGCAGTTGGTTGTATGTGTTTAATTTGATGAATCAGCATTTAGTGCCAGAAAGATTATAGTATTAAGGAAAATAATGAATGAAAAAGTGTGTGTGTGTGTGTGTGTGTGTGTATTTAAATGGGAATGAGCTTGAAATGCGTTTTGGTATGGTATGGAAAGTGACAATAATTATTTTTCATATTATTTTATATTTAATTTTTTAAAAAATAAGTTGAACAGTAATAAATTAATAATGGCCATTTGTGTCATTCCTCCTAATATTGATCCATGGAATCAGCATTCCTTTAATTTTGACCAATTAACCTTGACTATTTTCCCACCAAACTAAATCTAGAGATTACATTACCTCCACTTTGGAAAAGGAAACTGAATATGCTTTATCAAACGAATGAAAATATATAACTTTTGGAAAGCTAATTAATTAATATCAATACGTAGAAAATATTTCAACAAACCACAACATACAATTTTTAACGTGAAAAAATCTTCTTAAATGCGAAAGGTAAAAACCACAAGATTATTAGTACAATCTATTACGATAGGACTATCATTTGAAGATATACTTTATGATCTCTCTTGTTTCTCAGAGTTTCAATGTTGCTACATACTATTAGAGAAGTTCTAAATATGAAACTCAATTCATTTCAAACTTATTAATAATAAGGTCTATCAGTCCACCCTTAATGTATAAGTCTAGTCTGTTACAAAAGGAGTACATAATACACAAAAATGAGAAAAATCATGGGTAAATATGTGTAATAATATACCATTTTATTTTATTTTACATTACCATCTCAGTCATATTTAAGTATTGTTCAACTCAATTGGAGATAAGTCTTCCAAAGAATTTTTTAGCATTTACACAGACTCGAACGTGAGACCCATTATTTAAAAGAAGGGAGTACAAATATTGGAAGACACTTTATATGTGCATGGCCGGCAGATACGGATGTGTAACTTATTGAAGTCCAGTGGCATGAAGCTCTAGGGTGAGTGGGAGATTGTAGGTTCGATTATGCTTGTAACTTCAAGTTGTTAGTCCCTACCCTTTTAATTCAAATTAAAAATAAGCTTGTATATTGAAGTCTGAATTGTGATTCTATTTGGCGTGGGTAGTTTTATCACTCTAACAGATCCATTGGCACGTTTAATTTATTTTAAAAATAATTTTACAACACATGATATATACATTTATCTGTTTGAATTAAGTATATGCCATGCTTCTAGTAATCTAACACAAGTTGGCAAGAGGGAGGTTGGGGATAATGTTTGTTTAATTAGAAGATGCCCCTAATAATGCGATTTGGTATGAGTAATTGTCCTAGCTATACAATTCTCACATGTTGTAATAAGGCGCCAAAGGAACACAACATCCTTTGACAGAGACATGTTAGATTCACATCAAATGAAGTGACACAAACACACCTATCTCCATCCATGGTATCCAATCAATTAATCCCACAAACCGGGGAAGCTTAAGCGGAAATGAAAGAGTGGGGTGAGGGATAAGGGGGGAAGCCACTAAATGGAAGGCTTCGCTCGCCCTATAGTGCGGTGCCCGAACACGATTTCTATCTTTCTACCGGGGACCTCTCTTTCTTTTTGAATTTCATCCACAGAACGAACCAAGAACTGATAGAATTGTTGATGCCGAACCAAACTGCACTCCTGGTTTGAGAAAGACTTTTAACAGGCACGAGCCAGGGATAAGCCACTCAACGCGGACCACACAAGGAAAGATAACCTCTGCTGAAAATGACCCAACTGAGAAAAGAGACAATATCCCGATTGAAGCGTCAATTTGACTGATGCAGCTGCTGAAACAGCTTATGAAACGACTTCTTCATACGTTTGTAGATTTGGACCGCTCCACGAGATTCGAAGAGAAAAGGAACCTTTCCCGAATTAGTTAGGTTAGGTCGGACCCGTTACATCTGATGACAAAGCTGGACTATCTCTGTCGAAACTATAACATAAATTCACAAAATAATGCCTAGCGTAAATGTCACCAGTCATCAACCCCGTCCTAGCTAGTTTTCTCACTCCCACATATAGTGATTTTCAAAGTTACTTCTTTTGCATTAATCTTTCTCATACACTCATATCACCCTGATCCTTACTCATATCACCCTGATCCTTATTACTCCCTCCGGTCATTAGTATATAACATATTTATCTTATATGATTAGGTTAAGGAAGTTAATTAATATAATATGTATTTTCTAAAGCATCTTAATCATCTTCCTTAATTCCCTCTCCTTTTTTATTATTGTTGAGTGAGCATCAATATGAATAAATTAGCAAAAAAAATTGACGAATATTAAAAATATGTCTTATACAAATGTCCTACACTAAAGATCAGAAGGAGTATAAGTCACTTGTAACTCATTTTAACATGTCAATGAATAAATTAAATTGATATCACTTTTTAAATTTACCTATATTAAAGTTTTCTCTAATTTTTTCTATATTTACAAATCATTCTTACGTCCCCACTTCTCTCTTTAATTTCCCACAAGAATTAAATAAAGGTAAAATTAGAAAACGATCATTAAATACCCTACAAGTGACTTACCACTCTGGCATTATTTATAAGTTCCAATTAACTAACTCTCACATGCTAAAGAGAGTTAGTTAACTCGTTAATTTCCAATTTAGCCCCCATTTATGAATAGTTCCAAGAGTTAACATGAATAAATTCTTTTTATCGATTACAATTAATAAGGGTGAAATTGTAAAAATCATATTTATTACTCTGAAGGTGGACTTATAATATGGATCAAAATTTTTCCTAAAAAATGACTTATAAATAGAATCAGAATGATATATTTAGGACCAAAATTTTCCCTATAGGCGAGTTATAATGAGGCCCAGGATTGGTACATATGGATATGAATTTCTAATTTAGTAAGCATATTTACACGCTTTTAACTCCAAAGAAACCAAATATAGCAAACCCCACCAATGAAGTATTTGTTTGGATCAACGGTAAAAACTATTTTTCCAACATGATTTATGGTATAAGAGATAAATTTGTGAGAGGAGTTTGATTTTAACTTACGTAAACGTGAATTCACCGCTTTCTCAAACAAGACAAAAATCTATCTTAGGAGGTTAAAAATGACAATGAATGTTTTAGTGAATGAAGGAGGGGGGAAAATTGAAAGAGAAAACATTGAATTGAGGAGAGAGGAGTACACTATAAGACAAAGATGGCATGCACGAAGATATCAAATCAATCCATTGAGTGACAATATCATGAAATAAAAGCACCAAACTACTGAAATTCCTAAGTTTATTGAGATATTGACTTCTATTCAATGTGCTTATTCTTCCCTCACAAATATCTTCCCTTCTTCATTACTAGCCTCCATTATATTTGTATTATTCTTCATTTTCTTCCACTCACACACTCGCACGTGTTCTTTTGACTTTTACACACCATTCAATTTTCAGAGTTTTCGATCCATCTATGATTCGAAGACGTGTTATTTTAAAAGTGGCCGGTACAGGTACTTCTTTTTTTTCACTTTATCTCCCGATGTATACTATAAAACTATGCCGAACCCTTCTCAAAACATGATCACCTAGAATCTATATTTTCATTATCTAGAATCTTATTTTTATTATAGAACCAAACCTAGGGAATATCCGGAAACACATCTACAAAACTTTCGTATCAGAATCAACAAAGAAACAGTCCAATTGTTTTCAAGTAATGTTCGATCGATTACGTATTAATCAATATTTGATTGATTGGTCTGAGGCTATGAATAAAAAGACTTCTCTAAGTCACTTTGTTTCTTTTTGAATTTGATCCGTAAAAGACCTGTTATTTCATTTATATGAATGATAAAAAGGTAAATTCTTGCGTTTTACATATAGTTTTAGATCAATGGTTCATGTTGGGGGGGGGGGGGAAAGATCAATGGTTCATGATAAACTGACAATTAAGTTTGATATAATACAATTCCTAATTTTTTTTTATGTTACCTGAGTGGTGAGAGCAATTCTCAATTGTCATTATTGTGCTTACACGCCGATTCCCTGGCATTTTTCCCCCCAACAATTTCTTTATCCTCAATGCTGCTTAATTTCTTGGAATTAGTCACTTCAACAGTCTTAGATGGTTATATGGGTATTCATTGTGTTTTATGCTTTTAATTGTCCTTATATCAAATCATCATGAGCCTTGTGGATTGCTACTATGATGCAGTAGAATTGTGTTCGTCTTTTTTCGGATTCCCTGACGAGTGATGACATAACTATTCTCAATTGTTCTCACTGTCTACCCGCCAGATACCTTGACATTCTTTTCTTCTGATTGTGAATTGCTACTTCAGATCATATATTAGTCTTCCACTGCTACTATGATGTTGTAGGATACTAGTACATGCCTCTTTATACTTGTCTCTACCAAAAAGGAGATGCATGCGAAATTATTCTATCATCAGTCACTGTTGATCGAGATATTGTTATAAAAATGTTTGGCCGAAAAGCGATCTAAATAACTGAAAAAGAAAGAAATTCCGATTATTCCTTTTTGTTTTTTTATGAAAGTTAAATTTTCCATATTCATGCATTCAAAGAGGATATGATCTCTCTCTGTCTCTCTCTCTCTCTATATATATAAAGCACTATGAATGTAAGGAATATTATCGGGATGGGTTATATATATGGCAATATTCATGGTTAAACGAGCTATTGGGAATTTCTGTATATGACGGATGTATAATTAGAATGTGTTGTATAAAAATTGATAACCTAAATCTCAAACTCTTTCATGCATGATGATGAAGACAGGTATGGCATAGGATGGTATGTCTGGGTGTGATGTGTTGTTTTCGTTTTTGCATTCAGTTTTGTACGTTTTGCTTCAAATACTTCTTTGTGCTGGTTTAATTTATTTCGGTAATATAATATTGTCACAACTTTCACCATTTTGAATAATTCTACCTAGCTAGCTGGTTTTAAATCATAGGACAAAAAAATTAAAGTTACAGACAGACATATTTAAAAATACCCTGTTTCACTTTTCAAATTAAATATTCATAACTGCTACACACCATTTTTTTTTTTTTTGACATAACAGAATAGAGCCTATTCGAAGGCATCTAAAACTAGTTCTTGGGCAACCCACGCACGAGCCCGCTAAAAGAAAGAAACTCCTGTTGTAACATTTAATGCTTCTTTAACTAGTTTATCAATAACAACATTTGCATCTCTGCTACACCATTCAACTCAAACTTCCCATTGCAAAGATAACCAATGCCTAGTCTCCTCCAACAAACTTCCATCCGGATGATCTTCCCTCTAGCCATGTAAGAGGGCATGTACCAGCTCCCAACAATCTATCTCGATCACCACCTTCCTCCATTTTGAGTCCCATGCTTGCTTAAACCCCTAAAGGACTGCTCATGTTTCAACATGGAAAGAAGATGCTCCACCTATATGGAATAAAAATCCATTTAAAACCTCACTGTCATGATTTCTAGCAATCCCTCTACAAGCTACGACACCACTTCTTATGCCCCTTACTCCATCAACATTTATTTTAACCAATCCTGGCGAAGGTGGCTCCCATCTCTAACTACCTTCACTGTGATTTGTATCAAACAAATATTGGGCATCCGCCCATTTAACAATGGCCGAAGTTTGCGCCAAAATTGATCTCCTCCCTTTATCTTTATCTTGGACCACCCCCGCATTCCTATTCACCCAGAGCAATCTACATAAAATGGCAAACCAGATCCTCCACTCAACTCCATTGACCTTACACGTCTGTGAAATATTCCACTCTATCCATGAAACTATTTCAGAAATACTGAAGAATCTGTCTTTTATTTGCGTGGGAATTACAGAGACCATTGGACATTCCCTAAGCACACGGAACATATCCTCACACACCCCCTCACATTTATAACAATCCATACATGATGCGAGACCTCTAGCAGCGCGTAAAGCATTAGTAAAGAGTCTCCCTCGAGCACACAACCAGAGAAAGGTCTTGTATCTCTGAGGGACATGTATTTTCCAAATTTTACGCCATCCTCCCCTATAGACACCATGAGCAGGTTTATTTACTAGATAGTAAGCTGATCGAGTAGTAAACTCACCATTATGCGTTTCACACCATATCGGTATATCCTCAGTACCCACAGGTCCATTCGAAAATATCCTCCAAAGATCCTGAAGTACCAAGGAAGGTAAATGACTTTGGAGCTGATCTCTATCCCACCCACCTGATGGCAAAGTATAGCACGCCATGGTCATCCTCTGCTGATCTTCAAGCAATGGTTCTGTTATGTAATTCTCTAGCTTCGTATAATTAGGGAGCCACCGGTCTACCCAAAACTTAACCCGCACTCCATCTCCTATTTTCCAGGCCATGCCCTTGTTCACCAAGTCCCAAGTCCGCCTAATCCCTTTCCAAGTCTAAGATTCACACTTTCTTTTCTCAACCTTAGGTATCATATCCTCACCACACTTATACTTTTCCCGTAAGAAGTTCACCCACAAAGTATCTCTTCTATTAACCAATCCCCACCCAATCTTAGCCATGAATGCCTCGTTTTGTCTGTGGGCATGTTGGATTCCAAGTCCCCCTTCCCTTTTTTCTCATCCCACATCCTTCCAAGCTACGTGATGTATCTTTTTCTCTATGACTCTGTTGAACCCCACAAAAAATTCCTACATTTTTTATCAATTGCATCACATATACTTAAAGGTAACAATGTAGATTACATAGTATAGGCCGGAATAGCAGACATCACTGAGGATACTAACGTTTGTCTTGCCGCCATAAATAACAGAGTAGTCTTCCAATTTGGCAAACAATTATCCATTTTATTTAGTACATATTCAAACATAACTTTGGATACTCGCTTGTGTTGAACTGGAACTCCCAAATATTTACCCAAGTCATTCATCAAGCTAAAGCCCAAGAAGTCACCAATCTCCTTTTGTCTCACATGGCACACATTATTGGAAAAGAATATTTGGGATTTGGCCACATTAACTCTTTCCCCAGATGCTGCACAGAAATCATCTAAATAAGCTTTTATTATGGCAGCTTGATTAAGACTTGCCTTCGAGAAGAGCATTACGTCATTTGTAAAGAATAATGAGAAACAGTCGTACCATTTTTTTAGACGGAAGGACATCCAACTCCCCTCCTTAACCACACTCTGTATAAGATGGGCAAATTTCTCCATAACCAAAATGAATAGATAAGGAGACAAAGGGTCCCCCTGCCGAATTCCATGTGCTAGAGAAAAAGGTACATCCTTCTCCCTATTCCGCAGAACCTGCATTTCAGCAGTAGATAAACAATATCTAACAATATCAACAAAATTAGATAGGATACCAATCTCCTGCAAGTAACGTAGAACAAAGTCCCAACGAACACGATCATATGCCTTCTCTAGATCAATTTTTAGAGCCATAAAACCAGTCTTCTTTTTCATATTTCTTATGGAGCGAATAATCTCTTGAACCAAAATGATATTATCTGAGCTCTGACGACCTAGCACAAAGCTATATTGATTAGGAGCAACCGCTATAGGCATTATAATTTTCAGTCTATTGGCTAATATTTTTGTTATGGCTTTATACACCACGTTGCAAAGGCTTATAGGGCAAAAGTCCCAAAAGGATTGAGGAACCTCTACCTTAGGAATGAGAACAATGTTTGTATCATTAATCCTTTTGATCTCCTTCAGTTTTTCAAATATGGAACTGACTGATATGAGTTTAGATGATCAATTAAATAGTGCAAGTGTACACTGTCGTAATCAAGTAATATAGAAGTGAGTAGAGTATCGTTCCCACGAGGATTGTTCACTAAGTACCAAAATAGGTAATTTTAATTCTATTCAGTCGATCGATTAGTTGGTGATTGAGAGTACAAAATAAAAGAAAGACAATTAAATATGAATGCAGATGATATGAAAGCAAATATGAGGAAAAAGCCCTAGGGGTCAGATTTCACTTAACAAATTCTGGATTGAATCACTTATCTATTCTAGCCCAATTTATTCCACATGATTGATAGTCAAGTTTCCCTAATTTAATTACTAGCCTCTTCCAAGGTCAAGCAATTCTATAATCAATTGCTAATCCAATATATTCCTATATGAATTTAAGCAATTCATTATGCATTAAGATTTATGGAACTCAGTAAGACTACACAACTTATATGAATATATTCCTATTTCATATGCAAGTCATGGTTTTAATTATAGGGTCTACACACATGTATCTCCTTCCGGTCTCAACATGTATATTGAAATCATTCAAAAGATGGCCAATCAATCAAAAGCATTAAGAATAATAATTAAAACTCAATCATGAAAGAGAAATTCAAACTAGATTTAATAAGTTAGGATTCAATCCGTCATTAGTAAGTTACGTCATCACCCTAGGAAAATAAAAATTTAGCTCATGATAAAATTAAAAACAAAACCAAAATAAATTGATATTATATAAAGTTAGAATGAAAACCTCAGAAATACTCTAAAGTCTAAATACCCCTCTATTTTACCTCAATTATATTAACCTCCTTTTTATTTTAAAAACCCATATAAAACTCCCTTAAAATAAAAATGTATGTTACACAAACCTCCATTATAGTTTTATATTCTATTTCCATCCATCCAAACTGTTAGTTGATTGTTAAATTTAACTTTTGAATTTTTTTTGTAGACCAAAATGTCCCTCTTCAATATTAGAATTTTTTAAACATATATATATATATATATATATATGGGCCAATAAAAATTCATACATAATAGATTTTATAACTCTCTAATATATTAAAAAAATTATTAATTTTCAGATTATAAATTTTATAATTTTAATTTTTCATCGTACAAATTGAAATTTGTTTATTTTTAGTTTCTTAAATGGCTAAAAATATATATTTTTCCTATATATAATTGAACCAATAATCCCATTGAATCAATAACCCCAATCAAAGAACAATTTTTTTTAAAAAAAAAACAATGATAAATGCCTTTTTCATGTGACCGTTACAGTGAACAATTGTATATTTATGTATCACGCACAGTGCTTTGTTTTATGAGGAATAAAAGACTATGGGATAGGCAATACATATTGTTTAATGGGTTTAAATGAAAACTTCATAAACTTCAAACTTTTTTGTTTTCATGATTTGTTATAATCAGTGTTCCCGGACCCAGACCGGACCGGCCGGTCCGGACCGGAAACCGCCGAACCGGTCCCTAGACCGGTCCGGTTCACGGTCCGGTCCGGGTCCCAAATTTAAAAAAAAAAAAAAATTTAAACTTTTTTCCTTTAGAATTTCATACTATAAGCCTAAAATTTTCAATTACTCACCGGTTTGGTCCCGGTTTAGCTCCGGTTTGGTCCCGGTTTGACCCACTGACCCTTAACCCAGTACCCCGACCGGTTCAATACCCGGTCCGGTCTTTAATACCTTGGTTATAATTGTCTTCTCCATAGTTATTCTTGTAGCTCGTGTTTTTTCTCCTTTGAAATCTATAAGCTGTCAAGTATAGTTAGGGATTTACTATTAAGGGTAAAATAGTAAATAAATTTATTTTTATATAAACTTTAATTAAAAAATTAATTTTTAGAATATTCTTAACGGAGTTAACTGGTTGGATTTAAGTGTATGTTATCAAAATAGAAAAGAGGTTTGTGTAATTAAGGAAAAACAGGAGGATTATCAAAGTATTTTACTCTTTTATTTTTGTATCGTCTCCTTCTTCCCTAGATTAATTCTTGATATAAAAAAATATCTCTAACTACTTTTATGCATATTAAAATGAAAAATTGCATCCGTAATTAATAAGTACCTACGTTTGATTCTAAATTTGTAAATATTGTTAAATAATGGAATCCATCTATATATATTATTGATTTATCATTCGTGTTCTAATAAATAATTATTTTTCTTAATTACCATCAGCCACATTTCCCTCCTTAAAATATTTTTAAAAACTATCTTAAATAAATTTATTCAAAATTAAATTTTTTTATCAAAAAATCCCTCGTTAATTTTTCAAATATAAATAGATATATACACAAACATAAGGTTAACTTGACATATAGAAGACATTAAAAAAAAAACTTCAAATTAAACTAGAGAAAGAAATTAGTTTTTTTTTTTTGGTTCTATAGAAGGGTTTGAGTGTATTTCAAAATCAAAAAATAATTGTTTACAATGAAAAAAAAAATAAAGAAAAAATTACCCTATGCACTCTAAAGGAAAAAGCTCACAATATATACATATCATAAATAAAAAGCCAACACCAACAATAATTAGAAACAAATTAGAGCCCACACCAGATCAACAATTTATATCATACTGATTAACAACAACTAAAGCTTTTAAAATAGCTAACATTAATTAAGTTTGGGTTTGTGCTGGTTTTTTTTTTTTTTCGAACAGGTGCTGCTATCTTATAAATATATAACAATATATTATTACGACTCCAGATAAAGTTGTGTGCATAATTTTTTAATTATATGGATGAAGGGACATTTTACGTGGTACGTATTATGGTAAATCTATAGAGAGAGCTGTCAGTACTAAGTAGCAGCAAAAATACAATGTAACATGCAGATTAATTATGAGCTTATAGCGATTGAATGAAATGATATATATTGCATGTGACATGTGTAGATCTCATTCCCACCTAACATAACCACACCAACGTTAAAAGCATTTATTGTTACAGCAACATATACATATATCTTCTCTTTTAACTCATTTCCGTGCGTATTATATATATATATATATATATATATATATATATATATATATCTTTAATTTGGAGACAAACTTTTTAACAAAATGGTCCCATGCAACAAACCCTCTAATAATGATCTTTATCTCTTATATAATCGGCTCATTATATGTTTTTCTTCATTAAGATTATTTAATTAAGACCGAGTTCCTTGCCTACGGACTTTAATTCTTTATCTAGAGGATCCATTAATCAGAACCCCCCAATAAATCTCTTGCTTCATTCGCACAAATGGACAAATAAAATTAAAATTCGTATATGTATTTTGTGATTTTTGTCTTTATTTCGTCATTTTGTAGATATTTAAGCACCTTCTTTACCGTCCAAGATACTGTTGTCGCGCTGGTGTATAAATCCCGTAGTGAGCTAATTAGGGGAAAGGATTAAGGGATAAAATTATCCTTAAATTTTTTTTAAAAGTACACCCACTATCATAAATATTTTTTTATGTAAAAGTAATCATGAACTTTTAAAAAAGGGGTAAAAATAACACTACCGTTAAAGTTAACAAACGGCTATTTACTCAAAAGCGTTCAAGGGGCAAAAATACCCATAAAGTTTTCTCAAAATTGCATTCACTACCATAAAATTTTTTTGAGTGTAAAAATAATCATAAATTTTAAAAAAGGAGGCAAAAGTGACGATTCTCTTACTGGGTTGAAATGTCATCTTTTACTTGTTTTAAGTTCAAGAAAAGAGCACCCCAACTCATCTACCATAATTTTCCAAACTAAAAATTAAAGAACCTATCTTCAATGAAGATGACATCACTATTCACCTCATTCCAAGAGAACCGTCGCAGTAAGAGAACAATCAAAAGTTAATGGTGGACAAATCGGGGTACTCTTTTTCTAGACTTAGAACAATCAAAAGATAACATTTAAACTCAATAAGAGAACTGCCACTTTTGTCCCCTTTTTGAAAGTTTATAGTTACTTTTACATCCAAAAAAAGTTTATGGTGGTGAGTTCACTCTTGAAAAAAGTGTATGGGTATTTTTGCCTCTTAAACACTTTTGAGTAAACGTTCATTTGTTAATTTTAACGGTAGTGTCACTTTTGCCTCCTTTTTGAAAGTTCATAGTTATTTTTGTGTCACACCCTTATCTCATTTTAACCTTTTTTTTTAGAGTATTCGCGAAAAATGATATGCGGTTCGGTGGGCAACACAAGAATAGCATAAATATACTAATAATATGTGCATGATCACAAAAATTTCCCTTAGGAATTCGTACTTGATAATTACAATTAATGTAGCCGCACAGGGCTACTTGGGTGTCTAAACTCGTTCTAGTGAAACGGAGATATCTTCTCATCTTTGTTCCACCACTGCAATCCCTCGTACAATTCTCTTCTTTGTTCTTAGTATATCTTCTATATTCTCCTGTCTAAATTGTTGGTAAGGGAGGGTGAAATTCGAGAGAATCTCAGTAGGAAACAGATACCATAATGCATGTATAATAGATACTATGTGTATGACATGTTAGCTTTAACTAGATGTATGCTCTATAATAACATTTCTGCATGCTCAATATTTCATGCAACAAGACTACGGCCATAGTGAAAACAGAAACAGAGTTTCATTTATTCAAATACGCTCTACACAATCAATTAACACACAAACATCACTACACAAGCAGAGATATTAAATACATGCAAATAAGGTAAGTCCCCTACTTTAACCCTTTTAAGCCTCGAAATGTGTGCCTCGTAAAGCGTGCAAACAGTTTGGGCTCCATATTCGATCCTACAATGCCAAAGGTACCATTCAGACACTTCCATAGTATTTCTGGGGGTTATATGAGCCCAATATAAAAATTTACCAAAATGCTCCTGGGATCTTAGCCCGGCCCCGCCGTACCCAGTTTCAGCTGAATAAAGGAGGAAAATGATGTTTTATTTTAATATCTTATATCATATTTCATTTATCTGATAATTTCCCAATTTTCGGATTGTTACAAAATTTTGGCAGATTTCTACCCAAACTTTGAAAAATCATAACTAATTCTAGAAAAATAGAATTTGAGTGATTCTAAAGGATATATAACCCTTATTGAGTCTAATTTCTAGAAAAAATATAGCCTTTTGTACTTTAGAAGCACAAAATTCCCAGAATTTTAATCTTTGCCTGCTGTTCCAGAAACTTCATAATTTTTCTGTGCTGACTTCAAAAATTCATATATTTTTGCATATAGCTCTAATTGAGTCATATGACATATCAAATTCAAACTTATGATGTCTACTTTCACTCTGTAAAATTTCATAATTTTTTTTCATCATTCGGTCATACAACATCATATGACAAACTCACTGCCTCATAGGCGATTTTACCGTAAGCATAATCACTTTCTTCAAAATTAACCATTTTATTTTCTTTAATGCTCCAAAGATATAAGAAACATTAGAGAATAGATTTGGGACATCTACTAAACCGGGGCTTAGCGGTCCACTTAATTTAGGCTTATTCCCAAGCCTCAAATCCTAAATTTCGGGGTATTACATTTTACACCAAAAAAAAGTTTATGGTGGCAGCTGCACTTTTGAGAAAAGTTTAAGGGTAGTTTTGCCCTTTAACCCTGAGGAAAAATAATCTGTTTTGCCAACAGAAAAAATAATATTTTCAAGGAGAAAAACAACTATATTGTTAAAACTCCCCTATTCCTAAATGTAGGAACTAGCTAGATAACTGATATGTAAAGATTAATTTTATTAAGTTAGTTACTGATAAAATATGTGTGATGGTTTCTTGAAATATATATATATCTTTAATCTTTTGTATTAGAAATTATCTCAGTTTAATTTCTTCTTAAGACGAGTACTTCAGATAAAGTTGAAAATCATCTTAATGAGTATAATCAATATAGATAATTTAAAGAACATATTACACATTTAAAAGATAAAGTAGATTAAAGTCTTGAATTTAAGATGTTGAATTATATTATGAAATCTATGCTACACATTTTATGAAAAAAAAAATGAGTAAATTAATAAATATGGGCTGCACAGGCCCATGGGCCCAAGAAATCAGATTGAAAGGCAAAATCCTGTCCTTGGGCTTCCCTCTCACGTAAATTGGGCCTTCGTAATAAATCTCATGTGATCATGAATTAATCACGTGCTAATGAAGGTTGGGTCACTTGAGAGTTGAGAATGGGTCTAAATGATGTGACTTGAATATATGAATGTGTTGCTATTATAAGATTTCGTAAATCTGAGCCTCCATAACTACGATTGCAACCTATAACAATCAGATGGTCCAGGAAACAAAGAGACAAGGATCACATTTGCTAGATCTGAATTCTGAAATTATATCGCTAAAATATATATATATATATATATATATATATATATATATATATATATATATATATATATATATATATATATTTTGGCGTCCAAGAAAAACACCCACCTAGCAATGGCTTTCAACAGTAACCCTCAACTTATTTTGGTACTAACCATCTAAACCCATGTTTTTTTAGATAAAAATTTAGGTAAGTTGAGTCTGATGATTCCTCAGGGACAAGGCATGTCTCAAGGCTCAGAATATTTATTAAAATACTTACATATTGCCCATCAAAATTCTCATATTGGCTTCCAACTGAACCAACTTTTATTAATCATGATAATCAAAACCCACGTTGGACAAACCACAAAAGCAAAGCAGTCATAATATGATAGAAATGGTTGTACCATACGACAAATGTAGCCAGTTTAGGTTTTGTCTGATTATGATTATTAAGGTGAATATGTGGAATGGATGAGTTTCTAGTCAAATTGTTTGTTGTAAACGTGGGTACACAGCTGTTAATGTTGAAAATTTGTCTCTTTCCACAACCGATCAAAAGACACAAACTTTGATGCACATCGTTTAAGTGCCTGTTTGGATTCAACAATTAACAGTAGAAACTGTTTTTCCTACGTGATTTATAGTATGTAAGATAAGTATGTAAAATAAGTTTTAACCTGAGTGAACATATTTTTATAACATGAATTCAAACAGGCTTTGAGAGTTTAGTTTCCAAATTCTTCACGCCAAAGACGCCCACCGAGTCTTGCTATGTCAAACGTCTGGTCTTTAAAGCTAACTCTGGCTTCAGCTTATAGGTGTATCAATAACTAAAGGAGTTGAAGTAAGAAGCGTGAGCTGTAAAGAAATTACATGAATCATTTAGTAATGAAGACTATCATCAGTGTTCACCTCCATAATCTTAAAGTAAAGCTGTAAAGCTCTAACTTTATTGTGTCAGAAACTAAAAGCATTTTCCAGGCTAATCATTTGATACACAGCATTCAAGAGTACCATCTCAACATCTCCAGCAAATTATATATCTACTAGAAAAACCAAAGCCAGAAGTTACAACTGAAGCTATGTTAAACAATAGAACACAACCTCACACAATTATCTGTATATCATAAAATCACACAAACAAAAAGAAAAGAAAAAAAACAAGGCAATTGAGAATATTATTAGTTCTAAGCCCAAGTCTCTCCACCTCTTGCCCTTGTATTTACAATGCCAACAGTACTTGCAGACTTCTTGAACTTGGTCAGTTGAAATACTGGGTGCCTGCATAACTTGCGTACGCCCTTTCTCAATCTTAACCAATGTTCACTATCATATTTACTTCTATATCTATTTTCTATGGCGCCGGTCTCGTATCTACAAGGCGTGCTTTCGCCCGATACAGCTACAAATTCACCTTCTTCTGCATTGTTTCCATTCTCCTCAGGGGTCTCAAGTTTCTCCTCAACTCTCAACAACTCACTTCTAGGTGGTGATTTCTTGGCTTTAGCAACATCTTCAGTTTGCTCCATCAATTGCTTGCTGTTGAAATCTACACGTACAGGATCGTCTTTGCACGACGGAGCATAAATCATCCTCTCACTGGCAGCTGATTCCTCTCTTTCTCGAAGGGTCTTCAGAATCAGAGTTTTGAGAAAATTCATTACTTGCACAGCGTGAATTAGTGCAGTCAAAGGATCAGCCATCTGCATAAATTAGAGATGAAACTTGAAGCAAGTTGTATCAATCAGCAAAATCATCTAGACATAAAAAAAAAAAACTATAATCTCACAACATCCAGAAATTCAGTTGTTCACCTCAGATTAGTACACAAGTCACATGGACTGAGATAGAATGCTAGTACATTGAAGTGGTTTAACAGTAATATCTGTTGAACAAGTGTATTTCTGTTTATGAGTGGCTAAACTTAAATCTGTTATAAACTGTTCTGGAGTTGGGAGACACGCCCAACTAACAAACTGTCCCTCCAGACATGCAATTGTGAACCAATAAATGAATAAGCATTTCTGGTAGTGGGTGCCAGAAACTTGAATTCTGCACCAATAAGCCTAACGATACTGTGTCAGAGTATGACTAACAAACCTGGGTCATGTTGGGAGCGAAAACCATAGCAATATTGCGACCATTCATCTTGTTGTACCGTTCGTGCTCAGCAACATCAGCCATCAGATTGATGGCCCAGTCAAGGAGTGCAGCTTCTGTTGGAGGAAGCAACTCCTCTAGTTTAGTACAGTCATCTTCGGTGTTGCAGCGCATCACCTGTTCTGGGGTGAGAGAATCAAGCACACCAGTTGGAAGTTCTCTAAACCATGCCTACAAGACATGAGCATTGAGTTTATAATTAGATTGCATGGCATGAACATGTGCAATTGAACAATCTCAACAAGACTTGCTTGTAAATATCAGAATTGTTGAGCTAAATGTATTTTTAATACAGTTAATCAGTTCAATGGACCTATGTTACCTTTATCAAACCAGATAAACAATGAACATCAATTCCATGGGGCACTACGCCTCGGTTCAGCTGATCGCGAACAAACTCCTCTTGGCTGTTCTCTGGATTGATTCGGAATATTCCTTCTGCCTTCAGGAATTTGCAGGCATTTATTATGTGGAAAAAACGTGATTAAAATACATTATTGAACAAATAATAATTTGCATAGATAGAGAACGTACTTTAAGGCCTCCCTCTGAGTACAATCGCTTTTGCATCATCAGCAGAATTGTGGGGACACTGTTCCCCCTGTAATCATAAGAGCACTGCATCGACTTTGCAGAAACTCCAAAAACCCTCACACTGAATAATGAAAAGGAGGAAATAAATGTTAGCGGGAACCAGAAAGAGAAAAAGAGTACAAACAAACGGACCCCTCAACATAATTTTTCTTTCCTCTCTCCTCACTGCAATTAAATTCCTTATCCAGTTGGTTGTAGAGGCAGAAACAGGGGATTCATGAAGAAACCAGTATTGAAACGATAAAAAATCCTACTCTAATTCTTAATTAAAATATTAGGTTGAGTTTTGTAACAACCTAGCGCTTATAAGGTGTCTTAAAAGGGTTGAGGGGAGATATCCATACACTTATAAGGTGTCTTTCATCGTGGGGAGTGATAAGGGCTCCAGAGGGAACAATATTGAGAGATGAGGTGCTTGGATGTTACAAGTTTAAGAAGATCTCATTTCCGTTCCAGGATCGAAAAACCAACTGAAGGCTGGCAAAACTCTCAGCAATTTTTTTTTAAAATTAAAAACGTAAGTGAAAGCTCTGAATTGGAGCTTGCAACGAACAAAGAAAAGGTGACATGGAAGCTCCGAAAACAGAGGCACCACAAAAAAAAAAAAAAACCCAAATTAATCTTTCAAGACACTCTGACGCACGCAAAAAATTTAAATGCATTAAGCAAGGAGCTAAATTGTCAAGTTTATATTTTGTCCTATGCGCATATCTAAAACATAAAATTGCATCTAATCAAATTCTGCAGAAATCCAAAGCTAAGAAAGAACTCATTCGTCATATTTTAGCGTGAAACAAAAAAAAAAAAGGAAAAAGAAGAAAGCTATGACGGCTTTACCTGGCACTAGGCGCTCTCATGGGAACCTCTGGTTCGAGCTCTGTAGGCAAACCCAGAAACCCATTAAACCTATCAAAGGTAACATGAGATACATGGCGGACCTCCGTCGGCCAGCTAATGTCCAACGAAGAAACGTCGTCTCTCTCAACACTACAAGTGACCAGCGATTTCCTCAGTGCCGCCACCAGCACATCCACTATGGCAAACTGGTTCTGATTTTGCCGAGTTCGACTACTTCCCGCTCCGCCAGATTTCGAGCTAGGGTTTATGAACGGCGTCGACACAGGGTTACTTGATTCATCGTCTTCACTCTCTAATTCCTCTTCCTCTTCTTCCTCCTCCTCCTCCTCTTCCATCTCGTCGTCGTCGTCTTCCCTTTTCACATCTTGAAAAACCGGGTTCGGTGTAGGTGGGTTGAACTGAGTGCGACCCACGGCTCCGCAAGATTTGGATCGAAAGAGCCGAGTCATTTGGTTTCAATTAACCAGCGAGCAATAATGGATTGGGGTTAAAAAAGGATCTGATTCAGAACTAGGAGAGAGGATGGTGGTGCTGGAAATTAAAAATTAGAGGGAAAAGTGGCTAATTTAAGTGGGAATCAGAATAATGTGAGATGGGTTTGGTTAAGCAAAGAAGAAAAGCGAAAAAAAAAGGAGGGAAAATGGGAAGAGGAAGGAGAGGAGGACGAGGAAAGATACTGCTTGGGAAGAGGATAGTATTGTGCTGGCAAAGACAGGAGAAGAAGATGGAGTGATTGAGGCCCTTATATATTTGTTTTATTACTATTACTATGTCATTTCTTAATTATAAATAAAATTGATTTATTTTTGGAGGGACTAAGGAAGTTAATTAAGTTATTTAATCATATCATATGTTATGTATCATTAGATTATGTACTAATTTATTAGTCAAACTAATTAGTTTAGAGGAAAAAATATAAATACTCTAAAATAATTTAATTGATTTAGTTAATTTTTTTAAATGAAAGTTAACTTTATTTTTTAATTAGGATTGTGGGAGTATTTCTTTTTATATAAATTAAGAAAAAGAAAAAGGCAGAGAAAGACGGGTCAGTGAGAGACATGAAAGTGAGTGTATGAGGAGATTTGGAGTCAGTTGGTGACACGTTTTGCTAAGAATAAGATTCGTATTATCAGCTTTTACAGCGAAAAACTGTTTTCCCACCAAAAAGTTCATCACCAATCATCATTTTCCCTCTTCAATTTTTTTATTCTCCTGTCAACATATAAATTAGACTTCACTTTCACTTCATAAATATTTAAATATATTTAATAAATAAGAAAATTGCCTATGGCATTACTCCCTTTCTTCTTTTTTGCAAGATATCAATAAGCCAATTGAGTTATTTATTTGATAGGGTAGAAGTAGTTAGAGGCAATAAATATGTACTCTATAAAATGAAATTTGTTTTTAAAAATTGCCCTAAGTTATGTAAGAGAGAGAGAGAGAACATATTATATTGAATTGTTTAATCAAAAATGGGAATTAAATGAAATAGTGGCAAAAGTAATTTTTGTAATTAAACGAGGATAAAATAGAGAGTTTAAAAAAAAACAGTTCAAATACCCCCTAATTGTATTTTATAAAAAGCAACCATATATAATCAAAAATAATATCTTATAAAAAGAAATTTAGAGAGTAAGTACCTATTTGAAAACTATATCGTTTATAATTATAAATTTAGAAAGTACCCATACTCAAATTTAGATACTTATGAGCAATAAAATTTTTAAACAGGTATTTATAAGCAATTTTTTATTAATTAAATAAGTAATAAACTAATTTCATCGGCATACTTCATTGTCAATATCTGTCTCTTTCAAAATATAAAATTTATGAAATATTTTTGAAGTGAAATAAGAGACATAATAGATACAACTGAGCATGAGTTTCGATTTTTCTGTCTCTATATTGTTTTTATCCTAGTTCACTCGATTTCAGGAAAAAAAAAAAATATAGTACCCGTACTTTTCATTCTATACAAAATCTAAACTTCTGTTTAATTATGTTATCCTCTCTTATTTTAGAAAACACTAAGATTTAAATTACATGAAAAGGACCTCCCACGTGCCAAGTAATTTGACTAACTACTTTTCATTTTTCTCTATTAATTTAATGGTTTAAGTTTCAGTTTAGTCATCATGAGTAGAACGTTAAAAAAAAAATACTAACTCGCCATTATTATGATGCCCTAATTTTGTAAACCCTCTGATTAAAATATTAAACAAAATATTTTCTGCACTCCAATTAAGTTGAAGTTTTTCCATGAACTTTTAATAATGCATTGTTGTCATTAATTAAGTAAACATTAAGATGCAAAAAAATCATTAAGCAGTAGTACCAATTGTATAATCTAATATTGTTGGATTTAGAAGTCTCTTTTTATTGCAGAGGTTAGAGCTTTAATGCTTTCAGATTGGGATATCCAGATTACTCATTCTCATAGAGAGGCCTTGCGCTGTGCGGATATGTTAGCTAAAGAAGCCCATGTGGCGAACAGTGAGTTGGAGATTATTCATATACCCCCAGATTTTTGTGCGGCTCAAATGTTGGCAGATCTATGCTGACATTTGAGTTTCCTTACACGACTCGAGCTTTATTATGTTAGGTCACTAGTGCTTGTATCCCAGCTCTAAGCTGGTCTTAATATTTCAAAAAAAGAAGTCTCTTTTTATGATTTGTTGGAGCAGTGAAGAGGCCATTAGCAAGCTCTTGAATGTTCTGAATTTCAGAAATGGCGCCAGGTATTATTGCTTATTTGATCCGCCATGTTCATTGCTTTATCCCTTTCCTTTGTTAAAATTCAAATGAAAATGACTCAAATCTCTGTTTGCAACTATCGCTCCCAATTACTAAATCTGGATTGAATTGTGATTTCTTGTAATCATTGGTTATTTGAATTGGCCCCTCATGGAATAATATTAGCCGAAATGAAGCATCTTATAGTCAATGGAACTCGTTTTTTATACGGCTTCGTGAAATTGAGTAATCATTGTTATTATTTATGCCACTTACTTTAATTTTCTTAAAATATTTTATTTAAAAAAGTTAAGGAATTGAATGAAACATTTATTCACCTTGGATAGATTGGGACATCTTTTTGGGGCCCCCAAATATTTGTAGGAAAGAAATATTTATCTTTGTCGCCTAAAGTATGTTTGGCCAGTTCTGATAGAGAGGGAGGGAATTTAAAACATTTATCCATCAAAATTTGAGGATGATAATAAAGAATTTTTTTTAATTAGCTAGAGCTGGCCCCTATATTTATAATTCAAGAAGAATTCTACTACTCCTAGTTATTTATGATTTGTAAACCCAGAGGCTCCCTCTAAATTTTTTTATATATTTCTTTTTGATGATGTTGATTTTTTATATTTGATATTTCTTTTTATTCTTTAATTTTCTTAAAATAATAATAAAATCATATTTCAATGCTTTTATGTTTTTTATGTTCCCCCTTTTTTCTTTGTTTTCAACATCCAAAAAATTTTTATAACATCATGTTTAGTTTGCTGATATTAGTGTATGTTTGTGTGAGCGTTTTGTACAGAAAAAACGCATTTATTACGCAAGTCGAGAAAAAACTCCTCTCACATATTTACCTCGTATACCGTGAATCACGAATTATAAGCACGTTTTGGACAAAAATGTGTGTGTTTGGAATGGCTTATTTTTGTCCAAAATGTGCTTATAATTCGTGATTCACGCTATACGAGGCAAGTATGTGAGAGGAGTTTTTTCTCGGCTTGCGTAATAAGTGCATTTTTCCTGTACAAAACGCTCACACAAACACACACTAAGCCATTCCAAACGCACACTTACTCAGTAGTACTAAATTTTTGGTATTTTTTCAAATACAAATTGTGGGCAAAAACATTTCTTGAAGTCAACTTTTGGATTATGACAAGGATGGCCAATTTTCTTAATAAAATTGTCACGTTAGATTACAATATAATCAAAAGACATATAAATTACATGTTTACGTATGTAAGTTATTTTATTATATAGTGTTTTTTACTTTTTTATGCCTGAAAAGAACCTACCAACTAAATTTTAAGATCAACAACAATTAAAAGAAGAAAACAAAAAGAAGTTGGTGAATGTTGTTTTTTTTTTTTAAATTTGGGCCATATGAAGTTGGTGAAATGTGGTTACTCGTCAAAAATTGAGAGGGGAAACACAATGAGTCATGAGTTTGTGTCTTGGGTGTAGTGAAAGTGATATGTTAATTTTTGAAGAATAAAGTTAGTGACTAATATGTGAAGGCTACATCTATCTCAAGCAACTATATATACTATTATTCCACACTATTACTTCCCTTAATCAACACTTCTCTTGAGTTACAAATATGTAGTAACAAAATTTGATGCCACACGTTTTACAGCAACAAACATAAAAATATTATTATCACTAAGCAAAAAGTAAAGATTCTCTGCGTCCAAACACGGGTCACGTGCTGCACAGAAAAAGGCGATCATCAAAAGTAGAACAGATCAATATCATCTCAGAGGATATATACATATATGAAGAATGAGTGTGAGTGAGGTTAGGTCACGGGGTGTATAGAACATTCTGAGAAAAGGGCATTTGTCAAAACGATGAAAATTATGAAGTCACAGGTGGGATTCAATGTTGAGATTTGGGGGTTTGGAATTTGGATATTCCAAGCAACAGTACCTTCCCTTGTCTGGCTCTTTCTCATTTTTTCTTTGGAATGCTCACTTTCACAAGTCACACACGTGTGCCTACCTATCCATATGTGCATGTCCTTCTCTGGTTCTTTCCCTGTTCAATTCTCAGATCCTTATTCTCTCTTCTGATTAAATTAATGTTGCAGGGAAACATAAAAATTAAGGAGTAATATAATCATTGGTTTATCAAATTTACCATCATTTTAGTTTTGATCTCTTTAAAAGTAAAACGGTCTAGGTTTTTATCAAGTTATAGAAACAAGTGCTTTAAGTTAAATGAAATTTGAGAAACTAAAACCTATGATTTGAAACTTGAGGGATCAAAACCAAAATGATGGTAAACTTGAGGGATCAAATATTGTATTAAGACTAAAATTAATCCACATATTGGCTTCATTAACCCAAGCTAGCTTGAGATTATGCTTCTTTAAAATGCCCTTTGTTCCTTTGGTAATACTCTCTCCGCTTTTCACATAAAACTTATTTATCTAATTTAATTAGATTAAGAAAGTTAGTTAATATGACATGTAGTTTTTAAAACATTATAATTATTTTTTTTAATTCTCTCATTCCCAATCTTGTCTTTGATTATGGTTGAGAGAGCAATAATAGAGATAAATTATGAAAAGAAAATGATAAATATGATAAATACGTCTTATATTTAATATCAAGATCAATTTCCTAATAATTATGTCTTATGTTAATGATGGGAGGAAGTACTTATTACAAAAATACCCTTTAACCCAATAAATTAATCTCTTTCAAGTAAAAATTATCATGTAAACCATATTCAAGTAGAGAGATTGAAGTAGGATGTGATGTTTAAACACGTCTTTGTTGACAAATGTTTTGGTCAGAAACAGACACGACAGGAACGTTTGATCGTCCGAACATGCGATGCACAGTAGAAATGCATGACTAGAACAGAAGGTGCGCAATGTTCTATCTTAAAACCAAGTTGGCATCAAGCTGTGATATATATATATATATATATGTGTGTGTCTTTTTTGATTATTCGAAATGCATTTGCAAAACATATATAAATGCATGTATAGGATCCATGCGCAATTTAATGACAGTCCAATTCCATTGGTGTAAATAGGGGCTAATTAGTTGAGTTAGTACTTTTCAATAAACATTGCTTCAAATTGAGTTATGTCATCACCGACCAATGTTTTTGAAAGGATCTAAGCATATATAGAGACTATAGTATATGAATAATAATTCACGACCAACCTTGTAATATGGAAACATAATCTCACTTCGAGGTCCATGTTTTTCCCGAGACAACTTGGACGACCTCATGGGTCAATAACTTTGTCAAGAAGCAAACATCGCATCCTTCTACTAATAATTTGTTTGAAACTAAGCCCTTGTTTGAAAAACTCTAAACCATGGTTTCCAAAGCCCTTTTCCACAAATCGAGGTAAAATTCCTCTCAAATACTTATTTCGTACTCCCTCCATCCCTATATATAAGAACTTTTCAATCGAATTGTGAGATTCTAAAAAAAAACAGTTAAAAGTGGTTAAATGTAATAATTATATATAAATTTAATTTTTTCCCAAAAAGGCCCCTGTTCATGAATAGGTGAGAGAGAGAGAGAGAGAGTAATAATGAGCAAATGATGAAAGAAAATGTATGTAGTATAATAATTAATTGAGGACAAAATAGGAAAATGTGCATTTATTATTGAAACAAACTCAAAAGAGATCTTACTTTTAGGGACAAACACATTAAAAAAATGCTTTTATATATGAAGACGGAAGGAGTATATCATAAAAGAACTTCTGATAAGCTAAAACAAACATTCACTAATAATACCAAGTGATTTATCCTCTATCCCTTCAAAGTTGTTCAATCAATATCACTCCTCAACTCACTACCAAAAAAAAAAGTTCCTTATCCTCGATCTAATTAATTAAATCCAAACTTACCCCATGGACCCAAAAAGAAATGAAGAAATTAAAGAAAGAACGAAGCTGTCAGGGATGGAATCTCTAGGGTCGTTGAGTTGAGGACAATTCATATAATTTTAAAATAACATGCTCATCTGAACTTAATTATAATTAAGTATTTGTCAACATATTTTATTGGAACCGATAAATACCTTCAACTTCATAAATCATGCCTTAAAGGTTAGTAACTTTTTAAATTTATCCCTATATAATACCTTAGGAAAATAAAGTTCATACAATAATAAATAAACAATACTCCCTCCGGTCCTAATTATAGGACATAATTACCTAACTTTGGAGAAATTAAGAATAGTAGTTAAATTAGTTATTCTTATTCATTTTCCTAAAATACCCTTATTTAATAAAGGTGATTTAGGAATACTATATGAGTCTACCTTAAGCAATGAAAAAGCGTGCTGGCGGCAACTAACAATACTGTGTTGCTTAAAGTAGGAGTATGAAGCAGATATACTCACATGAAGCGTGAAAAAACATAGGTGTATTATAAAATTATTATTGTGTTTCATTATTATTGAGAAAGTATTAATAGGGGTATTTTGGGAAGAAATTGACAAAAATTAAAACTTTGTCCTATAACTAGGACCAAAACCAACTCCCAAATGTTGTCCTATAATTAGGACCGGAGGGAGTATAAAGTTATACATTCATGTGAAATATTAAAAGACCGTGACTTGTAAATAGGAACAAAAAAAAAACCTTTTCCCTCTAGCTTATAAATAGGATAAGAGGATTATTTATTAACATAGAACTCAGTTTACTTTTTTGAGATATTAAGGAAACTAATTAAATTATTTTAAAGTATACATAGTTTTCATTTTTTCTCTAAACTAATTTGTCTAACATATAAACTGATATATAATTTAATTATACATAATAACATATGATATGATTAAATAAATTATTTAACTTCTTTAATCTCTTAAAAAGATAGTTAACTAGGTCTTTTATTTAAGATTATGTTTTATAAAGACAAAAAGTGAAACACGGAGAGGTTAATGAGGAGAGAGATATAGAAGCAGGGGAAAGAGTGGGGGGATGGAGGGCATGGTGGCCTTAAATAAAAGACAGAGGAGGGCACGTGAAGAGGAGATCATGCAGGGTGGGGATACCCTCAGCCTGTAACGTCATTACTCCACCGGTGGCTGCTTGATGGTGATCGGACGGTGGGCCAAATTTGGAAGGTCCCCCGCCCCAACTCCTCTCTTACATCCCATTCACTTCTCCTTCATATAGTAACCCTACCTATCCTCCCTCTCCTCCATATTATTATTCCCTCCCTTACTAATTTGTAAGAGATTTTTATCCTCGTTTTAAAAGCATTTAAAAGCACAGCTATTCCCCTACTAAAAACAATTTTGTTTGAGACGCTGATAAATACTAAATATTGGCATCTCTATAAACGGGGATTCAACTCTTGGTTCATCATATTATAAGAGACTAATCCCTTTCAATTCATTATACTCAACTATCGACGTTTGCAAGAATTTTGTTCATATTTATATGGAACATTAACATTTGTCAACGTTGGGACATTGGGTCTTCTAACACAACGTCGCAAGTCTCTCAAATCTTCCTTAAACGTGAGGTCGTGGATTTAAATCCTCTGTAAAGGATATAATGCATGGGTGCATGAGTTATTAAAAAAATAGCATTTATCTAAGGCATATGTTGTGTGTGAGTGTGTGTGTGTGTGCGCTTTTTTTTTTTGTTTCAGTTACGCCTTATTAAAGAGGAGAGATGATAAATGAGCCAATTTGATCAATTTCTCGAATAAGGATATCACTGGAAAAAAAATTCTATTTATTACATATTTAAATCTTATAACTGAGTTTACCTACTTGAGAAAGCTGGTATTCAACCCTTATAAAAAAAAAAAAGGAGGGAGGTAGTACTTTCATATTGTCCCACTGTCATCTTATTTAATATTATCTCTTCTATTGCTACCCTCCAAGTCCCAACTTAATATGTATAATAAAGCTTTGGACAGGTTTCTACATTATAAGGGCGGGAATGAAGGAGTATCCAAGAACACATAAGATGTGAGATCTACAACATCCATTCAAATTATCATATATGTATAAGATCAATATAAAATAGTATAAATGAAATCAAACTGTTTATAGATGATAAATAACGTATATTTTTCCAATTTCGTGCAGCCATCGCAATTTTATTATTTTTATTCTTTCAATATATTTATTTACATATTTAGTTATGGTTTAATTTGGTTTAAATTTTTATTATAAAGATGGATCAATTTATTATTTCTTCCATATACAGCATAGGGAAAAAATATCTAAATAGTTTTACATTGAAACCAATTGGGGTCACTTAGCTTGCTTTCTGCTCTTCATGTGTTCAGCCAAAAAAAAAAAACGAAATTTTCAATCAAATGATGTGAGACTTGCAACATTCTCTCCTCATATGTTCAGTTAAAACTACTATGTAATGTGCAATGACATAGATTGTAATCAGAATAATGAACAATAAGATTAAGCACAATAATATGTCAATTTAAATTTGATCTTAAACTTAAGAACTGTTAAGTAACAAAATGAAATCACTGGAGACACAAGTGTAAGCACACCCATTTATTTTTTATTACTTTTAATTCTTAATATAAGAGTCAGTTAGATTTTTTTGGAGAGATTAAGGAAGTTAAATAAATTATATTAAAGTATTTATATTTATTATTTTTCTCCAAATTAATTTGTATAACTTATAAATTGATACATAATCTAATGATACACAACACATACTATGACTAAGTAACTTATTTAGCTTTCTTAATCTCTAAAAAAATTAATTGACTCTTATATTAAAGACAAAAAAAAAATATTAAGTAACGTCTCAGTAACAGAATGAAATCATCACTTCAAGCTATGTGCGTAGGATCTCGAACTATATATGCTTTCCGACAAACATATTTTCAAATACTTTTCTAGAAGTCGGTTAATTAACTGTAATCATCTATATATATAGTACCATTAAAGTCATTATAACTTGCCTTTCAAGCAATATTCTTCGCGTACCATGCAATCCTCCTAACTTAAATTCTTCACATGCACCACAAGAAAACCAAATTAAAAAGCGTATGCAAACAAATTAAAAGGCGTATGTACGTGCATTAATTGTGGTCTCTTTTCTTTAATGTATTTATTATTTTGGTTTGTTACCTTTTGTCTTTTTTTTTTTTTTTTGTTGCCATTGTTTGTTACCTTTTGTCAACCACGTACATGCCTCAACTTAATTAACCGTCATGTTTGATCCATATCCATCATTCTAACTTCACTTTATATATTCCATCTCACTGCGCACTTGGATAGATGGACTTGGTATGAAAATGACGGTTAAATTTAGAAATTTAAAATCGAATTTGATTAAAACTAGAAATGGTCCAACTTATCATTCAATAAAAATGGTATAGTGTTTACATTGGGATGATGAGTTACTTTGAAGCTACTCTAAGACCAAGATTCTTCAAAGTTCATCGAGGAGGCGTTTTCATGGAGGATGATATATATATGAGAATATGAAGATATAGAAATTAGCTGAATGTCTCTTCTTCTTTTGTTTTTTTTATAACAGCTTAACTAAAACACCACCGACTGTCAAGTTTGAGCTTTAAGGCATATTGTGTGTGTGTGTGTGTGTGTTCATGCCGGAATCTTATTTTATGTGAAGAAGTTGACCGTAATAATATAATTAAGGAGTCTGGAACATGGTCCACGTAATTAAATTAAATGAGAACGATGCACTACCACAACATATAGCATAAGGTTTATTTGTGGTTTATATATGGACCTGTGCTATTGTAATAATGGATTATACCATTAATTCGAAAGCTTTTATTTTCAGGCCAGATATAAAAGTTTTATCTTAAATTCTTTTGGTCATTGTAGTTCTGTAAGGCAGGCGAGCATATATTCTGTTGCACTCATTACATGCAAAGGTTATACTTATAACCATACCTGTTAGTATAATACTTCCTTGATTCTTATTATAAGACTTATTTATTTAATTTAATTAGATTAAGGAAAGTAGGTAAGTTAGTTAATATGATCTATTATTTCTAAAACACCCAGGTCATCTCCTTCCCCCTTCATTATCCACTCTGGTTATTGCTAAGGGAGCATTAATAAGAATAAATTAGAAAAAGATTGACAAATATGAAAATTATGTCTTATAATTAGAACTAAGATCAACTTCCCAAATATGTCTTATATTAAGGACAGGAGTACTATTTATCCTAAAGTTTTAGTTTTTTTTTTCTTGTGCAATTTTACCTTTAGTTAAGAAACGTAAATGGAAAGTGGTCTATAATAACTAGCATTTTTCTCCTTATCATTTAGAGTTATGTAGCTTCCATGCTGATATTTTATGGAAACTCCGAAAATACCAAATAGTCTGAAGCAAAAAATTAGTTTTCTTCTTGGGCCTCAGTCTGACGCAAGAACCAGAGATTGCTGGGCCGGAAGAGCCCAATCTTGTTCTCTTAAGAAGGTATCGTCGATGTAGTATCAGGGACTAACTGGGAGTCACGTTCATGAATATAAATCTTTCTGGAGTGAAAAATCTATCACATATTTTTAGATAAAAATAAGTTAAAATATAAAGGAAACCTTGTGCATTAGCAGGATAAAAACCGTTTTCATTTAAAAGTATTCAAATTATTGGCACATACGTCCAAAACCGCCCATACACCTGCAGCCACACAAATTGGATTTGGTACAACAAATATATATATATATCGATAAAAGGTCAAAAAAGAAAGGAAAAATTACAGTCAGATCCT
The DNA here is from genome assembly GCA_963242795.1 of Inga leiocalycina. Taxonomy (NCBI): domain Eukaryota; kingdom Viridiplantae; phylum Streptophyta; class Magnoliopsida; order Fabales; family Fabaceae; genus Inga; species Inga leiocalycina. The sequence goes on along the minus strand of OY725328.1, from coordinate 5,483,750 downwards.
AAATAGGAGGAAAAAAAAAAATAACGGTCCCATTGGCAACCGTAGATGGTAGTGCAGGTCATTGACAACCGTAGACTGTAGTGCAGGTCATTAACAACCCCATAGGCGTCATTGACAAATTCTTAGAACCATTTTTTTATTTTGAGATTTCAAAGAACCATTTTATAAGCCTTTTTTTTTTAGTGTGTCTGGGCTATAATTTTCCCTCAAAAAAACGATTACATCAGAGAAAGGCCGCACTACGAGTATAACATTAAACAGGCCAAGCAGACCAAAGATACAACAAAGAAACAAAGTGAAACATACGACCAACAAAGCAAGAACAACCCACAGAAAAACATGCATAAAACAACTAAACAGCAAAAAAGAAAATGGCTTCGGCTTCGAAGAAGGATCGCCGCCAACAAATGACTCAAGAAAATGCCAAATAGAAAACGCCAAAATGAACAAGCGGGTGTTGCCGCATGTCTCCCAAAGAATATGGGCCACCAAGTCGAATCAATGAGCTTTAAAGCTTCCCGTAGGAAGGAATATAAGGCAGTCAGACAAGTTCAAATGCCAAAAATAGAGAAGTAAAAACACTCCCAAGCTCCAAGCAAGGCAAGAGGAAATATTGAAGGCCGAAGCAGCAAACCTGCAAGACCACACAAACAAGAAACAAACCAAAGCCAGGAAGAGGACAGGGAGCAACCTATAGATAGGTTAGACAATGATGGCGCTATGGTAATTCCATGGATGTCTCTCAAAAAAACAAAGAAAGAAACCTTGCCAAACAGAAGAAGTAAGAGGATTAAGAAAGGCTAGAAAGCCCAAACTAGGCCTCTCTTCCAAAAGAAAGAGCAAGAAAAAATCAGGGTCAAAAGTGAGAAAAGAAGAAAAAGAGGACGGGGATGATAGCATGGGAAGGAGGCTGTCAAAAGTGAAAATATAAGAAAAAGGGGATGAAGGCGATATCATGGTGTAGAGGAAGAACAAGGGGAAGCGAGGAATAAACTAAGGCGGTGGGGGAAAAACAAGAGCTAGGAGAGAAACTGAAAATAAGGAAGGAGAGAAAGGCGGTGGAGGGAAAAACAAAAACTAAAGGTGTTGAAGACTAGCAGCAGACACACAACAGGGGAAAGAAGAGAAAGGCGGTGGGTGATGAAGATGAAGGAAAAGGCGGTAGACAATGGGAAATAAAATGGAGGCGGCAGAAGGAAAAGTTATGGCGGTGGAAGAGGAAATCCGCAGAAAGGATGAAGGAGGGATGAAGCAATAGAAACCAAAATTAGGCGAAGGATAAGGGAAGGCAGGAAAAGTAGAACAAGCATCAGAATGATGCCGGAATAGGGCCAGAAGCAACGCCTGAAAGCGTCAAAGATGACGCCGGAAAGCGCTAACACAGCGCCCTAGAGAAAGAAGCTCTCAATCTTCATCTAGCCATACACACATATTTGTTATCTGTAATCAAGCAAGTACTTCTCCCATATTTGATATAAGATATGTTTATTTAATTTGATTAAATTAAAGAAATTAATTAAATTAGTTAATATAATATATATTTTCTAAAATATCTTAGTCATCTTCCTTAATTCCCTCATTTTCTCTCCTCTTGATTATTGTTGAATAGGGACAAATTAGAAAAAGATTGAGAAATATAAAAAGGGGTTAAGGTGCAAAAATACACATGTGATTGTCCTCAAAGTGCACCCAACACCAAATGCTTTTTTTAGGTGCAACAGTGACTATGTGGTTACCAAATAGGTGCAAAAATACCCTTTGACCGTTAGTTTGACAGTTTGACCGTTAGTTTGACTTTTTTATCCTGAAAGTGATGACGTGTACAATGACATAGACGCTGGAGTGACATTCTGAAAAAAAAACTTGCTGAAAATCAAATTTTCCTAATAAATCATATAATTTAATAAAAATTAGTAATATAATATATGTATTATAATGATTTTAATTTAATAATATTGGGAATCTAGGGTTGGGAAAAAATTGAGCAATCAGTATGTTTTTTAGGGCAACAACTCTACTGAGTGAGTTAAACACTCTGCACTCAGATTTGAATCTACTTCAGCGAAGGTGGTACTAAAATAATGAAATGTGGGTAATATTAATTGCAAAGCTTTACCAGTCAGCAAGTTTTTTTTCCAAAATGTCACTCTAGCATCCATGTCATCGTACACGTCATCACTTTTAAGGTTAAAAAGTCAAACTAACGGTCAAAGGGTATTTTTGCACCTATTTGGTAACCACATAGTCACTGTTGCACCTAAAAAAAGCATTTGGTGTTGGGTGCACTTTGAGGACAATCACATGTGTATTTTTGCACCTTAACCCTATAAAAAGGGTTAATATAACTTTTGGTCCCTAAAGTTTAATCCAATTTTGGTTTGAGTCCCTCAAGTTTGAAATCGGTGGTTTTGGTCCCTGAAGTTTCACCCAATTTTGATTTTGGTCCAAGTTTGAAATCAGTGGTTTTGGTCCCTGAAGTTTCATCCGATTTTGGTTTTGGTCCCTCAAGTTTGAAAAGGACTTGGTTTTTTCTGGATCGGGTCGGATTTCAAAAACGAGTTGCCAAGTCCTTTTCAAACTTGAGGGACTAGAACCAAAATTGAGTGAAACTTCAGGGACCAAAACCACCGATTTCAAACTTGAGGGACTAAAACCAAAATTAGGTAAAATTTCAGGGACCTAAACCACTGATTTCAAACTTGAGGGACCAAAACTAAAATTGTATCAAACTTCAGGGATCAAAGGTTATATTAACCCATATAAAAATTTTATCTTATATTTAAAATAAAAATTAATCTCTAAATATATCTTATATTAAAAACGAGTATTTATCATGAATAAGTCTTTATGCTTAAGTGAGGTGACTAAAAATTGATTTTTGTCAATAATAAGACAACTTTATTGAAAGAAAAACAAAAAGACAAATTGCGATTGGACTAGCTACCAACAGATCATAACAATCATAAACGACAGATCATTCGTTTATCTGACGATTTCTTTTTCTCTTTTTTGCCAAATCCGACGGTTTCAGGAGTCAACGATAAGTTCAAGGGCAAATCACTTAGAGATCCCAAGGACCCAAAAAAAACACAATAAAGTCCTAAAACAAATTTCAAAATCAAAAAAGTTCCTAGGGACTTTTGTGTGATTAATTGCCAATGTGAAATCACTATGTTACCTTTAGAATTCAAAACACTCTGTGTTCAAAGAAGTCCCTAGAGTCCTTAGTTCTGCTCTGCTTTTGTGTCTTGCTTGCATCCGATCGTGTGTCCGTCCGTCGCTCCTCCTGGCCCCAGTGTTCATCCATTCGTCCATCGTTACCCCTAACACCCAGCCTTTGTCGCTCCTCCGCCGATTCATCAAAACCGAACAGAGAATATAAGTGAAAAGGTACAACACGAATTCTTGGATTATTAGAGTATTTTGAGACCTAGGTAGGTAGTTGTTATCATTAGGGTGACGTGCACTGATCATTGATGGACTATTTTTTGTGGATAGTGTTTAGCTAATCGAGAAGAATTGGTTGTTGAGTTTGTAACATTGGTTAGTACAATGTAGGTTTGTGGGAGTAATAATTGGTCATAATAGCTTTTAGTTCGATGATTCCAAGTAGAAAAGAATAGAGTAAACCCAACATGTGATCTCTGGTTTATTTTTCTCTTCGTTCAGTGATGAAGAGTACATGCATTTTTTAGGATTGCTAGAAAATAACTTTATCTAGTTAAATCCAATGAAATGTAATTTAAATTTTAAACTACCATAATGGTTACAATTCAGTTATATATATGTAATGACTTTCATATCAGTTAAACCCAACATGTTATTTATTGAATGGTATCTTGACTGAAAAGATGTATGACAATATTAAAACAAAATTAGCAAGCAACTACTAAAATAATTGAACCAAAACCACTATAGGTCTATTAGTGTGCTTTGGATTCTCACCTATAAGCCTCAACACTTTTAATACTTACTCTGGGTTTTTCAACAGTAAGATATGTTTTCTTTGTTTCTGTTAACTTAACATAGACCTGACATGTTGGAAGTATTGCTCTACAAATATGTTTGTTTTGAACTGGGCCTTAAAGAAGGGGACTTTAACTATTTAAATTATTCAAACTTAAATTGCCAATGTCTTGATTATTTAGTTACCATACAATTCATAATGCTTAGATCAAAACTCTAGTATGAGTGTAATGTGTGTTGACGTGAGGGAATAGCTGTCTCATATGGATATTTCCTTAAATGTGATTAGAATTTATTAGTGCATATTGATATTGATGATTGTCATTCTGTTTCAAAGGTCTACCAACAGAGTTCTTTGTTTTCCATGCTCGAGCTATGGCAACCAGACTACTTGCTACTGTAATGTTCATTACCATTTTTAAAATATGAATTTTTGTTTCCTTGCACTTTTTCTTTGCAACCTACCTACCTACAGCTATTGTTGGCTCTAATTTGAAAGCGTTTGTGTGATACAAAACCTTGTAGAATTTTGCTTTCCCAAAAATGCATTTTCCTTTTGAGATCAACAACGCATGATGTTTCAATAAAAAATTATTTAACAATTACATAAAAACGAGTGTGGGCCCTCCGTATTACAAGGAACCTTAGAAATGAGTCACATTTTTCTTGGCTCAAGAGTGCTGCTTGTTAGTTTTTTCCCTATTACATGTTAGTTTCTATATTAGATGTAGGTAACAATTGTACTAAATTTGAAACCTCAGAGAATTTTACTTTCGAAAAAAGCCTTTTCTTTTCTAGATTAAGTAAAGCCCATAATTTACAACGTCTTGATAAATGTAAATTGTTTTTCTTTTCTAGATTATAGACATCATAATTCTCAACATGTGTACTTAAGAAATATTTAGTTTTAGAATTTTTAAATTGTCAAATAACATGAGTACGTAGGTTTAAAGTTATAATGACCCATTATTCAATTTGAAATTTATTTCTATTTAGAGAGTAATCTTCCAAAAACTAATTGTTGAAAAACGAACTATATCATATTTATTATTTTCCACGGTCAATTAGACCAAAATAATGGTCAATCAAAATTGTTTGGTTCTGCAAAGTAATCCCTTACTATTGGGTGTAATACATGTCTTATGTTTGTGCTGGTGGGTGATTGAAGTAGTAATTATCTTACAAGTTAACAAGAAAATGACGACTAATAGAAAAAGGAAAGATAAAGATAGAGAAAGAAGGCAAAGGTATTTGGGTACATATTGTTCACACAAGAGTATTATCAGAAGAAGAAGAAGAAGAATGAGGAGTTTAAGCCTTTTACAGAGGAGAGTCAGTCGCTAAAACAAGTTTGGAACGCATTAAAAAATGACGAAAAGGAGACATGTAGAATGAGGGCGAAGAAATTAAGAACTCGGGCCAAAGGGACAAAATATGTGATTCCATTCTTGGCTTGTTGTGCCCCCAATCAGTTTATGAAAGTTTGCGAAAGTTTGAAGAATAGACAAGATAGGATGGATCGCCTTAAGAAAATAGGATTTGATAAGTTGGTTAATATATACTGCTCACAAATCCCCTGAGATTTATGTGGTCAGTTTATGGGAACATTTGACCTTCCCACTAAAAATGTTTCGATACGAGTGAAGTCACTTTATATACACTAGGAAGATGAAAAAGAATTTATGGACTTATTGTGTGAGAGGGACATCTTGAAAGAAATGTGAAGAAGAAAGATGAAGCTTTTAAGCAATTAAAGACATTGCATGAGACATTGCTATACAAGATGATCGCAAAATGGCTAATTGAGAGAAAGGAGGATTTAGATTTTGAATTCCTCTTTGTTATGTATGCATTGGGAACCCTCTTGTGTCCCGTCGCGGATGTTAAAGTGAGTGATTGAATGATAAAGGTGATGGTGGCAACAAAAGGAGCTTTTGGGGAGTATGATTGGTCCACCTTTGTATTGAATGAACTATTCAATTCAATTGTAGAGTACAAGAAAACAGTGAGGAAAAGGAAAGCTTCTGGAAGAATTAATATAGGAGGATGTACATATTTTCTGATGGTAAGTGCAAGTGTTATTCATGTAACCTAAGTTGGCATTATATAATGAGTTGTAAATTGCTGTAGTACATGTTGTGATTTGCTACTACTAAGTTGATATTTTATTTTCATGCAGATTTATTGCTTATAACATTTTCCCCTCGACCCACTACAAGCCTCTACAATTGACGATGCGATTAGATATTAGAATGATAATAATGTTAAGAGTAGAGTATAGGTAGAGAAGGAAAGCAGTCAAGGGATGCTACACTATGTCGGTAATGTAGTTGGGCCTCCCTCTTCCAAATTGCATCCACAAACAATGTTAACTCACCCGATAAGTGTTCAAATTGGATGTAAGCTTCGCATTCCGTCCAAATTATTCAATGATTAATTTTTTCCTCATAATTTGTAGGAAATCAAGAAGATATATGACATATTGATGTCAAGGGTGGTGTCTATGGTGCAAGAGGAACTAGTTTCCCTTCAGTTAAGGTTGTTGGGTGGGGGGAAATTGATGAAGGGGAAGAAAATTTTGAAGACAAACAATCTTTATCAAAAAGTGAAGATGAATAACCTTCATCAACAAGTAAAGATAATGAGCCTGACACATTAAAAGTAGAAGATGATGAAGTTGGGTCAAAGGAAGAAAATGCAAGAGTTGGTGCGACCAAGTCTTAAGGTGAAGCTAATAGGGCAGACAAAGAGGAAGAACAAGCACAGGATTTGGAGTCTAAGAAAACTGAAGCAAAGGAAGGTGACGACAAAGATGAGTGTGATGAAGATAAATCGAAAGGGGAGTTAGAATTATAATCGAGGAAATCAACAAGAGTTAAAAAAATAAGCTATTGACTCTCCCTGGGTGACAACCATGGGTAAGAAGAGAACAAAAGATGACAAGGACAAATAAGCTTTATATCAGTTGTGCACGACACAATGTAATAAAGAGGAGGCCCAATAGTAAGTCATTAAACTTCTTCTATCTATATCAAATTTAACCATGAAAACTAACTTGCTACACTTGTTTCTCTATTAGCGAGTTTGTAGATATGTATGATTATTTCGTCACTCGGGGTGAACTATATTATCTACATGAAAGAGGATAGAAAAATAACAGGGTAAGGTACATGTATAATATAACTCATACTTAATCATTTTAACAACTTAATCAGGCATTTTCACAACCTTTTTTTCATGCAATGAGTTCATTTGACATTTCACAAGTCCCTACGTTGACAAGTGGTAATAAGAAGTTTAACAACTTCATTGATTATTTTAACAACTTAATCAGGTATTTTCATAACCTCCTTTTCATGCAATAAGTTCATTTGAAATTTCACAAGTCCCTACGTTGACAAGTGGTAATAAGAAGTTTAACAATTTCATCAGTCATTTTGACAACTTTAATCAAGCATTTTCACAACCTCTTTTCAATGCATTCAATAGTTTTGAAATTTCACAAGTCCCAACATTCACAACTGCTGATGACAATTTTAACAATTTCATGAGTCATTTTCACAAATTTAGTAGTCATTTTCACAACCTCTTTTCAATGCATTTAGTACTTTTGAAGTTTCACAAGTCCTAACATTCACAACTGTTGATGACAATTTTAACAACTTCATGAGTCATTTCGACAACTTCAGAAGTCATTTTCATAACATCTTTTCAATGCATTGAATACTTAAACATTCACAATTGCTGATGACAATTTTAAGAACTTCATGAGGCATTTTAACAACTTCAGCAGTCATTTTCACAACCTCTTTTTTATGCATTGAGTTCTTTTGAAATTTCAAAAGTCCCTTCCTTCACAACTGCATATTCCTATTTTAACAACTGGTGATGCTTGGTTTACAACTTCATGAGTCTTTTTTACAACTCTTTTCTATGCCTTACTGAAATGATAAGTTTCACAAGTACAACTTTCACAACTACATATTCCTATTTTAACAACTGGTGATGCTTGGTTTACAACTTCATGAGTCTTTTTTACAACTCTTTTCCATGCCTAACTGAAATGACAAGTTTCACAAGTACAACTTTCACAACTCCCAACTGTCACTAATGCTTATCAGAATTTTAACACTTTCTTGTACCTATTTTTGTACAAGTCATTAACACCTTCTTGTCATCTTTTATGACAATCTGCAACATAAAATTTATATTAACAACTGTCATAGTATTATTAACAACTACAAATGCATGTATTAACAATACTTTTTTCATATCATACCAGCATTTTGTAATCGAACAAACCACCAATACATTCAACCATTCCCACTTAAAACAGAGCAATCCCTCTATTATATTGCCTAAAAACACAACAATCCCTATATTACATTGCCTAAAAACAGAGTATAGGTTTTGTAGTAACAACTACAATCGTAATATTTACAACTACAATTGCATGTATTAACAACATTTTTTTAATATCATATCAGTTTTTTCTCAGCAAACAAACCACAATCACATTCAATCATTCCCACTTAAAACAAATCACTCCCTTTGTAACCTTGCCCAATAACAAAGCAATCCCTCTATTACATTGTCCAAAAACAGAGCATACGTTTTGTACTAACAACTACAACAACAATGTTAACAACTACAACTGCACACATTAACAACACTTTTTCAATATCATATCAACGTTTTCTCAACAAATAAACCCCTATCACGTTCAGTCATTCTCACTTAAAACAGGGCACTCCCTCTGTAACCAATCCCAAAAATGGAGCACAATAAAATTCACACAATCCATCCACGGTCAAACCCCAACTTCAATGTTCAAGATCATATCCTTAGCAAAATCTTAGTATTACTTATCTACCTCTTAGCATATAGTCCACTGTTGAGCCCAAGCTCCAACCTCTGACCAACTCCTCAATCTTAATGCACCTAACATACACAGGGGGGAAAATTTGAAGTCATTGTTCAACCTCTCTAACAGTAGATAAAGGCTAAAAGTTTAACATTTTCCCAGGATATAAACACCACAATTAATCCCTTCAATGTTCCAGCAGAAACCACTGTAGCGTTCCTCTGTTTTCTTTTTCTCATTAATGAGAAAAAGGCGCCAATCTCCCTCCTCTTGTGCCTCTTCCTTGGGGGCAAGCTAGTCATTTCAACTTGGCAATTAATCACACAAAAGTCCCTAGGGACTTTTTTGATTTTGGAATTTGCATTGGGACTTTGTTGTGGTTTTTTTTTTTTGTCCTTGTGACCTATAAATGATTTTCCCTAAGTTTGAACTATGTACTCCCTGGTGTTATTTATGGGGCACTTCCAACAATATTTCATAGACTAAGAAAAACCTTAAATATCTTTAACTCTGTCATAAAATTTAACAATCTTTCAAATGTACCCTTAATTAATATACATAATGCCAAATAAAAATAAAGTCAACACAATAATAAATGAAGGGTTAAATTATACATTTACCTCCAAACTTTAATGAGATTCCTTATAAATAGGATAAAAAAATCTTCTTTCTTTACCATATAAATATGACCAAAATAGTAACATATTAAAAGTTACTCACTTTCTATAGTTTTTAAATGGGTACCATACCCACGCCACATCTCCAAGCTACTTCCTACTACTACAAATTTATTATTCCCTCCAATCCACAATATAAGTCATTTTTAGAAGAATAATTTGATTTATAATATAAGTCACTTGTGAGCAATTAATGTTTTTTTTTTGTCAATTTTACCTTGTAATTAATATTTAAATATGACTCATTGTTTTTCTTTCACATTCAAAATCTCATTTAATACAAGTAAAGTTGTAAATTTTATTAAATTTATGATAAATTTAATGAGTTAACTATTATTTTCATATCATAATAAATTGATTAAAATGACTTATATTATAGATCGGGGAGAGAGGATACTATTGTAAGTATTACTACTAGCACCAATAATAATAATAATAATAATAATATGAGTATTATTTATTAGTAATGTCTTCGTAATAGGACACAGTCCACCAAATCAGGTATCAGCTTTCTAATGCCATTAATTATAGTCGCCATAGAAATCAAAGTGCCTCCCGGCTTTGATTGCTGTTTCTCGAGTTCGGTAGTAGTTGACTTCATGGCCTAGGGACCCTTTTAATGCATGCATATAGTGAAATTTTTAATCAGAATTTTTTCCACATTTCTTGATACTTCGATACATGTTCTATTATCACATTACTTATCGGCTCATCAATTCTATTTATAAGTCATTTTTAATATTTTATTAGAATTAAGAAAAATGATGAATCCAATAAACTTATCTTAAAATTTAATAACTTCTTAATTTTACTCTTATTTAATTATATGCCATTCCCTTCGCTCCTTAATACATGATATATTTAAAAAGTTGGTCTTGATCTTAAATATAAGACTTATTTTTCATATTTGTCAATATTTTTTCTATATTACCTCTATTGATGCTCCCTCAAAAATATTTAAAAAGGAAGGGGAATGAGAGAATTAAGAAAGATGATTAAAGTGTTTTAGAAAATACATGTCATATTAATTAATTTAACTAAATAAATACATTCTTTAAGGAAAGAATATAAAAGATTCAACGATGTAGCGTATAAATATAATCAATAAATACATTCTTTTTTTATCATATAAATAGGATCAGAGTAGTATATTAGCACACTAAATAAATAGTGATGCTATTTTCAAACAATGCGATGAAAGGCAACAAGTTAAAATGAACGGCAGCACCATTTTCAACTCGATTGGAATAAAAGGTCATCACTAACTAAACTAATGGGAATACTATCGTTCTCCTCACCTTTTATCACCAAAGTAAATAGAAGCTAAGCTTAGTTTCTTTTTAGCCTCGATAAGTAAAGTCTTCTCAAACTGCCAACTTTTTTTTTTTTTCAAAAATATATTATCGTTCTCTAAAAGCTCAAAACAGTTAACTAGAAAACCAAACCAATTAAGTGAAGATTTGGGTAATTAGATTAAAACCTTTTCAATCTTGATTTACATGTAACATTGTATATAGAAAACATTAAAATGCACGACACAGAGAAAGACCTGATTCGTTGTTACCAAGATCTTAATAGGCAGTTCGGCTTTCACGTTTCAAATCTCTGTTCCATTAAATTTTCATTAATGGAATTAGTGTGCTGTCACGCAAAGTTTGTTTGGGGTCCATCATAAACGTTTTAGCTTTAACCATGATGTTCATAATGGAACCAGTTTCCTGCAAGAAGAATTCTGCTTCTAGATTTAATTATTTTTACCATATGATTTTTAAATAAATAATTTTTTTTTAAAAAATAATAGTTAAGAGGTTTTTTTTAATTTTAGATTCTCTATCTATTAAAATAATTTTTTTAAAAAACAAAAAGTAAAACAAAAAAATAAATCTGAACCGTGTCCCGATCTCATCTAGATGACCTAGATTGGCCGAGCTCTTCCTGCTAGTCCAAAACTGGTTCTATTCATAATAACGAAATAAGATAACCAAATATGAACGAACAATTTAATTTCGTTCCACGTGCCTAAGCTTAAGCATGATTAATGCCTTGGAAAGCTATTTGATACTTTCAAACAATTTATTAACAATAGTATCACGCATTACAACTATATTTAATTCAATTATATTTAAACAAGTAACCTTATTCCATTACAGGCCATTGCACGGTCATTTCCTAATATATAATTGTAAGGAATTTTAAATATTAGTTGTGACCGTTACTTACTGTGGCTAAATGACTATTTATTAAGAGACCGTTAGTTTACCAATGAAGAAGCATCTCAGATGCCTCGCTACACCTTACAACAGAGGTTTCTAGAATTTGTTATTCAGAATCCTTAAGGGTAAGGATGTTTTGGGGAGGGGGAGTTGATATATTTAAGGAATTTTAAATATTAGTTGTGACCGTTATTAGTTACCATGGCTAAATTAAAATGACTATTAGGAAATTAAAAGTTAGTTGGGCTATTGTGGCCGTTAGGATTAGTACGTGAGTTGAGGCGGTCAAGTTATACAGTAGCCTACGGTATAAATAAATATACTCCATCCGGTCCATAATATATGATACTTCAACTAATTAATGAGAAATAATAAATGACAATTAACTTAATAAATATGTCCTAAATTAATTTTTTTTTTCACTTTTACCCTTGTTGGAAAATGTGTTTAAAAATTTATTGAGTGGGAAAATTGTAAATAAGCATTAATTACAGAAATAAAATTGGAAAATAAGCATTAATTATCCTACAAGTGACTTATATTGTGAACCAAGCTATTTTTCTCTAAGTGCCCTATATTATGAACCGGAGGGAGTATATCCCTATTATAATTGAGTTTCGCCGTATTTGTAATTTATATACTCCCTCTGGTCCTAATTATAAGATAAAATTGATTTTTTTGGAGAAATTAAAGAAGCCAATTAAATCACTTTAGAATATTTTTATTTTTATTTTTTTCTCCAAACTAATGAATTTGACTAATAAACTGATATATAATCTAAATATACTAAAAATATAAATACTCTAAAGTGATTTAATTAACTTCCTTAATTTCTCCAAAAAAGTCAACTTTATCTTATACTCCCTCCGGTCCTAATTATAAGACAAAGTTGACTTTTTTGGAGAAATTAAGGAAGCCAATTAAATCACTTTAGAATATTTATATTTATATTTTTTTCTTCAAACTAAGTAATTTGATTAATAAACTAATATATAATCCAAAGATACTAAAAATATAAATACTCTAAAATGATTTAATTGGCTTCCTTAATTTCTCCAAAAAAGTCAACTTTGTTTTATAATTAGGACCAGAGGGAGTAATTAGGACCGGAGAAAGTATATTCCAGTCTAATTCTATTCAGGACGAAATATATGCATGTGAGTTTATTGTCTTCAAAGAGATAACTAAATAACAGTCATCTATGCATGTACAGTAAAAAGGCAAAAGTAATATAAGAAATCTTTTTATTGAACCAACAATGTGTGAAGAGATTATTTCCTCAAAATATATACAGTTAAAAGGGTGAGAGTGGAATATCTCTAGGAAAAACTTTTTCAGTTTTTCCTAATCATAGGCTTAGATTATTGGGAAACTACTTTTTTTTTTTTTTGCCTTCAGGGAAACTTTTTTTTTTTTGCCAGTGCCTTCAGGGAAACTATTTATTACTTATTAAGTTATTTTGCTAATTATGTATTACTTTTTAAGTTTTTTCTGCCAGAATTATTACTTATTAAGTTAGTCTATATAATAATAATAATATGAACAGTATATGTATAATTCGCGCGCGCGTGCATAGCTATATATAGCCATTTACTTTAATAGACTCACAGGATGTTTTATAAAAGGTAACAAGCTAATTCTATGTCACAAAAAAGAAATTAATTACATCATAAATATTTTTACAAAATTGAGTAACTGACATATCCAAAAAGATCCTTGCAATTAATTTAATCTACCTAATTTACCAAATTCAATTGCCAGTATAACCTCCCTCGTATGGGATTTTCTTTTTAATAGTAATATACTTTATCTTTAAGGAAAGAATATAATAAAAGAAGATAGTATGCTTTTAAACTAAAAAATATTTTAAAAACATATAATAAAAACCTAAATCATTCAAATTTATGAAAAAAATAACATAGCTGCTCTCACTTAATAGGAATAATTCAAAATATTCCATCTATGAAAATGAAGACCCGGATAATATTTATTTCTTTAATTAATTAATAATTAATATTAGCATTTAAAAATACATGTCTTACTATACTCCCTCCGGTCCATAATATAGGACACTTCAATTAATTCACGGGAAATAAGAAATGATAGTTAACTTAATAAATATGTCCTAAATTAAAAATTTTTTCCACTTTTACCCTTATTAGGAAATATGTTTCAAAAGTTAATGAGTGGGTAAATAGGAAATGAACATTAATTACAAGGGCAAAACTAAAAACTAAGCATACTTATTAGACCCGGTCCAGACCATAAACCGCCAATTTGGGCAATAGACCAGTCCGGTTCGGTGACTTGATCAGGTTTGGTTTTTTATTTAAAAAAATCAATTTTTTTAATTTTTTTCTTTAGAATTTTATATTAATAATCTTAAAATCTTCTATTTCTCACTAGATTAGCCCCGGGTTAGCTCTAATTTGATTCCGGTCTGACCCACTGACCCTTGACCTAGTACCCTAACCAGTTCAATGACCAATTCAAATTTGATTACCTTAAACATAAGTATTAATTATCTTTTAAATGATCTATATTATAAACCAAACTAATTTTTTTTTATAAGTGTCGTATGTTGTAGATAAGAGAGGGTATGCTAAAATGAATCCTATCAGATCCGTACCAAACTCCGTCACGCATGGAATTGAAGCTCCTTTCGAACCTTCTGACCAGCTTCCACTGCAAACTTCCTCAGCTCCTTATTCCCTGCGATCAAATCTACTCTCATCATCCCATACATCATCCACCCAATCCCCTATCCTGCTCTACTCTCTCATCTCTCACCACGTGTCTCCACAGGTTATTTTCGTCTTTACACATCGACCTACTATTCCTGAGTCTATGGTCCCACTCAATACACCAGCCCCCACCGAAGAGAAACCGACTCTCCCCATTTTTTGAACCCTTCTCTCTTTAATTTTTCTCCCCATTTTCTTTTTTCTTTTTTTCCTCAAGTCACAATAACTGCAACAAAAGTAGCAATAGACAAAACGAAAAGTACAGGTAGCTTACCCGGGGAAACTATCCAGTATAACAGGAGACACGTGGATTCAAGAGAGTCAACGGCTGTGATTATCAAGTAATTCTCGATGGACTCAGATCGTAGGTCCACTGGGGTCCTGAGGTTTCTTCATTTCTGTACCGCGAAGTTGCTTACATTTCCCGCCTCATCCTTTTTGCGTCACACTCGTCTTTGTTTGTTAACAGACCTTGTCTTGCTTTCTCTGTCTCATTCTCAGTCTCTCTCCCCCCTTTGTTCTTCTATTATCTCTCTACCTGACTGAAATTCTCTTCGTTTATCGTTTTCTCGCTGTAGATCTCTTACCAGTTTGCTCAAATTTCCGGTGACAATTGGATCCGGAGTGTCTCGGGTTATTGGCCGTCCGATGTGGAGACTTTGACTGACTGCTGATTCGATACGGAGCCGAAGCTAGCTAGCTCTTCCTATGGGCCAGTGCTACGGCAAGACCAATCCCACCGCTGAAAATGACGGTGCTGCAAATACAACTACTATTATTGCCGATTCCGGTTGCCCACCGCAGTCGCCGCTGCCGTCAGGTAGCGGTGGCAACGGGTTTCCGTTGGTGAAGAACACACCTGCCCGGTCGTCCAACGCGAGCCCTTGGCCGAGCCCGTACCCGCAAGGCGTCAACGCTAGCCCGTTTCCGAGTGGGGTGTCGCCGTCGCCGGCGAGGACATCGACGCCCAGGAGGTTTTTTCGACGACCGTTCCCTCCTCCGTCGCCGGCGAAGCATATAAGAGCTTCGCTGGCCAAGCGGCTTGGGCATGGGAAACCTAAGGAGGGCCCGATCCCCGAGGACCGAGGGACGGAACCGGAGCAGGCGCTGGACAAGAGCTTTGGGTATAGTAAGAATTTTGGAGCTAAGTATGAGTTAGGAAAGGAAGTGGGAAGGGGCCATTTTGGTCATACGTGCTCTGCAAGGGGCAAGAAGGGAGAGCTGAAAGACCATCCTGTAGCAGTGAAAATCATCTCGAAGGCGAAGGTAGACTGTCGTAAATTTTTAATTTCTTGCAAATTGAAGTTAATCAATCTTAGTTCATCATGTTTATGTTTTTGACTTTTTGGTGTGATATTCGGTGAATTGATAGTGAGTTTCATCATCTTGAGAGAACCAATCTTCCCTGACTTGGTCTTCATTTCAATTTGTATTTATATTGTCTGACTATTTTTTGTCGGGCGACAAGTCTGGCTCGTTGATTCTGATACAAATTGGACTCTTATGCTGTTTGGACTCTTTTGGTTGGCGTTTGTTACCTTTGAATTTCTTGTGTTTGATTGATCTGTTGCCTAGAACCTCAGAGAATCTTGGGGATTTGAGAATGATGCTTGTCCTCTAGTTTAGCATTTTTTCGTTTAACGCTTTTGTGCCCATCCAACTGAAATGGATGGTAAGACATCCGACAAAAGTACAGACTTCTGCCAGATTGAAGTTCTGAAATTTTTGTAGTGGATGGCCGGGACAATAAAATCTAACGGTACAACAATGATTAGTCTGAAAGTCTCTAGACATGGTTAAAACCAGTCAACTAAGACACTGTACTGTGGGATTTTCTTCCATATAGTACTTCAGGTATTTGACGGGGGTACCCTGACATTAGAGTTATTTGTTTTTTTGTTTGGATTTTTCTGAGGCTACTCATGCTGCTTCACTGGGCAGTGGAGTGGAACGTGTGATCTTGCATATGAGAGTTTCTAAGGCGTGTCAGTTTGTCCCTATAAAAGTTGTAAAATGCACTAAAATATCAGAAGTCATTTTTATTTTATACTGAGTCAAATTAGCAATGGCATAAGATCTCCCTATGTCCTACCTTGTCCGTTGCATTTGGACAGATTTGAGAGCATTGCATCTCTTTAGTTTGTTTGCGGGGTTGATAAAAACAAGTTTTTTTTGTTACTGAATAGAACAATAATTAAAATCTTTACATACAAGGATATATATGTTTGTGTGTGTGTGTGTGTGTGTGTGTGGACGTGTGGAATATATGACATATGAGAAATTCCTTTTGTTGACTGACAGTAGTAAAGAATATTGGACTTCGTCTGTTCTTTGTTTGATTTAACCGGTTAACGTCTTATTTACCTTAGAAAAAGTTGTAACCAGGAAGGATTGTAAAAAGCAGACACTATCATGTGAATAAGTGTAGGTGTTGTATTGCTGTTCTTGCTCTTTTGGTAGTTAAAAATTAAATATAATTAGGATAATTTAGGGATGTAAACCTGTTAAAATGGAGGCTCCATGAAAGATTGATTGGTTGGTTTTGATGACAATACTGTGAGTTTTCCAACCTGGATACCTTTGTAATCAAAACATCTTACAAGTGTGTCATATTACAGTGCCTATTTTTCTCTTTAGTGAAAGTTCATTCATTCTGTTCTAATGAAGTGATTTGTTTTGTTTGTAAAGGCATTTGGTTTATGAATAGCTGGTGTTAAGGTATTTTCTAAGGAAGTCCTTAATACTATACTGTTGATTTCATGATTATTCCAACATGTAAGCTCATCTGTTAGATAGGTCATACAATATATTTGCTTTTAGTTAATGTTACTGCATACTTTTTTTGTGAAATCATGATTATGGATCTGTATTTGTTAGTTCTTGTTAAATCAACTTCTGCATCTTAATAAGATTTATCTGGCAGATGACAACAGCAATAGCAATAGAAGATGTTCGAAGAGAGGTGAAAATATTGAAAGCTCTATCTGGCCATAAGAATCTTGTCAAGTATCATGATGCTTGTGAGGATGCCAACAATGTGTACATAGTTATGGAGTATGTCTTTTATCCTGTGTTCATTATTATTTTCATGAAGAACTTGGTGGCAGCTTTGAAGCACTGAATTTTATTTATGCTTTCTTTTTCTGGGTGCTATTTTCACGCAATCGAATTGATCTACTGAAGTAATCTTTTCCTTTGATGCCCCATCCTTCAAATTTAGAACTCAGCCCTTGCCAAACAGGAAATGCTTGACCAGTTTCCCAGTATTTATTGCGTCTCTTTCCTGATTAATAGAAGGTTTAAATGAGTTCAACCTCACTCTTTAAATAACTGATTAGAAACATCAAGTCTTCAACATAGATTTTGATTATGGGTTTATTTTATAGTTGAATTGTGGGGAGCATGCATCTTCTAATTGTAGCTTCATAATAGTGATCTTTCTGGGCTTTTATGTCTGATCAGATTGTGTGAAGGGGGGGAGCTTCTTGACAGAATTTTGTCAAGGTCAGTTTTTTCTTTGTTACTGTTGTGATTTTTCTAGTTGATATGTTCTCTTAATTTTTTTGATTAGAAACTGTTGTCCACTATTATAGGGGCGGGAGGTATACTGAAGAAGATGCAAAAGTTATAGTTTTGCAGATTTTAAGTGTTGTTGCCTTTTGTCATCTTCAAGGTGTTGTGCACCGTGATCTAAAACCTGAGGTTTGTGCTTTATATATTTGTCCCTGTAATGATTTGCAATATTGACATCTAATTATTTTCTTAATCCAACTTATGCATCTGTATGGAAGAATTTTTGGAGCCTTGCTGGTTATTTGTTTTGGTCTTTTACAGAATTTTCTGTTCACTTCACGAAGTGAAGATGCTGATATGAAGCTTATTGATTTTGGTCTCTCTGACTTCATTAGACCAGGTTAATAATCAAAATCATCTTTAATTTTTGTCTTCCGGGCATGCCAATCCTTATAGCTATTACTTTTTTAATAGAACATGGGCAGTTGCTTCCAAATATACACCTCAATGCTGCTGCTGCTCTTAGCATAAAGTTTCGGTGTGAAGCTTTGTTGTGACTGGTGCAACCATTCGCATTTCAAATGTTTATTCTTAAAACATACAGCTGCCCCTCAATTTCATTACTCTGTTGTGTTTCATGGGATCCCTTGACTCGATTGCTCATCTGTTCTTTTGTCTTTGAACCATTGAAGAACAACATATATGAAATCATTACAATTAGGTTACTTCAAAAGTTATTTACAATTTTTACATCTATAGTTACATCTCTTAACTCCTTCCTGGATGTTTATGTGCAGATGAAAGATTGAATGACATCGTTGGAAGTGCCTACTATGTTGCGCCTGAGGTCCTTCACAGATCCTATAGTCTAGAAGCAGATATATGGAGCATAGGTGTTATCACTTATATCTTGTTATGTGGAAGTCGACCTTTCTGGGCTCGAACAGAATCCGGAATATTTCGTGCAGTGCTCAGAGCTGATCCAAATTTTGATGATTTGCCTTGGCCTACTGTATCTGCAGAGGCCAAGGACTTCGTAAAAAGGCTGTTGAACAAGGACTACAGGAAAAGAATGACTGCTGTCCAGGCTCTAAGTAAGTTTTCATATCTCTTTACCCATGAGCTGTGGAGGGTTTTAATTAATGTGACAATGCTGGCCTTTATGATGGTGATATTCTTGGTGACCCATAATGATAAGCATGTTTACAAAATTTATTAAAAATTAAATGAAATAAGGCAACTTGTTGATTGTGGATTGTCACCGTCTGGCTTCCTACTAATTTGGGTCCTTTAGAGTATGAAGCCCATAATGTGCTTCCGTAGTTAGAGAGAAATAAAGAGAAAAGAAGTGGGAGGAAAGACAGAAAGTAGGCCCCATATACTCAATCTATGCTACTCTTTTTTGCCTTAGAGGCACTTTACTGGTTTTACACTTGAAAGGATCCAAACTCAGAACAAGTACGATATAAATCTCTAGTCTCTTAGTTTTGGTATCCATAGTTCATATATTTATATTGTTACTATCGACCAATTTTATTGTGTTTCATAATCCATTCCTATCTGGAGTGGCTTTATTCTATGTTTGTACCTCTGGTGACGTCTTTTGGATGTATTAATAATAGATGCAAATGATGGGTCTGACCTTATAAGATTGTTTTTCAATCAAAATTTTAAAATTAATCAACGCAACGTATCTGTAATTGCAGCTCACCCTTGGATGAGGGATGACAACCGTCCTATACCTTTAGATATATTAGTTTACAAATTAGTGAAGTCTTATCTTCAAGCAACACCATTCAAACGAGCAGCGCTGAAGGTACTCTTTATTTCAGTTCCTTAGATATGCTCACGCTGAATCTATTGTTACTTGTTATGACATTCTCTCTCACACGTTTATTCTGATGCATATGTGATATATTGCATATTTTACTGATGTTTTCTACGTATTCCTTTCTTCACATGCGCGCACTTGAGATTCCTGTACATTATAATTTAGTATTCTAGACTACAATTAAATTCAATTTGATTTTGGTTTGTGAACTCCTTTACATTATAAACCCTTTCTTTCTTTTTTCCACTTTTCTGGGCTCCTTTACATTTATCTTGATTCCTAAATCATGTTCTTGCATACCTGTAGATGGTTGCCTGACATTCACTACGGGATGCTTATTTATTTCAAGGAAAATCTCTTTCAATATGATTTTCTCAAACACATTGTTTCTGTCAACTCAAATTAGAAAATGTTCTATTATTAATTTCCTTCTCCCTGAATGGTAACCCAGCTTCCATATTTCTCTAATACAGGCCCTTTCAAAAGCCTTGTCAGAGGAACAATTGGTGTATCTCAGAGCACAATTCAGATTGTTAGAACCAAACAAAGACGGCTATGTCTCCCTTGACAACTTCAAAATGGTTATAACTAGCACAACTTTCTCATTACTTTATGATTTACTCTTCATGTTTACACGAGTGCTTGTGTTCCCTGGATTTCCTTTAGTACATTTTAATCTCATTATGATTCACTTTCTTATTGATTTTGCAGGCACTTGTACGTAATTCAACCAATGCCATGAAGCCGTCTAGGGTTCTAGATATTATACATTCGGTGAGGAATTATTCTGAGGAAAATACCTTTAGTGAGATTACTTTATTATGCTCGAGTTCCTAGATTTTTCGAAAACTTGTGCCAATTGGAATTTTCCTGCTACAAGTTGTTGATAAAAGGTTTGGAGAACATATACACGGCCACATTGGATTGATGGCATAATTGCAACTGCTTTTGCCTCGACAAGTTCCTGCTTTGGAACATTTGAGTCAAGCTTTAGGAAACTTCTGCCAAGTGCAGACTTAAAGGTGTCTGGGAGTGTTTTTTTACCTGGGAATCGAGTCTGGGAATGATTTCTGGAATCTAACCACTTTCTATAACATGTAGCCTATAAGCTTCATGGCATTTATTTATAAACAAGACAATGAGAAAGTTGCTCTATATCCATACTAGACACCAACGGATTTATTATCTTGTTTGCTTGAATAATTTGGCAGATGGAACCGGTTGCCTATAGGAAGATGGACTTCGAAGAATTCTGTGCAGCCGCAATCAGCACTTACCAATTAGAGGCACTCGATACATGGGAACACATTGCCTCCACTGCTTTTGCACATTTTGAGGGAGAGGGCAACCGTGTGATATCGGTCGAAGAATTAGCAAGAGTAAGTGCTATTAGTGACTTTTTTGTCGATATTGTGGTCAGTTACAAGTGAATAATACTTCGGCCGTGTCTCAACAAATTGGTCTAATTAAGAGATTAGAACTTGGTCACCTCCACCATCTATAAGTTTCTTTTTCTAACTTTCTCAATTCATAGCATTTACATGTTCCTAAATCTTTTTATTTTCGCTTGATTAATGGTGGGTGCAGGAGTTGAATCTTGGTCCTTCAGCTTATTCGATTATCAGAGATTGGATACGAAATACTGATGGAAAGCTTAGTTTACTTGGATACACAAAATTTTTGCATGGTGTGACACTGCGAAGTTCAAACGCAAGACATCAATAGACTTCAAACCATTTGACACATAGTTTTAAGATGAGAGGAGATCAAGTTTTTATAAGTTTCTAGGGATTTTTTTTTCTCTTTATCTCTTAATTTTTCTTTCAAGGTGGGGCAAGAATGTGTATAAGTGAATTGTTAAAAAGGTTAATATGGAGAAATGTTGAGTCATTTTATGTTCAAAATCAAAATCTTAGCTTTTCCTTGATAATTAATTACATATCTTTTCCTTTATTTCTCCTATTGCTATCCTTGTCAAGAAATTAAAAATAATTTAACCAACAAAAGGCTTGTGTAATTCAGCTTGTTCGATGGATAGAAATTAGTTATCTTTAAAAATTAACACTCGGGTCAAAAGCTATTAATTTTTTCTTCCATGTAATTTTTTTTTTGGGTACATTCTTCTGAAAGTATTTGAAAAGGCAAGAGCAAAGGGTGATTAATTCTTGTTTCCTTTTCCTTTTTTAATATTTTCTTTTTTAAATTGTAAATTTTGTGGCTTGGGATCATGATTAGTCTAATATCATTGTCTCTTATCAATTAATTTAGATCAATCGAATCACTTGAAGATTGAAGTTTTGTGAAGAAGGTAGCATGCTAGATTAGACTAAACTTGAATCAGGAATTAGTGGGGGCTTGAAAATTGACAGAAAAAAAAATTTCAGGTATGAGGGTTCATAAACTGGAAAAACTCAACCCAATTCAAGGCGACACGTGAATATTTGGTAATCAAAATTCATGTTGATGTAATTAAATAATGACTTGATTAATTGAATCTAATATGAAATCAAAGAGTTTACCAATTACCAGATCATTAAAATGTTGACAACTTCACCAATAATAAATAATAATTCCTTTCAGCCGCCAACTTTCTTTTCTCTTTGATCTTCCTTCCCAAATTTTCTCTATCATCATCATTTACTTACTCCCTTGTTAAACTAATTTTCATGCTTTTTTTTTTACCTGGTTCGTGTTATAAATTTTTTATATATCTTAATACAAGACTTTTGTTTCATAAAAACATAATAAATTTCAAAAGCATGTTTCATAAATTCATGATGCATATATCCATCATTCTCGATCTTATGTAATGATTAATGGGGGGCCTCTCCATTTCCCTTACTGTTCACTTTTCTTAACTTTTTTATTCTTACCGTTAGATTAGCTTTGAACAGTTGAGATTCAATATCTTATTAAAATATATATATATATATATATATATATAATATTTTAATAAAAGAATAGAGATATGAACTAGTTATATCAAATTTTAATGATTTAAATTTATTTATAAATATTTTTTGTCATTTAATATTATAATAATATTTTTATAAGACATAGAATTTCAGCTATTCAAAGTTAATCTAACGGTGAGAATAAAAAATTCGAGGGAAATAGATAGTAAAGGAAATGGAGAGGGCTCCTCTCCCTAATTAATGAGAATAAGAAAGAGGCAAATTAAAATGATACCATTAAGAACAGTTTACAGATGTTATAGTAATTTTGAAATGAACGGATTAGGTTATTTGAGTTTTAATATTTTTAGTGTATCTAGATAAAAGCCATTGTTTTGAATAATGAATATAACTTTTTTATTGAATTTACTCACAAATGTAAGCAATAAGCAATTAATCGAGTTCTATCAACTTATATATTTATTCATTCATAATTTAGTTGCTATCAAACTTGCCATACATTTTAGAGAACCCAAAGTATAATTTTTCAATGGAATTAGATTCATGAGATCTTTCTTCCCCACAAAAATGAGAACCGATTTTGTAATTAAGCTGAAGTTGGCTTACTGAAATTTCAGATAATTTTTTAAAACACGATTCAATCTTCTTATAATTTGAATCAGAACGAAGATATGATAATAGTTTCGGTCCATAAATGTCTTAACATCTTCAATATTTTGTGTAATATAAATTAATTTAAAAAATTATCAATATATAAAATTCGAACATAAATTAATAAAAATGGTTTACTTTTGATGTTGATGGACTTTGTTTTCCATAGTAAAAATTAATTACACATAACGAAAATATTATTTGTGAGCCGGCATTTCAAACTTCAACGAAATTTGAAATTTTGTTTTATGGATAGTTTTTATTTATTTATTTAATATTCCCTCAATGTCTTTTTGAAAAAGAATATGTGTGGATTCATTTTCTTAATATCATTAAGAACTAAGAAGGCATTCGAAATATTTTTAAACGCCCATAATATTATTTGCACGCTGTTTTTCTCAATTCAGTCAATTGTTAAATCTGGTCTAAACTTTGGAGGTAATGAAAATCCCCACCTGATGCATACGTATATCTATATTTAATTAACATATTGACCTATTGGCAATGAAAAAAAATAATAATGTAAATTATATATATAATTCGCAAGCTCTCTTATTATAAGTATATTGTCGATGCTTTTTTTTTTAAAGAATAATATATGCAAACTTAATTGACATGGTTGACTTAATAATAACAACAACAACAACAATAAAATATTATTAATAAAAACACATACGCACACAGACAATAATTAATGGCCCCAAGGACTGCTTTGGATGGTAATATAAACTTGATTAGTGTATCTTCAGATTCATTCTGTCTAATTTGGATCTGATAATTAAGTTTTTTTTTTTTTCCACCTAGAGGTCTGAACAGTTGACATTTAAAAAAAAAAAAAGCATTAAACTTGCGTCCGGGTTGCGTTTTAAAAAATTAATATTATAGTATGAACATAAAACAAGGTAGGGGGCAGGATAGTCTTCTCCTATATATCTTCTTGAACACGTCTTATATATTTAATTAATTATATAATATATATAAATAGACAAAACGATCAATGTTAAAACTTAAACATGCTTACTTGCGGCTGAATATATTTATTTTAGAGCTAATATATTCAATTATATATGAATTTCTCTCAATGCTTACAACATATGAATTATGAGAAAATAATAAAGGAAAAATCCAAAAATATAGCCAAAAAAAAGGAATTATGAATGAATATATTGATTAAAAAATCATTTGAAGGCATAAGATAAAATTTTTTACAAAAAAAAAAAAGGCAAACAGAATTGGAAATAATTAATAAAAACCTACACGGCTCAGCCTTATGCCATTGCGATCCCTAGATATTGCTTCCCTCGTTAACATATAATTAACAAAGAAAGATTCGAAAATAAGTTTAAGATTATCTTCTCTAATCTCAACGGGTCAGCTCTTTAATTTGTGTGTGTGTGTGTGTGTGGTTAAAATACATGCTTCTTCTCCACAAATCTATTCATAAAAAACCAGTTTTGGTTTCAAACTTTCAATTTGAATATCATATCACTTTTGCTGCCATCATGATTCATGAAACTTATCACTTGAACAAATACATAAATAATAATGAAGTAAAAATTAACTCCAACATGTGTTTTTTTTTATTTGCCTAAAAACTCCAAAATGTGTTTAATTTAATGTTTACTTAAAGATGCTTAGGTTTTAAGTTCATCAACCTGCCTTCAAATTTTGTTTGGAGCTGCTTCTCATAAATATGTTCACATAAATCGAAACAAAACACATCTTATATACTTACCCCAAACACCGTAAATCATAATTAAAAAGTTAGTTTTGAAAATTCAAATCAATATTCAAAGCAAGCCCTACGTTGATTGGTGCAAGGAGCTTTTTTTTATTTAAATTAAATTCCTCAGCATCAAGGCATTATGAATCCAATTTAGAATGCTAGCAAAAAAAAAAAAAAAATCCAATTTAGAATAATAACGAGTACTCATCCATTCGAATATAGGACATTATTTAATTAATTAACAATTCATTCATAGAAGTTCGAGGTAAAAAACTCAGTGATTCAGTTAAATGTATAACCCACAAATATGAATGGAATACTACGTGCAAATAAGAGATGTCTTAATTTTTGAAATGTGTGGATGACATTGGTTTTTTTAGGAAAAAAATATTTAAATATTATTTGAATTTCAAAATTTAAAATTGATTTTATTGATAATAAAAATAATGTAATTGATAAAAAGAGTATAACAATTAATAATTGAAGTTTTTGGGAAATTATTAATTTTAAAATTTGAAGTTCAAATGGTATTTATTTATCTTTTTTTTCCCTTTTTTGTTGAAAAAATGATTCTAATTTATTTTATACCATCCAAATCAAATTCAAGTGTATACTCTACATTTTTTAACAAATACCGAGAATCTAAATTTATGTGTTCATCGGAAATACGTCTCTCCTAGCTATATAATTCATTTTCTTTCTGTATTCATTATTAACACATTTCTTTTTTCATCTAACCAGAAAAGGTGGAAAAAAATAAATAAATAAATAAAGAATAATGCATTCATTGAAACTAATCATTATATTCTAAAAAGGACCATACTTACATTAAGTTCCTGATATCTATTACAAAAAGTTTTCTAATCACAGCCGTGTGTTCTAATTTTTTCATATGAATTTATAATTAAAAAATATAATACATGGTTACATGTGATTGGTGAACTTGCTAAAATAGATATAATGAACTTGACCTAAGTATTTTCCTTCTAAAAAACAAAAACAATACAAAATAAATAAATTTGTCATTGTCATTGTAGCACTTTAGACGTCCCCATTTTAAATTGGGGACGTCTAAAGTGCTTTTTTTTAAAGAAAAAAATCGTTTATATTACAGATCTAGACTAAACAGTATTTAAAATCAGAAATCACAGATCATCATCAATAAAATTACAGGTCTAGTATCTGTAGTCCAAATTCAAAATCTACACAATAATAACTCCAAAGCTGAAATCTCATAGGCAGAAGATGAAAATAATAAGAGGAATTAGTTGCAAAAAACTTATCTCATTCTATTATTAAAATTTATTTTCTCATAATAATGAATAGAGAAGAGCAACAGGGAGAGATGAACCTCGTTTTCTCAGCAGGAACGTGGCCATGAAGCATGTTTCAGAGTCTTGATCTACAAGCCATAACAACATGAGTTAGAAGATAAAATAGAAGGGAAACCTAAAGAAAAAAGAGAAAGAGGATAAAATAATAAAATATGGTAAGAAAGCATAACAGATCTAGAGTTGAAAAAAAAAACAGAGAGAAAGGAAGAAGCAAGAGTAAAAAGAGCATATCAAAAAAAAGAAGCAAGAGTTAAAATGCGTGGTGGCGGCGGCTCTTCCTATGTTTGCGACGATAGGAAGAGATCTGGACTAAACTAATATAAAACTGACCACTAAAAACTGTCAGTAAAAATTTGAATTTTTTTTTTTACGTCCCCAATTTAATTTAGGGACATCTAAAATTATCCTTTTTTTTTTACTTTAGACGTACCTATTTAAATTAAGGATGTTTAAAGTCAATTTTTTTTTTTAAAAAAATGAGGGATATTTTCTACCTATCTAGTCTTCTTAGAATTTTCTTCTTCCGTGCTTTAATATGACCGAATACAGTTTTGTTCCACACCAAACAAGCTTTTGCAAATTGAGAGATATTTTCAACCCAAGGCGCCTCCTTCTTCTACTCTTGTTTCACGAAACCTTCAAACTCATCATGAAGAAGCCACGAAACAATAAAATGGAATGGTCGATTCTGATAAGACCGTGCAGTTGCATTTTTTGTACGTAATAAGAGAGGTCGATGATCTGACTTGAAGAAGGGGAGATGTGTAACAGATGCATTAGGAAATTGCTGCATCCATTCCTCATTAGCAAGCACCCTATCAAGCCATGCCTTAACAGAGCCTCGATGCCATGTAGTGAGAGACATGATACAATAGCCATTGCTTAGGGAAATCATCTTCATTGGATCTACAAGTTTCCACATGCGATGATCCCTTATAATATACAAAGGGATATCAACACTAAGCACCTTAATAATTAATGAATTCATCCATCGACAACACCAGGCGGCATACTGTTCCTATGTAACTTTTAGAGGTGGAATCCCTCACTCATTCATCCTACCATATCGCTCCTCTTCTAGCGTGCACTCTAAATCATTATCCTCCCTCCTTTCAGTGTTCTTTCTATTGAATAACTTCTTCCATCTATGAACTATATCATCTTCCTCCTCATGTTTGATCAAAAAACCTACATGACCAAGTGACAGGAGTTTGGCCTGATACGAAGAAGTGGAGGACATCTCCTCGCGTTGCTAGGTTCATCCTTACATTTCCATCCCCTGTAGCCTGACTCTTACCATTATGACCGAACACAAAACCCTTGTTTGATAGCCCTTCACGATCATTTTCTCGTTCCTTCCCTCCTTCCTGTTCTCTGCTATTTTCTCCTCCACCTTCGTTGTGCACATTCCCACCTCCACCTCCACAACCACTCCCACTCATCTCCACTAGCTTACTCAAAGGAATATTGCGTTCAAAGTCTAACAAGTTTCAGTTTAGTCCATTTAGTTTTACAAAGTATATTTTCACTCCTTTAATACATTTCATCTCATTAGCTAAAAATGACAACTCAACGAATTTAAATAATAATAAAGAAATCTAATATATAATACTATCCTTATCTTTAACATATCTTATTCGAAGTACAATTTAATGTACCATCTTATATTAAGAATGAGAAGTAGTATATACTCCTCCGGTCCTTAATACAAGATATACTTATCTAATTTGATTAGATTAAGAAAGTTAGTTAATATAACATATATTTTCTAAAACATCATAGTCATTTTCCTTAATTTCCTCATTCTCTTTCCTTATTGATTATTGTTAAGGGAACATGAGTAGGGCTGAATTAAAAAAAGATTAATAAATATAAAAATTATTGTTTATATTTATGATCAAGATTAATTTCCTAAATATATCTTATATTAAAGACATGATGGAGTATAAGGGATGGATTTTGTTGATCAGGGGGTGGTTTAGGTAGGTGGCCAATGAACATTGACCATGGGCCATGGCGAATCCAATCAATCATGAATATATAGATAGTGTCTCAAAAAAACCCATTAATCAGGGCCTTCCTACACACCCTCCCAATAATGCTCTTTTCTTTTCTTTCCTTTCCCTTTGAAAGTTCTTGGATTCTGATTTCTGACGATCCCCATTTAAATTATGGCCAACGTTAATTCTCCAACACAGCAAGCAAAAAACTTGAACAAAAACGCTCAACGATGAAACACATAAATAGAAATAAAGCATCTCTTTTCCATTACATGTGTTTATATATATATATATTAAGAAGTACAGAGCAAAGAAAGAGAACCTTAAACACTATGGAATTTACATCACTAATTCAAGAACCCAGAGATTATTAATCGGCGTCTCAAAAAAGTTCTTTTTGCTTTCTCTCTTTAGGATTATTTCAGAATTCAGAAGCCAAAACAGCCAATATGATGGTGAGGCTGATGATGATGATGATAGTGGTGGTGACGATTAAATGATTTTTCTCTGTCGATCAAACCTCGTACAGTCCGAAACTCTTCGACATGGCAAGGGATGGTTATAGCCCCCTTTTGATCAAAGCCATAAACCTCTTCAGCTTCCTTAAGAAGCTGCAAGAACAATGGATGATTGAAATACAACACAGGCACAACAAATCTCTCTGGTTCTTCTCCTTCTTGACCCACCTTAATCGCTAAACACCCTTTCGGAATCCCATGTTGTTGTTGTTGTCTCTTCCCATGATTATGTCGGAACTGGAAGCTCCTCAGGCTCTTCATCTCTCCTCCACCCATCTCTCTCTCTCTCTCTCTGCAATCTCGAAAAAAGACTCAAACTTTGTGTTCTGTTTTCTGAGAAAATTCACAAGAAAACAGAGACTGGTGTCTGAAATGAGTATCTCGGAGAGCTTGCTGATTTGATCATGGCTGTGATATATGATGAGCATGGTCAAGCCCAGAAGCTTGAGAATGTATTTATATTGGGCAGCCAGGGAAGTGAGGCGGGATTATAAACCGTTCGATCTTACTAGGCCTGACGATCTTGAGCAGCATCTTTCTGGGACCAATCAAATTGTTGCAAAAAAGTCTATGGAAATAGAAAATTTGAGATGGAATCAGATGCAACGCCGACCTATGTCTTGAGAATCAAGTCCCGCAGGATCGTGATGCATGAGGTGTTATTTGATGATCATCGTGATGAGCTGCAGATGCTTATACATTTAATTTAAAGTTTAAATGAGCACGATATATACAAAAAAAAAAAAAATACTACTTATAGGACTTCATGGGCTCTAAGTAAGAAAATTGAACAGAGAGAGGTCTTAAAAAAAATCATATTTACAAGCAAACTTATATATTTATAAGTCAAATTTAACAATTTATGTTTACAAGAAAAATTACATAATTTATAAATCAAATTTATAATATTGAAAAAATAATTTTTCATATATCATACTACCTCTTATTCTTAATATAAAATCTAGTTAACTTTTTTAAATAGATCAAGAAAGTTAAATAAATTAGATTAAATTATGGGTTAAGGTGCAAATTTACCAATAAAGTTTTGTTTAAGGAGCGTCTGGCATAAATATCTTTTAGAAGGGGCAAAAATACCAATGAACAATTAAAAAGGGGTATCCATCATAAAAACCGTTAATCCGTACTAACGGCGTTAAATTATAAGAGAAGAAAACCCCTAACGGCGTTAATACGGATTTAACGGTTTTTGTAGTTGATGCCCCTTTTTAATTGTTCGTTGGTATTTTTGCCCCTTCTTAATTGTTCATTGGTTTTTTTGCCCCTTCTAAAAGATATTTGTGCCAGACGTTCCTTGGACAAAACTTCATTGATAAATTTACACCTTAACCTTTAAATTATTTATATTTATCATTTTCTCTAAATTAATTTGCCTTACTTATAAACTGATATATAATCTAATGTATACAATAAATGCTTTGATTAAGCAATTTATTTAGTTTCTTTAATTTTTCCAATAAACCTATCTGGATCTTATATTAAGGATCAAAGGTAATATATACTTAAGAAAGAAACCCATTTAAAACAACCAATTTCACAAAAAAAAAAAAAATCCTTTTAGAAATGGTCAGATTTATCCTAAAAGTTGTAAACTTTTTTACAGCTAACAAGTAGTTTTCTCAGTATTAAAAAAAAAAAAGTATTTTTCTATTAGTGACAATCAAATTTGAGTTACAGTTAGACACTAAATATAGATACATATTTTCATAAAATTTTAAGCATTAGTTTATCATGTTGTTAAATATTAACCCTTTTCGCTAGATTTAATCCCGCAGCCTACCAATTGTAATTTACATATAGGATGGAAGAGAGTAATTAACATGCGTAGGATGAAGGGGGTAGAAAGGGACAGCCAATAGCATGTGTGAAATATGTGTGTGTTTGGGTAAGTCCCAAACCGTAATTTCAAAAATATTTTTTCACAAATTGAGATAAAACTCCTCTTACATACTTATCTCATAAATTATAAAAATTATTCTTCAAAAATTAATCCAGACACACACTTACCCACGTAATTCTCTTGTTTATTCATTTCATTGCTTTTATGAATAATATCCACTGTATATTCGCTCTCTCATTTTATTTCAATCATAAAATTGATTTTTTTTTTTTACCTTCTGCTAATAATACCCTGACACAAGTTAAAAAGGTAACCGTCTTCACTTCTTTAACTTCTCATTTGAATTTGATGAGGACTAGATTCAGAGAACATTAGTTCCATGTTCAATTCATGGAATATGAATTATAGGTTCAGTCAAAGAGGGAGAAAAAACAAAGAGGAAGGAATTTAATACTAACGTTCATTAATGTACTCCTTCCGGCCTTAATTATAAGATAAAGTTGACTTTTTTGGAGAAATTAAGGAAGTCAATTAAATTACTTTAGAGTATTTATATTTTTATTTTTTTCTCCAAACTAATTAATTTGACTAATAAACTAATATATAATGTAAGGATACTAAAAATATAAACACTCTAAAGTAATTTAATTGGCTTCCTTAATTTCTCCAAAAAAGTCAACTTTATCTTATAATTAAGACCGGAGGGAGTAATACAGATTAGATTAAGAAAATTAATTAATACATTAAGAAAAGGGGGAGCATCATTTATATGATATTTTTGTTGGAGAAACATGACCAAAGAAACCACAAGAGTGCTTTTACTCATCTAATTAAGTATGGTATTATTCGAGTTAGCCAATTAGATTAATAAATTGGTTAACCAGTCCTTTAATTAGTTTGGTCAAAAATTTTGAACGGATTAATCAGATTAAATTATATATATATTTTTTCTCTATTGAGCCTAAAATTACCGCTTTTAAGTTTAAATAAATTAAGGGAACATAATTGAAGGAAGACGAAATGAAGACAGCAAAGTGCAAATTGAAGAGGAACCGGCTCCCGTCTGCTGCCTCAATCTGGGTCGTTGAAATAAGATCTCAACGGTCCATATTTTTCCTTTATTATAAAAATAATATTATTATAATAAAAATAAAAATATTATTTTTATAATATATTAAATATGGACCGTTGAGATCTTATTTCGACGGCCCAAATTGAGACAGCGGATGGGCAGCGGATGAAGGGCAGCGGACGGGAGCCGTTTCCAATTGAAGAGGTGGCCAAAAAACAAAAAGTGCAAAATGAAAGAGACAAGAAGGAGAGGTGGGGCCAGGGCTGCGTAGCGGCATAGCATAAACATAGGAGTAGTGGGTGTTGGACAAGGATGCCAAATATTTGTGGAGCATTTTTCGAAATGCCAAACATGTCCCTCTCATTTCTCTTTCTTTGTGTTGGATTCCGAAGGGTATCATCTGCTGTTCACCTCCTTTCCCTCCCCTTTTGTGCACCCTTCTTTCATTCCTCCTCCTCCGCACATCTTTCTATCATTTTCCAATCTAACAATCAGAGCTCATCTAAAATCATATCATAATCTACAAAATAAATAAATACTCCACAACTTAATGTAGATTAACTAATTCGAGGATTCTGAATATATTTTAGTCTTTTTATTCCCACAAATTAGTATGCATATTATGCGCTTATTTATTCTATTTGCCAAAGTACGCACGGCATTTACTTTACATATGCTTTATTTGTTTTCCCACGTCATAATTCAATACACATAAATATATGATTAAGAGCATTATTTTAGGGAAATCAATATTTATTTACTATAAATAACTAACTTAACTTATTTTCTTAATATTTATAAATTAGTTATATATTTCTTGTACCAAGGACATGGGGTAGGGTACACAAAAATTATTTTAGTTAGTATAATTTATATAATATAAAATTTATGTGAAAATTAGATATGAGAATGAAAAAATAATTTAGAATATTCAAAGATTAAAAA
This sequence comes from Inga leiocalycina, assembly GCA_963242795.1. Classification (NCBI taxonomy): domain Eukaryota; kingdom Viridiplantae; phylum Streptophyta; class Magnoliopsida; order Fabales; family Fabaceae; genus Inga; species Inga leiocalycina. The sequence continues at coordinate 5,450,923 of OY725328.1, read as the reverse complement.
ATGAAAAGGAATAAAAACAAATTTCAAATAACACAAATTAAATGTGAAAAAAAACGAAGAGGTTCAAACGTATCCGATATGTGTATCTATTGCTGAGAATCCACGCTCCTTAAAAAAAAAAACAAGAAGAAGAAGAAGCTTGCATGGGATTAGACATGATTAGTGGTGGCATTATATTCAAAATGATGAAATCCAAGTGTCAGAAAATGCAGAGCAGAATATTAGAAGGGAAAATGAAAGGAAATTTTTTTTTTTTAAATTGAAAATTTTCAAATAAGGTATTTCCCAAAAAATGAATTGTAAATTACTTATCACATTTCATTATTATCCTATCAATTTTTTGTAGCAAGTTTGATTTGGGATTTAACAATTTCAAAGTTTTTTTCCTTATCATTTTCCCGAAAGTTTTCTTGAAATAATTGTTTAATTTGTTTGTTGTCCACTAACAAGATCCTCATATTAACGGGATTTGAATTAATAATTTTATGATTATGAGATAATCCCTTTACTAACTGAATTACCCTTAATTGGTTGCTTGTTTATTTATTAAATTCATTTTTGTGTGTATATATGTATGAGGTGAATAAGTTCTAAAAAACAAGTGTTAGGCCTTCCTTTTGAATTCCAAACGCAATTGCCTTCGTAGTGGTGCATCTATTCCGAGAAGTCTTTATCCGTACCCTCCCCTATTTGACTTGCATGTCCAATATTGATATCAGCATCATAACATGCATGAAGGAATGCAATCCGGTGTAATAATTATTTAGTAAAGGACGCTCAGAACTTAATTCAACGTTTGGTCATCTTATCAGTTTTTTATTTTGGTTATATTCCTATTATACGGAATAATTATTTACAATCTTTTAATGTGTAATATATTTGATTGTATGAACTATCCAAGTTAGTTTGGCCATATATGTATAAAAATATATATATATATATATATATCAGTGTCATAACTATTGCTCTCTCCCTCCCAACCTGTATATAAAATATAAATTTAATTAAAAAAATAGTTAAAGGTAATAAATATATAAAAATATTTTATTTCTTAATATTACTCTTATTTATAGAGTGAGAATGACAGAGATAATTAATGCAATAGTCCTTTAAGTATATTTTATAAATAGGATTAGGCTCATCATCTTAAAAACTATACTTTCTCTTGTTTTTAATATAAGATCTAGTTAATTAGAGAGATTAAGGAAGTTAAATAAGTAACTTAATCATAGCATATATGATATATTATTAGACTATATATTAGTTTATAAGTCAAAAAAATTAGTTTGATATATAAATGATAAATATAAACATTTTAAAATAATTTATCCAGCTTCCTTAATATCTCTAAAAAAATCAGTTAGATTTTATATTAAAGATCAGAGGGAGAGGAGTATATTAGAGTGCTAATAATTAAAACCATAAGCAGGGTTATCAGATTTTGAAATTGTTGACAGGGCAGGAACATGCGTGGAATTTATGAAAGAAAGTGATGGAGTTTGAATAAATGGTTTTGGTTCGTTGGAGATTGGTATTATGTGGCAATAATGACTGCTTAACAACACAAAAGGGTGACCGGCCAAAAAAAAAAAACACAAAAGGGTGAGAGATGTGTCAAGGGACTGCGAAGTATCGTTAGGAAAGTGGGGAGGTGAAAAATCAGGTAGCCCCGTCCCACTATCATACAACAAAAGTGATCCTTGCTTTACTAACATTTTTTAAATAATAACTTTTATTTTTATTAAACATACCCTTTTTTTTGTTTCATATTTTACACAGATTTAAATAATCTCTTCATCTTTTCTCTCTGTTTTTTGTCTTTCTCGTCATTCCATTCTTTTTTTTTTTTGTTACAACTGATCGGGATCGAACCCGGATGGGGAGGTGGAAATCATGACCATGCGACCTAGTGGCGTTGGTCATCGTCGTTCCATCCTTATTACTATTCACATTCTTTAATACTCCTTCCTATCCTAATTATAAAATAAAATTGATTTTTTAAAGAAATTAAGGAAGTTAACTAAATTACTTATAATATTTATATTTATATTTTTTTTTCAAACTAATTAGTTTGACTAATAAATTAATGTATAATCTAAAGATACATAACATATGATATGATTAAGTAACTTATTTAGTTTCCTTAATTTCTCCAAAAAAAGTCAACTTTGTTTTATAATTAGGACCAAAGGTAGTATAAGACCCAGTTAACTTTTTTAGAGAAGTTAAGGAAGCTAAATAAATTAATTTAAAGTACTTATATTTATCTTTTTTATATCAAACTAATTTATCTGACTTATAAACTGATATATAATCAAATGAACTGTGATATATGTTATGATTAATCAACTTATTTAGTTTCTTTAACATCAAAAGGAAAAGTCAATTGAATTTTAATGGGACAAAATTAAGCATATATAATAATGTAAATGTGGCATGCACTTTGGCAAATAGAAAAATTAAGCACAAAATATGCATATCAAGTTGTGGACATGAAAAGACAACTCCTGAAATTAGTTAATCTACAATTTCTTGTGTGGAAGTTGGCGGTTTTAATAGGGCGATTATCAGTGGACAGTGGATACATGTAAAGTGAGCATTTCCACCAAAGATGGCTTGAAGTTGAAGGTTCATTGTATTGCCCTTCATTATTTTATTTATTATTATTAGTGGGGGTTGGTGGTGTAGCTGTGTGCGCATGAATAAGAATAAGGCCTTCATATTATTTCTATCATCATCATCATTTGTGTGTGTGTCTGTGTGTGTTGCTCATTACTTTAGAATTTTCAGTGTTCTTCGATGGCTGTTGTTATATAATTAATCCACTAATTATAGCTAAGTTTCTTTAATTTCTTCCATGTATTCTTGTAATATCTTTTATGGATTTCACTCACTCATATTTGCCTTCCTTACACATAAATTAGTGAAATTTCCAATTAACGGGTGTTGGCATGAATGTTTAATTTACATACAAAGCCACCTATATTTTATTGTCCCTAAGCAACAGCTACAAATCTTAGGAAAAACTTCATTATGGCAGAAATATAATTGGGCGTTATTTTTATTTGATAACTTTCTGACCACTTCTGTTGGAATTTTGAACCGCGCAAGAGGGTTAAAACAAAGTAAGAAACACTTAATGCAGAATCATATAGGACAAAGGATCATTCTTCAGTCTCATTTGAAAAATAAAAATGTTATAAGTACATATAAATACAAGAAGACAAAGATGATGAGGTGTCCTATTGAATAAAAGATAAAACAATGGATGCCGACTCCACTGGGGATCGAACCCAGAATCTCTGGTTCCGTAGACCAGCGCCTTATCCATTGGGCCATGGAGTCTTGATATGCTATGGTGTAATAATTATAAATATTTAATAAAATCACATCTCAATTACCTCTCATTAAAAGGTTAGGAAAGCTAATTATATTATTTTAAATTATTTATATTTATCTTTTTTTATTTAAACTAATTTTGTTAACTTATAAATTAATATATAATTTAGAGAGTGTTTAAATTAGCTTTTGGAGAATAACTTCTGAAAAAAATTGATAAAAATGATTTTAGAGAATAGAGTCTGAGCATAATAAATTATAAGAAAAAAAAGTGATTTTGATAAAATAAGAGTATTTGGATACTGTGATCAGAATAGGTTTTTTCTTGGTTAAATTATTAAAAAGGACATTAAATTTTATAATAATCACATATAAATGATAAGATTATATTTTATGTATTATTTAAGGGTTAAAGTGCAAATTTAATAACCAAGTTTTTCTTAAGGGACATTTGGTATAAATAAGTTTTGGAATGTGCAAAAATAACAATAAAAAATTAAAAATGATACAAATTTAACAAAACCGTTAAACTTGACTTAACGGCGTTAAATTATAAGAGAAGAATTCCCCTAACGACATTAAATCAAATTTAATGGTTTTGTTGAATTTGAATCGTTTTTAATTGTTCATTGTTATTTTTGTCCTTTCCAAAACTTATTTGTGCCAAACGCATCTTAAGAAAAAGTTGGTTGTTAAATTTACATTTTAACCTATTATTTAACATTAAATTTCATAATAAATACCAAAAATAAAACAAATTTGTCTATATGTAATATTAATTAACTTAAATAATTTTTATAATATAATCAAATTAGATAAATAGTTCTTATATTAAGAATAAGAGGGAGCATTAAAATTTTAAAATTCTAAAAAGAAAAAAAAAAGAGACAGATGAGAGAGAATTTCAAAATTCTTTAAAAAAAAGACAGATGAGAGAGAGGGTGGGCCTACAACCTAAAAATAGCCAAAAAAAAAAAAAGATTTTTCAAAACAATGGTTTTGGTAAAAAAAAAAAAGGGATTTTGACATTTTGTGATGTGTTTGGGTATCTTTTTTCAAATGGTTTTGACCCATAAGCACTTTTTTTTTCAATCCAAACACACTATTAATCATGCACAACATATGATATAATTAAATAATTTATTTTGCTTTCTTAACTTCTTTTAAAAATGTTAATTAGCTCTTATATTTAAGACTGAAAGGAAGTAGTGTTATATATAAAAGCTGAAATAGCATTAAAAATGAAAAATCTTTTTTCATTTCATTTTTCTTTTGGCCAACAAAGGGACAATTACTCCCTCCGGTCCTATTTATAAACAATTTTCCTCTTGATTGCGCAAAACGAATTGGTAGTTAAAAGCAATGATTGTATCAAAAATGCCATGTTTTTTCCACATATGCCCCTATTTATGAAAAGAGTATAGGATAGATAATGGATAAAAAGTATAAGAGATAATGAATATAAAATATGAGAGAGAATGAGTATTTAATAAGGGTAAAATAGGAAAGAGAAGCTTACACTTTCAAACAAAAAGTGAAAGTTGGTTATAAAAGAGACCAGTCCTATAAGAGAGAAAGTTGCTTATAAATAGGACCGGAAGAGGTATTAAATTCAACTAAGTTACAAAGTCTCATATGTAGAATTAAAACAACCAACACCAATAGAATGAGAAATTAAACACTTTAAGCTAGCTAACAAAGTAAAAGGACAAGAATTTAAAGGTTATGTAATACAGGAAGAACACAACAACAGAACTGGTACATCTTCCACACCAAAGGACGAACTGACTTGCACCTGCACCTGCACCTGGGATGAAGGTCGAAATACACAACTAATAGGCAAGACCTATCCAATAAAGCTTTGGCAATTCATGGAGCTACCAAATATGCTTCCATGGGAACACATCTGCAATAAAGGTTCCTAATCAATTTCCTTGGTACAACAATGTACTCAAGGAGGGCTATATTTATCATGGAATTAGAAAAAGCACAAACCAATAGACAATAGGAAAAGAAATCAAACCACCAGTCCGAGAATGAACAAAAATGCCATACACACTAAGCAGACACATGTTTAGCCTAACAATGAACAGTGTTAATCAAAACACTGAACAGGCACATACTTAGCCACTAAAGACGAGCACATACATTTCTACTGAACAAATCCAGATTGATAATTATGAGTTGTCTATCTAATAAACTTTCCTTAGACACTTGACCAATAACATATTTTATCTGCCTTCCACATACAGGTACCCCAAACCAAGCATAACCATATTTTGAAAAAGGTCTTAATTCCCATGTCTTTTGGGCTTTGCTCAGCCATTCCTACTCTTTCCCATATAACCATCCACACCAATGCTAGTAGGACAAAAACATCTTGATTAAGATTAAGGTATATTGACAAATAAGGCCCACTGACCAGTGAAGAAGCATAATGACCCACCCATTCAATAATAGAGATTAACCAAGTCATACTGGGATCAAAATCTTCAACACAATCATCAGAATTTAACATACAATACCTAATACCCAGAGGAGCTATCCTACCAATCTCAACTATCAATCCCAAAAGACCATCAGAAGGAACAGATCAAAGTTTTTGTAAACCCCTTACCTCGGGCTCCAAGAATCGTAAAGTAGATACCTGGGATTGCATTTGCAACGATACCTTTGGCTTCCTCAGATCAGCTAAAAAGCCCCGACATCCCCTTCTTAATTGATTCATCCTTACCTTACAGTCACCTGGGATTCTTGTTGGCATTATTGAGCTCCACTGTCTCGTACGTCGCTCCTCCACCACAGATCTCTTCGTCGAAGGCCATGGGGGCACCCATTAGAGGTCGTAGTCGAAGAGCGTCTCGGGAGAAGGATGCTTGAACACCTCGCCTCTCGCCACCCTACAACCTCGCTCGCATTCGCTGCTGTCATTGGATTTGTTCCCTGTCAGCATAGCCACTGGCAACGACATGACTAACCGACCAAGAAACTCCACCAGAAGGAGAGAAAAAGCCCTACACGAAGAAGGGCCTGACCTCCACCCTCACAGCGCACGGCTGCTTGTAGATGACGGCCAAGCCCTAAACGAAGGGAAAGCAAACCCTATCAAAGGGAAACTCTTTGCACGGGGCGAAAATCTCTCAACGTATGAGGCACGTTTTTTTGTGGTTTTCGCTTTTCCTTTTTTCGTTTCTTAAATAAAGGATACAGGCCCAAACCCAAACTATTAAACGTGGGTTAGAGCATCCCGAGGATCGGCCTATCTCGAAAAGGCACGGAATTACGAACCAATCCTTTTCTACTAAATAGCAGTAAAAAGTTTTTTTGTTTGGGTCAAGTAACAAGTTTATTTATTTAATAATTATGTTTTTTATTTTACTTTTAAACAACGTAATAATAATTTACCAGATTCTTCTTGGCAAGAAAAAAAAAATTACCAGATCTGAATGTCTATTCTTTTTTTTTTGATACAATCTGGATGTCTATTCTTAGTACGAGTAGTTTCTGTACAATTAAATAAATAACATGATATTTTCATAGATAGAATTATATGAGATCGATCAATTTAATTATCTACTCATTTTTTATTAAGGTCCTGTGTCAGTCTTTAGAAGGGAATACAATTTTCTAATATCTAATATAATATCATTATCATTTCACGAATTATCTTTCTATTTCAAGAATAGATAGATACACACATATATTGTTGGACAAAAAAAAAACACAAACATGTATAATAAAGATAATTTCATTTTGTTTTTTTAGTTTAGAGTAAAATACTCTAACCTCCCTTCTATTTTGCCTTAATTACACATTTCTTTTCTCTATTTTAAAAATATATACTTAAATCCAAACCTTAATTCCAGTAAGAATATTCTTAAAATATTTTAAAAATATATTTTTAAATTAAAATTTATATAAAAATAATATTTATTTACTAATTTACCCTTAATACTAAATCTCAAATTTTAATTGATAGCTTATAGATATTATAAACTTTCAAGAATTCGAGTAAGTTCTTTTGAAACTTTTGTAGAAAAAAATATGAAATTATAAATTTAAATGACTTAGTGCTTGTTTGGGATCATGTTTTGGGATCCTTAAAAGTGTTTATTCACGTAAATCGAAATAAAACTTATCTCACATATTTATCTCGCATGCTGTAAATTATGATTGAAAAAATGCTTTTAAATGCTCTAATAGCTATTTCAAATAAGAACTTATACAGTCTTTCAAACCTATATAATTGATTATATTTACTAGAAAAAATTGTTTTTGATATATATTTTTAGTCATTTAAGAAACTAAAAAAAATAAATTATAATAAATATCTTGAAAAATTAAAATTATAAATTTTATAATATCAAAATTAATTATTTTTAACATATTAGAAAGTTAAAAAATCTAATAGAATTAAAATGGGAAAATGACAGAAAAATGCTTCAAATATTTAGAAATGACATATAGGTTTTTTTGTTAAAAGATGATTAGAAAATGTTAAAACGTGATAAGGAATTCCTAACTTCTGAATTTGCGAAATCACCCATCTGTCATTTTCAAATGTTTGGAGCATTTTTCTATCATTCTCCCAATTAAAATTTGGTAGGATACTTTTTTTTTGCTTATATATATATATATATATATATATATATATATATATATATATATATATATATATATATGTATGTATGTATGTTTAAATAATTGGGAAAATCCCTCTAAAATATATTGGAAATAGGGAAATCACTATTTAGTGCATTGAAATTGAAAAATCCATATCAATCCAGTGTCAGTACGGATCAACAGTGCGGGTGGCGCTAAAAGACGATTTTGCCCTTCAGCCCTCATTCTCGCCACTTCAGAAATAACAACACGCGGTTCTTAATTAATAACTCCAGATTCTTGATTAACAACTTCATATTCTTGATTAACAACTCCAGTTTCATCTCTTTTTTTTTCACAATAACAACACCGGTTTTGTTATTAACAACTTCGAATTTTTGATTAATAACTCCGCTTTATTCTTTCACATATTTGCATCTCAAGAATATAGTGTTGTTAATGTAAAATACAGTGTTGTTATTGGCCCTGAAACTTAAATTACGAAGTTGTGAAACAAGAAATGAGAATTGTTAATGTAGAATATGGTGTTGTTAATAACAAAACCGGTGTTCTTATTGTGAAAGTAAAAAGATGAAACTGGAGTTGTTAGTCAAGAATATGGAATTGTTAATCAAAAATTTGGAGTTGTTAATTAAGAGCGCATGTTGTTAATAAAAAAAGAGGTGTTGTTATTTGCCTTGAAACTTAAATTAGGAAGTTGTGCAATAAGAAAGGGGAGTTGTTAACCAAGAATCCGGAGTTGTTAATTAAGAATCGTGTGTTGTTATTTTTGAAGTGGCGAAAATGAGGGCTGAAGGGCAAAATCGTCTTTTGGCGCCGCCCGCACTGTTCATCCGTACTAACATTGGACTGATCCGAATTTTTCAATTTCAATGCACTGAATAGAGATTTCCCTATTTCCAATGTATTTTAGAGAGATTTTCCCTAAATAATTCTAATGTTAAAGAGAGGCAATTTAATACAAAAAGAAAATCCAAAAGTCAAACTTATCAGTCAATTAACTGTTTGGATAGATAAAAAAGAATATCAAAATATAGGAAAAGTTTATATAACATATATTTTACTTTTTAAAAAAATCTATATGATTTTTTAAAATAAAAAGATGATTAAAGTATTTTACTCAATACATCCAAAATATCAAAAAATACATCCAAAAAAAAAGTATTTTACTCAAAAGTTAATTCTCCACAGTCCATATTTAACTGTCTTTACCTTTTACGTTGACTAATTCGGCTTCTTTAGTCTGCCAATTGTCACCAAATGGAGATGAGCTTTAATGTAAAATGTTAACATTATTATTATTATTATTATTCCAGGTAAAAAAAAACATTGTTATTATTGGCTTTATATTATTCTTTGAAAGATAATTATAAAAAAGTAAACTGGTATTTTTTTAACATGTATGGAGAGAGTATAACTTCAGCTACAGCTACCTCAACAGTTCGCTAACATGGCATCCGTAAGGTAAACATGAACTATCAACCTGTACCTTGAATTTCCATCAACGTTACGTGATCGCAACTTTGAATTATATTACGTGGAAATGAAATAAAGAAAATGGGTTGGCTTTAGTTGGATTAAGTATCCAAATCAAAAACCGATCAAAATAAGCCCGCCGACGACTTTTCCGAGCTGAAGGTGTTGAATTACGCACAACGACTGGAAAGCGCTGCTACACCTATAACAAACAAATTTGTTGCTTCAACCATACTTTCTTCCCTGTTCGGCGTCGGACACAGGGTATTTCTGATCTGTGATCGGTATTCCCAAAAATGAAGCACAAGTGGAAGATGGAATATAGGAATCTTTATCTAAAGACGATGCCAATGTGATTGTGCTCGCATATCGCGATACCAGATTGTGAGGTGGAAATTCGCGGCATCATCTGCTGTATATAGAAATGGGAAGAAAGCAATCACTTCGGAGCAAAGCGGCTCACTTCGTATCGGATCTCACCACTGGTATACTCAACCCTATCTCTGACAAACCCTCTAAACCCTCTCCGCCTCCTCCTGTAAGTTCTTCCCTTCCAAATTAGTCATGATCTGTGATCTTTTTTCTGTATTATAATTTGCATTTGACTTTTGGTTACTTGGTTACGATTATGAACTTCTTTTCTCTCTTGCTCTTAATTGAATTATAGACATACGGCGTATCATTTTCGCTGGTGAATTGGTCCTTTATTACCTAGGCAGGATAAGCCCTGTACATCTTGCCGTACAATTTTGTGTTGCTACTTTTCTCTATCCCTGTTCTAAACTGGAATTAAGAGGCGTCTTCTTCTAAAATCTGACTGCCGATTGTTTACTTAGGAAGAAGTGGACGTATCAAATGTAACGGATTTGGAGTCAACTAATCGAGATGGCGACCAGAATTTATTTGATGGCCCTGATACTTCATCCTTCTCTGCATTCCTCTATTCGTTCCTGGCTTCTTCAGATTCTGGAGATAATACAAACTCAGATGGCCTAAATGACAATAAAAGTGAAACTGATATCCCTCCATCTGACTCAGCCATGAAGGAAAATAGTGGAAAGAAGAGTCTGTTATCTAGGAGTAAGCAATCACTTGGTAGAGCTATCAACCATGCTGCAAGACTAGCTAGATTCCGCTCTCAAGAGCGCAAGGTTGATGTTGAAACGAAATTAGATGATGAACATGGTTCTCAATTAGCTGGTACTGCGATGAGGCATATTGAACCTAACGAAGAGCACTTATCATTGGATGATCTACCAGAAATTTCTGAACCTTCAGTGCTCCTTTCAGAGAAAATAAGAAATGTCCTTTATGCTTCTCTTCCCTCTCTTATTCATGGGAGGAAATGGATGCTTCTATATAGGTAATATCTGGATGATGATTTATTGATGCAAGCAAGAATCTATCCATTTTTAAGTTCCAACACCCTGTTACTCAAAAATAATGATCCTGAAGTCTTTTTATAACCATGCTTTGCTTCTCACTTCCTGCAGTACATGGAGGCATGGGATATCACTTTCAACTCTGTACAGGAGAAGCATGCTTTGGCCTGGCTTGAGTTTGCTGGTACAGTTTATTCACCCCTGATCAAAATATATCCCGAGTATGAGTCCATTTTAGTTCTGCTAAACTTCAGAAATGAAATCATCTTTTCTGAGGAGACAATTTGATATTTAATTAGATTGGATTATACTGGCAAATTGAGCGTATAGCTGAGGTCCTACACCATTGTCGATTGTTAGTTACTTTAATGTGAATTTTATTTCAAAATAATATTTAAAACCTTTAATAATAGATCATGTTTTTCATAGTGATCTTATCATATATCAATATCAACGGCATTTCCCATCCTTGACCTTGATGACTTGGTACGGATGTTTGGCTGTGATGAACCTTATGCCATTACAAACCCATTCTAACAGTCCTGTCTCATTGCTGTTCAATGGTTTCAGTAGTTTACTGTATTTGTTAATGTTCCATGTTCATAAGCTTACTGGTTTAACTGTCCGTGCTGTTCAATATAAAGTCATTCTTCATTTTTAAGTTGACCTGTGAATTATAGTGCTTTGTACAGATTAATACACTAACCCTCGTTACTTTGTAAGTCAACAAAGATATTGCATTCTTGAGTCCCTTTAATTTCTTAGGATAAGCTCTTCACTTATCTCAAAATGTTCTTATCTTCTCCAGGTTGTTGGAGATCGCAAAGGTGCAGTTTTTGGTGGCCTGGTTGAGGCACCGCTAAAGCCATCGAACAAGAGAAAATATCAGGTCATCCCTAAAAAATGTCTTACCCTACATACTATATCAATACTGTTCTCCAGTTTATCTGCCCTGTTGCTGCCCCCCCCCCCCTCCTGCCATCTTATTTTATTGTTGTTGACATTGGATTTCATGCAGGGAACAAATGATACATTTGTTTTCACAGACATCCCTGGTCATCCTACTGTATATCGTCCAACAGGTATCTACTTACTGATTTGTATAATAATAATAATAGCCTTTTCTTTTTCCCTCTTTTACAGCATGACTCTACTGCTTTGCTAACAAATGATATAAGAGATTAATTTGCAGGGGTAAACCGCTATTTCACACTCTGCGCCACTGACTTTCTTGCAATTGGTGGGGGAGGTCATTTTGCACTTTATTTGGATGGTGATCTGTAAGAATTATATCTTACGTTATGCCATCTTTTATTTACCCCTATCAAACTTGTTATCCTGCCTTTTCTTGACATCATTACCTGATATGTTCCTTTTCTTTTTCTTTTCTTTTTGAACTTTGTTATATATACATCAGATTGAACGGGTCTAGTTCAGTCTCAGAAACTTATGGAAATCCTTGCCTTGCACATTCTCAGGACTTTGAAGTTAAGGAAGTAGAGGTAGATGCACCTAAATATCTCTCTCTCTCTATCTCTCACACACACACCTTAATGAAGTATTTACCCAGATAGAATATGTAACTAGCCAAGCACTGGTTCAACCTTGCAGTTGTGGGGGTTTGTATATGGTTCAAAGTATGAGGAAGTATTGGCATTGAGCAGAACAGAGGCACCTGGCATCTGTCGATGGTGATTCTGCATATTTCATTTGGTGTGACATTAATGTATTTCAGAATTGTAACAATCTATAGCTTGTAAGGGATGCTGAGTTGGCGGACAATATGACCAATTTTTTGCATCCAGCTATCTCATCACACTGTGTGACATGTAAATATTTGCCCACCGTGTAAATATTAATATTAACATCATTTTAGTGTTCAGTGTTTTGTATAAAGGCCAACTTATATAAGATGGTTAGGGGGAAAATGTATTTGTACCTGAAAAAGCAAAAACCTTTTAGAAAATCACTAATATAACTCTAAAATAATGAAAAGCACAGGTTTTGAGAAATAATGCGCGGCTGCAAAAAAAAAAAAAAAAACTCCCAAGACAACTCGACTATACAAGATGGCTTCACCTGAGAGTTTGTCAATGCAATCCAAGAAATGAGAAAACAGTATTTTTCTTTTTATATAATATATTTTGATTTGATTAGCGGCATTTTTCTTTTGTTTTTTGGCCTTCGATTAGTGGCATTTTTCCAAGTAATGAAAACACGGTGGAATTTTCCAGGTGAGTGGAATATTTGCAAAGATATATTGTATCCTTGAAACAAGGTTTTCTCCAATTTTTTTATTCTAAAAATTTCGGTGAATTGAGTACCAGGCTCATTCAACACTTACAGATTTCTTTTATTTTGGACGATATATTGCATTATAATTTGTCCCCGTGTTTTCTTTTTCAAAACTGTTTTCGGTTTGTTTGGAGGCAAGTCGCCCACTTGTGCATCATTCTATCTATCACTAACACTCCCCACTCTCATAACAGATAACAACAAGGAAAAAGGAAAAATAAAATAATCATAAAAATATAGCGAAAGCCAAAAAGGGGAAAAAACTTAAAGAAGGGGGTTGGGGGTAGGGGGATTGAAATTTCTTCTTATAATGACAGATAATGACAATGACAATATATTACACAATGCAACCACAAAGATAGAAACTTGTCATGGAATCACAGTCAACCCTTTTTTTGAATATGTCTGGGAATTGAATACCAGACTTAATACGATAAAGGGCACATCCAATGTAACTAGATCAAAAGTTTTTGGCCGCAAGGCAGCCTATTATTATCAAATGACGCATGCAGTTTTGATAAGCTGAGTGAGTTTGATGACCTTACCACGAATATTGAAAAAACAATCTTACGGCTCAAATAACACTTCATTATCATAATTTATGCATCCATTATATTCCCCATGAATGACATTAAAGGTTCCAACTCACAATCCCATACTTAAAAAGAAAAAAAATAAAAAAAAAGGTTAAGAGAGGTGCGTGTTTGGGGTTATTTGAATTGCAAAACCCGAATGAGAGAGATATTTATACTTTACATGCACATGAAGTCCTTATATTAGTAACGATACCCTCATAAGATATTAAATCCGTGTTTATCAACTACATTATAAATATAATGTGTAGGCAAAGAAAAATACAGACCAAAAAATAACATTATTATTTTCTTTTTTGAATAAAGGGTTAGATAATTAAGAGGTTTCTGGGTATACAATTTGAAAGTATGGAATAATTAATTAAGGGAAAAGAGAAACAAGAAGCATAAAATGCCCCAAAGCATATGTGAAATTTTACATATAAGCCCAAGCTTTTTGAGTTGCAACAAACACAAACCTAGAAAGAGCATATATAAACAATACTCAACAGTAGTGTTATATATATATATATATATATAGCAGCTCTACATATCTACAAGTACTGTTGAGTTCTAAAAATCAAATGATCAAGACCTGAAGCAGGGAGGAAGATGGTGGTGGAGGGAATTTTGGGTGTGAATCAAGGCTTGAACGTATTTGAAGTGCTTCAAGGGACAAGGAATGATAATGGCTCCTTTCTGAGAGAAGCCATATTCATCCTCTGCCTTCTTCAATAGCTCACCAAATAGAGGATGGTTCAGATACATCACTGGCACCACTATCCTCTCTTTCACTTCTCCATCTTCTCCAACTATGATTGTTACGTGTCCTTTTGGTAATTCCTTTCTCTTTTTCACCATCTTCGATGATCGATTCTCACAGACACTCACAGTAAAAATAGATTAACAAGAAGAAGAAGAAGAAGAGGCTAATGGGTTAATTATAATGGAGGTTTTAGTGCTAGTACTTGAGAGTTTTGCATTTATATTGAAGTGGAACGGTGAGTGAGGAATATGGATAGGCATGAAGGGTCAGTGATAATGAGAGATGAGGAATTTAGGAATAAATGGGGACGATGATGGAACATTATTGAAACAAATTAATTAAAGGAGCAGTGAGTGAAAGCATATATGACTCGTGAATCACGAGTCAGACCAAGTCCTCAAGTCAGCTCTTTCATGATAAGCTGCGTGACTTCCATTCACTCAATTCAGGATAATGTTTAAGTGTATTAGTATTCATGGTTATTAGGATAATGCTTTGTATGCCTGTCACTTTTCAGTGCCCATTCCTTTTATTCTGGGAAAAAAAAAAGCAAGACTAAAGAAATTGAGTGTTTTTCATGCTTCTCATTTAAACAAACATTTTGCTATTAATTACTCATCTTAAATTCCATATAAATGCATAAAAATACTCTGATCTTTGATATAAAAGGCAGTTGACTAATTTGGGTATGTGAAGAAAATTAGTTATATTAATTATTTGTAATAAATATAGGTTAGTTTTTCTAAAATACCATCTTTCATTATTTCCTCCGATAAAAACCTCTTCATATATGCAATCAATAGGAATACTTTGAGAAAAAAATTATAAATTCAGAAAACAAAGTGATTGAGGTCTTGTATCTAAAAACAAATCTAATACCTAACTAACTCTTATATTAAATGACTGGAGGTAATATAATTAAGGGAGATTTACACTTAGATCCCATGCAAGGAACAAAATGAAAAAATGGTCCCTATAAATTACAAAATAAAAAAATGGTCCCATGGATTTGTCAATACAGGCTCCTGGAGTTGTCATTGACAACTCCAGGAGCCTGTATTGACAACTCCATGGGATCATTTTTTCATTTTGCAATCTATAGGGACCATTTCTTCATTTCTCCTCTTCCTTGGGACTTCCCTGTCATTCTCCCTATAATTAATTATATCTTGTGCAATCAATAAGGATAATTAGCCTATGTTGGATATAGCTTATTTTTTACTTATAAATATTTTTCATATAAGTCGAGACAAAACTCCTCTCATATACTTATCTCGTATACCGTAAATCACAATTTAAAAACACTTATAAGCTAAAAATAAACTATCCCAAACAAGTATTTAAGTAGTTTTAGACACCTTAAGTGATTCGTGTGATACCACTCAACTCATCCCTAATGAGAGATACCCAGATCTCAGTGGATTGGGGGGTGATTTTAGAGATCAAGAATAAAATTCAATAAAGTCGGCAAGTCAAGTTTCAAGTTATGAGAAGGGACGATAATTTTCTGACAGATTCTTTTACGAAAAGGGCATCATAGCCACTGGTATGTAAATATTAAGTCCGAATTCGTTAGTCGAAATGCTGGCAGCTAATGTACCTACTTAGTTTGTGATTTGTTTTGTTTTCTTTCCAATGTATAAAAAAAAGGAAGTAGTTTTGGGCTTGGAAACAGAGTAGGGTCTGGCTAATGATCAACGCTTGGGATTTAAGTTTAATTGGATAGATTTGGCTAATCAAGCTCCCACTAAGTATATCATTTTTCTTTGAGGGCCTTGCATCTTTCCAGTCCAAATTTCCCAAAACGAAATTAATCACACAGAAATTTTCCAGAGTTCTGACTTCTTAATCTCATGCAGATAATCACTACTACAAAAAAAAATAAAGCTGTGACGCTTATATTTGAAATAGCTATAGTGTTTAATAAGTGCCACATTATTAAAATGTCACTAAAAGAAGCTGTGGGGCTTAAAAACACCACATCATATATATATTTTTTTTAAAAAAAAAAGCTTCCCATACAATTTCTTCAAGAAATTAAAAAAATCTAAAAAGAAGCTGTATCACTTCTTTAAAAAAAATGTCATAAAAGGTGCGTCACAAATCCCTATTTTTATAGTAGTGAATGGTTATGAGTGATGACATTTATATCTTTGATAATTAACCCCCCAAAGACAAAAAAACAAAAATAAAGTCATAAATCTTGACTTTTTTTCAATAGATTACGCTCCTATTGTTAGCTATTTATTATTTCGAAGAGCGGTATATCAATGATAACATTTTTTTTAAGAAAAAAACTTGATTGATGTGCTTTTAGGTAAAAATAATATAAAGGAACATATATAACAAAAATGATAATACTATTATAATACTGTTACAAAATTATAGGAGTACACCTGATTAAAGATGAGTTCCGGCCGGCAGCGTGAGAGCCAAAGCATATTATTTAAATTGCATCACAATGATCTAGATTTCAATTTTTTTTTAAAAAAAAAGTATTTTCTGACATTATTTGTTAAAATTTATTATCAAAGAATCATTTTAATGTTGTATCTTACTTCATTTTAAAAAAGCACTCAAATGATTTCAGAGAAGCAGAAGAGATTCTGATTGGACCTGGATCCCACCAGAATATATACGTCCAAAAGATATAATTCAATTATAACTCTATTACTTGTATATTTGAATTAATTTTTGAAGGATAATTTTTACAATTTACAAGATAAACATGTAAGAGAAATTTTATCTCAATTTACGAAAAAGGATCTCTAAAATCATGGTTTCAGAGGTTCCAAACATGCTATACATATTGTTTTTAAACAGAACAAATCTTCTGAAAGTTCCTTTTAACACTAGACGTTGTAATGAAGTGTTGGAGTACATGTTCATTGTATGTAGCTACTTCTTTTTTTGCCATGATGTAGATACTTCATTTCAACTTAGAAACAAATTTTCAGAGGAATATTAATTAGGATATGCAGATTCAAAATTCCCACCTATGGATATGATCATAAATAAAAAGACATGTGGGGAAAGAAGAGTACAGCTACCTAAGATCTAAACTATGGAAGCCAAGACTACAATCACTACATCAACTCCCTAGAGAAAAGACTTTGAATTAAAAAAAAAAAAAAGGTTGATGGGGTCATCAATCAATTGATATGTAATCTATCTGCAGAAATTCTTATCACACTTTTGAATTATTCAAGGCACAAAACAAAAGGCTGTGCCCAGAAAAGCTGCATATGTGTGTGTATATATATATATATCTAAGAGAGAGAATTCAACACTCCATGGCCCATTCTCTTTTTCTCTTTTGTTTCTCTCTCACAAATCATTCATTATTATTCATGCATGCATGGGGAAAAACCCAAAAGCTCTTCTTCCTCCTGCCTCAGTACCTTCAACTTTATGTTCTGATGCAAAGGTCAAAAAGTTCCATTTCCCCAAAACCCTCTTCCTTTTCAGACACTACCCGCCTTTCTCTCACATTCCCTTCTCTTTATACATATACACATTCCAAATAACATGGAGAATTTCATATATTAAGGGCAAAACATATAGATACCTGTTGATATTAAGAACTAATTAAAGAGAAATAGATGTGTATCTAATATGATCTGTAAGGTTTTAATTATAAATAGTTTGTGCAGTTTTAGTACCAAGAGTGTACTTGAAAGCTGCTCTTTTGTGACTCGTGGTGAGGTCATGTGAGAATCATATTTCAGAGTTAGAGAGAAATAATATTATATATTATAATGCTGTTAATTGATGGATTGATGATCCAAGAAAGAAGGGATAGGTGATATTATTTGTTTGTGATAGTGAAGAAAACATATTGCGTGCAAGAATGGGTGTGTGTGTGTGTGAGAGAGAGAGAGAGAGAGAGAGAAGGGAAAGTAGCTTATGTAGATATATAGCTAGTGATGAATAAAACTGTGTTTTGTGTCATATGGGGTTCCCTACATGTGTCTATATATAGCTGTAGCTGCTGACTCTTCTGTCTACCATTCTGATTCAAAAACCTATTATATGTATAAAATATATTTGAGTATAAATTGTCTCTTCCAAGCCCCTGTGCTGCAGCTCAGCAAAGAAAAAAAGGCAAGGAAAGTGAAAAAGTTGTGTTAAAAGGAAACACCAGAAAAAGCCCTTTTTTTTACCTTAATCATTGATCTCAAATACAAATGCAAAGCAGAAGAATGCTTACTGGACATGCCAATTCTGTGCTTGCTTAATAATGAGGCTTACACATTCATCAGCAGCAGAAGAATCTTTAATATATATATATATATAGCATATATTTAAAGCATTATATGTACTGTTGCTTCTTTAATTCAAAATTGACTTTTCAAGATCCTTTCTTTTTTTGTAGCCCATGTTTTACAAGCTCAGTAAGCTTTTGAAACTTGAGAAGGAGTCATCTTGCTCATGGAACAATTGAAAAGTTACCTTCTTTTTATTTGGGGATTTAGGGTTTCAATGTTCTGATGAGGAGATTAATATCAAAGCTAGCTAGCCAAAGGCAAATTGGTACGTCTTCAAATAAACATTTACACACACACACACACCTGCGTGTGTCCTAATTACTAGCTAAACAATTTGGTAAAGATGGAGGAGCAAACTAACAATAATAAGAGCTAACAAAAAAATTAACAGAAATTTTTTTGACACATGACATTACATGTGAGGATCTAATTAAGAGATAACAAGAACAAAGCTATATACCAAGCTGTAACATGCTTGGACCTCCATATTGTTTTTCTTCTGATTTGACAGAGGTTGAAGAATCCGATGGAAGATGTTGGAGACTACAAAAAGCTATATATATCTACCCTATGAGTCTATCGCCATCGTTAATTATTATATAGGGAGATATATATACAGGCACATCGTTGAGAGATTATTGAACTCATCAAATTAATTATTAATCATGTTAGGCTTCAGTTATGTCGCCAAGAGTTGACATCTGGAAAATGACTGATAAAAAGTTGTGTCCCCATTTGCTTGTTCCTCCATAGCTATCAACACTTGTTGAGACTAGAGCCACACATTAAACATAGCCCATTAAACCCTAAAAGATAGTGTGAGTGTGAGTGTGAGTGTGAGTTTGTGTGTGTGTGTGTGAGAGGGAGGGAGAGAGAGAGAGGTGGAGTTTATGAGCGAGGCTTGCCGGATCTGAATATAAAAATGGCAGAAACAGACAGATCGGAAACTGGAATTCATGATGAGACGAAGAGGAAGAAGAAGATCTCAGGGATATGGTAATGATGAAGGAGAAACCTGACGACGACGACAACAACTAAAAAAAATAGCATCATCATTATAGCATGATCAGAGAGAAGAAAGTGATGAAATGCGAAAAGGAGGTAATGATGAGGGCCTTTTGGTTGAAGCAGAGATCGAAATGGGTCAAAATGGTTATGATTACACCAATCTGCACATTAGCCGCTTCTTTAATTGCTCTAAAAACAAAAACCCATGATTCAGATCTCCCTCCGCCATCATAAAAAACAAAACTTTAATTCACTCAAAACAAACAAAAAAACAGAACTTTAATAATGGATCAAACCTTAACAAGTAACTAATTAAGAAGATCCTCTTGAATAATGAACGATGTGGGAGGTAGAAGCATATGTAATTGGGGGGAATGAAGCCTGGTCCGACGACGACGACAATAGGGATGAATCATAAAGCCATCCTCGAGCCAGACAACATTCCCCTCAAAACACACAGCTTCGTCCTCCTGGCCTTCTTCTCCACCTTCACCTTCACCTTCAACCCTGGCTGGGTTAGAGAGAGAGAGAGAGAGAGTCATAAAAGCTAGTTGCTTTTTGTGGGTGCCGAGAGAGTGAGTGAGAGAGGAAGATGGAGAGATTTGAGGGAGAGGGATGGTTATAAGAAGGAGGGTGAAATAGGAACGTTGAAAAAGACAAAAAAAAAGGACCCTACCAGCTGGTTTTCACACTTAATTGCAGAAATGACCACGACTCCATGCACTCTCTTCTCTCTCTCTCTCTCTCTCTCTCTGTGTATGGGGGTGTGTGTATGTGAATCAGTGAATGTGTTGCTATCAAATCAATGATATCCACCGTTGGATTCGGCCGATTAATTATAAGGTTATGATGATGTTATGTCCTTTTTAACACCATTGACTCTACCCATCTACTCGTATCCCCCTCAATTCATGGTCCCCTCTTGCAAATACTTCCTCCATCTCTCGTCTGCATGCCGTGCTCATCTTTTGGATGAGTATTTTGAGGTGGAGATCATTTT
This sequence comes from Inga leiocalycina, assembly GCA_963242795.1. Lineage (NCBI taxonomy): Eukaryota > Viridiplantae > Streptophyta > Magnoliopsida > Fabales > Fabaceae > Inga > Inga leiocalycina. Next base: position 5,430,194 of record OY725328.1, on the reverse strand, counting down.
TTTTAATTTTCTATATATTTGTATTAAATTGTATACTACATTTTAAAATATTTTTGTTATTCGGTATTTTAAATTAATTAATTTTCAGTTCGGTATTTAGAAATATTTTTTCTGCAACACCAATATTTCTGAAATATTTTTTTAACATTCAATATCTTAACCTGATCAATTTTTAGTGCACAAAGTATTTTTTTAAAAAATAAAACTTTTAAAGGGGATGAGCATTCCCTGCTCATCTTTTGAATGAGCAGGGAATGTGGATTGCTCCATCTCTAGTCTATTAGGTCTCGATCTTTTGCAAGGTGTGTATTGATACCAACATAGAGTTAGGTTAACTGTATATAAGGCTTAACTAGATCCCTTTGAATTTTAGAGGAAATGTTTGTATTGAGAGGAAAAGTTAGGACTTCAAAACTGGAATAGCATAAAAGGCGCTAAATACCCATTGAAAGTATAAAACAAATTGATCATTTTATTAGGCATTTGTTAGTTTTAAAAAGTACTCGCCTACTGTTATTTACTTATAAGTCATTTCCAACATGTTTTATATAGATAAAAATAACTAAACTTCATTAACCCTACCTTAAAATTCAACAACTTTCTAACCCTTATTTAATACCCTCTCCTATATTTAATACATGTTTGTTAACTAACTTAACTAATTTTCTTAATCTAATCAAATTAGATAAATACTCCCTCAAATCCTTAATTAATATAAGACATATTTGAGAAGTTAATATTCGTCTTAATTATAAAACATAGTTTTCATATTTATCAATCTTTTCATAATTTACTCCTATTAATGCTCCTTCAACAATAATCAAAGAGGAAAGGGAAGGAGGAAATTAAGAAAGGTGACTAAGGTGTTTTAAAAAAAATATGTCATATTAACTAAGTTAAATAACTTCATTAATCAAACAAAATTAGATAAATATGTCTTATAAGGGAGTATACATTCACCCAATGAAAATAAATTAATGAAATAATAAATGAAGGCTAAAACTTTATATTTACATAAAAAAAATTCTCTCATTGCCATATAAATAAGACTAAAGAAATTCTTCTCTCAACCTTATACATTGGACCAGTGGAGGATTAAATATTTTTATATTATAATAAAGGTAGTGAGTGAGGGTAGATATTATGATGTTCGAGTTTAACGTAATTAATTAAAATAAAATTAGGAATCCAATAAATTTTGTGAAGAATTTTATTACTTTTGGCTACTTTTAGTTACAATATGTGAGTTAGTTAAAAGTGACTTGCAATTAAGACTTATGAATATAAAACTACTCATTTAACAAGAGGCCTTGCACCATATTCAATTTATCGAATACTCCTGTAGGAGTTAGTGAAAAGATTTGTTTGATTTTAAATGTAAAACTTTGATATTATCTTTTAAATTTATAATTTGTGTTTTTAAAATATTCCTGTTGATTATATTAATATCTCTTTAAATTAATTATGTAATTCATACATTTAAAACCAGTAATTAATAGTACATACATATGGTATTGTTCCAACTCATTGCATCAATCACTTTTCTAAATATGACGATCGTATAGTTAGAAAAGCCAACAACCTATGATACCAAGCTCATAATAATAATATAGATATTGAGATGATGATCATGTGTTTAGAATGAAAATTCAATAAACCACAAAATCATCCCTAATTTCAAAAGATTCAACCATACCAACAATAATAATTAGAGGAATCTATATCTATGCTACATATAATTAAACAAAAGATCTAATACGCCTATGAAATATGAATAATTATGCAATCACTCATTTGTTTGAACAAAAAAAAAAAAGGGGAGGAGGGAGATCGAGAAGGGAGTCAGAGGAGTGGTTGAGGGAGGAGGAGGAGGAATCATAATTTATTAATGATACTAAAAATTTTTAAAAAAAAAAAACAAAGAAAATGTGTGTTGTTGTTTCTTGTTTGTTTGTTTGTTTGGGATTGGTACTCTTAAATAACGAGAGAGAAAAGCGAACATCGTGTGGCGTGTAGCTTTAAGGCCCTGGCGATATCATCGAGGCAGGTTTACCGACACATGGGACGGTGGGGCCCACTCTTCCCCAAAAAAACAAAAGCTTTTCTCTCTCACAGCTTTGAGCTTTCCCTTTTTAAAAAATAAACGCGCGTCCCCAGTTCCTCGGCGACTTTTCTGCGTCCGATTTTTCTCAGCCCCACTCAAAACGACGTCGTTTTTAAGAGGGGGAGAAATGGGGGCCCAGTTACTGACTGAGGAGTCTCCTCCGTGTCGTCCACTTCGCATTTACATCATCACATGCTGATCGCTTCCTCATCATCTTCTCATTCATTCAATTTCTAACATATTATTTTCAGTTATTAAATCTATGTATGCATTAGGTTAATATCATTTTGAGTCTCTCAAATTTATTTTCTTTTGAGTTTAGTCCCTCAAATTTTAAACTATTGGTTTTGATTCTTTAGAGATAAAAATAGTTCAGGTTTTTATTGAATTATAGAGACTAATGTTTTAAACAAATTATTAAACTTAAGAGACTAAGTGTATGTTTGTTTTAGTTTTTTAGAAGTATTTTTTTACAGAATTTGATGTAAATATGTGAGAAGGATTTTGTTTCGGCTTACGAGAAAATGTTTCTGAAATCATGATTTGACTATTTTCCAAATAGCAAGATATATGATTTGAAACTAGAGAAATCAAAATTAATTGATAGCAAATTTGAGGGGTAAAGATTATATTGACCCCTTATGTGTTTCTCAAACTTAAAAGACCTATGCAGTACTCGTTATTTATGGTTAATATGCATGTAATACTCCCTCTGGGTTTTAATATAAGATATGTTTATTTAATTTGATTGTATTAAGAAAATTAGTAAAGTTAGTTAAGATGACATGTATATTCTAAAATATCCTAGTCATCTTCTTTAATTAATTTATTTCATCTTTCTCTTAATTATTATTAATGAAACATTAATAGAAGTAAATTAGGGGGAAAATTAACAAATATGAAGAAATAGATCTTATATTTATTACCAAAATTAACTCCTCAGTTAGATCCTACTTCAAGTAGGGGGAGTACAAATCTTTTTAAAAAAAAAACTGACACACAAATGATGATAACACTAACATCCCTTAACCTTTTCTGATCTGTTCTTGTTTTAAATCATCCAGATTTATTAAATAATTTTTATTTATGGTGCTCAAATTCAGATTCCAATTTCGAAATTATCATATTTTTCAAGGACGTGAAGGAGTCATAGAAGATAATATTAGCAAACTTATATTTGTTTGTTTTTTTAAGAGCAATATTAGTTTGGTTAATCGTGTAGTGGATTTTACTGCTCCTGTCGGCGCTCATCTAGTGTTTGCTATTGAGCTTCTGACCTTTGGAAATTGGAATTACATGCAAGGTCAACACCACCCTTTCACATTAATTATTGAAGATAATTTCAAACAAAACCGGTAAAACTCGAACCAGCACTGATTTATTTAAGTTTAATTTAGGTACATTATAATCTTAAAATGTCATTGTCTCTCGAAATAAAACAATGCAGTGATAATTTATTTATTATAATCTCTCATATAAATTGGAGTTTCATGAATTCACCTTACAACAGTATACTATACATGCATGATTAATTTCATGCTCTATAGTTTTAGTCATATAGTTTGATTGGGAAAATATTATCTGATCCTCTTTATAAGACACATTCTAAAAGAGATTGATGATGATTATTACAAGCCGTTTGGTAGGATATATTAATTAAGTTTTTCTATATCACTCCCATTTAAAGTTATTGTTAATTAAGTACGTAGTACATGTGGCATTGAAGATTTTTTTAATAACATTCAGTATCATAAACTATTTATTCATTTAGTAGCATTCAATATTATAGAGTATTGTCCCATCCAATAGCATCTAGTATAATAAATTAAAATAGCTTATGGAGCAAGGAATTTTGTCTTTATAGTATTTTTCTCAGTAGCAATTAGCACCGTTAAACTCAAGATACTCAGTGTTTCGTGAAAAATGTTTTAGAACGTTGGATACAATATAAACTTTGAAGTTGTTATTAACTTTGTGAGAGAACATAATACAGATCTAAAAATATTTCATTTAAATATGAGCAAAATAAAAAAAATTCTGATAAAGCTAATGACTTTAACACCTCTTTGTAGCATCGGCAAAATCCAATAGTGGATGAATACATACGAGGAGATCGAGCCAAATTTCAAAATCAAAGAGCATAAGGGGTTTTTGAACAAATTAATTAAAAGTGACTTGTCTTAACCTAGTACCAGTAACTACTCACTGTCAAATAGCATGGTGATGAGTCATTAAAAGACACGTCCAAACGAAGTTGACAATTAATTTTCTGACAAACACTTAACAGTACAGTAATTGTGAGCTGGCTGCAACAACATTAATGATCGAGGAGGTAGCTAGAATCCAAGTGAATTAAGTTATGAAGAAAGAAAGCATCTTCTTTTATACACCAAAAACGCGATGAATTCTTGCACGCAACTCCTCACCCACCCCCTCCAACTCTGTATAAATAATAATCAAAAGTATCATGCTCGTTGGGAATGCCAAAAAAGTTTCTTCATATATATATATATATATATATTCTCGAGGAGGTTATGAGAATCGTTTTTTAATTTATGATGTGCAACACTTGGAACAAGATTACTTAAAGAGATATGCAAAACATGATGTCTACTTGTTGGATTGAAGGTTATGAAATTAGAGAGAGAGAGAGAGAGAGAGAGAGAGAGAGAGAGTAAGTAGAGGAGTTGTAATAGTGAATAGAATATAAGGGAAGAGAGTGACATGTTATGTGAAGGAATTTGTGGTTTGTGTGTTATGTAAATGGCGTGTTGTGGATTGTGTGTTTTGTGGGTTGAATTTTGTGTATTGAATCAGAACAAGTGGAGCCACATGCATGAGAGTGAGAGTGACAAAGAGAGACGACGATTCTTGCTTCTTTCTCACTAATTAATTAACCTCTTTGATCCCTGTGATTCGATCATACAAACCCTAGACAAAACCCTCTTTCTATGGTTTTACTCAGTTTTTAATTTCATTATACTTTTGTAGCAGTTTTTTCTTCTTCGAGTTTTCCTATGGTTTCTTTTGTTATAATCATTAATATAATCGTATGTCATAATCAGTTAATTTTAAAATCAACAGTATTAGCGATTTCTGAAATGACTAACACAAGATCACCAACTAGCTAAACTTCAAGTCGACACGTATATGAACATCTGTTAATGAATGAGAGAAGCACTACTCATAATTTTTAGGATGATATTGGGATTAAAGGGTGATGAGTTCCAGTGAAAGAAAGGTGGCTGGGTATACGTTCATTCTCATATGCACGTGCCTCGATGGGAACTTCACGTGCCTCGGAGATGTTCGTGAATGATATTGATGAGTATTTGGCATTAAAGAATTTGTTGGAGATGATGATGGAGTAGTTGTAAAGCATCTCAGAAATAAAGGTAAAACATACTTTTGACCTTGCTTTTTTCCATTTCTCCTTTTCCCCTAAGTCAAACTTTTTTTCATTTAACATCAAATCACTACCCATTCTTGTCACATTATCACTTTCAATCACTTTGAATTCTAAATTCATAATAACGTCCTTAAATTCAAAATTGAAAAATAAACAACATGCATTCTTACACATTTGTATATATTGTTCATAGTCCCATTATTTCATGTGGTGGGAGATTCCTTGCAGTACAACATAGAGTAAGTGATTTAATTACTAAAAGTCATCTGAGTTGTCAATATGTGTATAGGATTTTATAATTGCATGTTTTTTACTAGTTGTAAGACTTTTTGATGAGTGCTTCATATGCCACTCTGGTTTTATTTATAAGTCATTTTTAATCAAAAATTTTGATCCTATTTATAAGTCCATTTTCAGGATAGTAAATGCATTTTGTACTTTTTTATCTCTATTAATTGCAATATAAACAAAAATAATTTATTCATATTGACTTTCAAAACCAATCATAGATAAAGGTTGAAAATTTAGCCCATAGTTAATGAGTTAATTAACTCTCTTTGGTATGTGAGAATTAGTTAAAAGGAACTTATAAATAGGACTAGAGTGGTATTGGTTATGTGGGACTACAAAGTGACTCTCCCACTTTTTATTTCATTTTTTTTTAAAAAAAAATTGACTCTAAATTATTGGTTCTAATCAAATACAAAGCTCCAAAATTAAAAGCAAATCACTACTCCGTCTTTATTTATTTATTTTGTATCGTGGGAGTTTGAATATTAGAGCTCCGTTTCATCCCATTCCATTAGCAATATCCATGGATTGAATAAGGGCCAAGATGAGAATTAATGAGCCTAATCTTGTTAGATCGGGTCCCACAAACCCGATTTCTTGATTATGGAGCTAATCACTTGGTGTTCAAAATACATCACAAGTCAGCGATATATCCACAAGCTGGTTTTTTTTTTTCCCTCCCAAAAAGTGCCAATTCAATCTCTAAAATTCGGTATGGTTCTTTTTCTCTACCTTTATTCTTCACGTGACAAATCTCAAGTCTCTAATTCTGAAAAAGGAAGAAACCAAAAATCGCAAAAAAGTATTGTTGAGTTTTGGTTATTTACACACATGCCTATGAAATGCCCAAAATAGTTAGTGGTCAATGACAAGGTTCCTACATGCGCAATCACTCGTCACCGCTCTGAGTATCCCATGTTCGTTCTCAATGCTCCTTTTTTTTATAAATAGACAAAATGGTATGATAAAAGTAAGATAGGAGTTCTACCAAGCCAAAAAAAAAAAGTCAATAATTCAACTTATTAAGCTGAAAAAAGAGAAAATTTACTACACACTTGAGAAGGTTTTAAACAGATATGTTTTGATTTCAATGGTAAATCCTTGGTTTTTTTTTTTTTTTTTTTTTTTTGCCCCAGGCTAAATCCTTGGTTTAAGATCACAATCAAATTAATAAGGAATAAAATGACTTGTTTGCGTCGATGTGAGATCCAAAACTTTAAAATTACCGCAAGGCCCTCAAATTTTTATGAGCACCCAATTTTTTTATTATAAACAAAAAAAAACTCAGTACTGCTTAACTTTTAAAACGGGTGGATAGATTTAATTGGCCAGTCCATTTGATTGGGCTAAGTCCATTTAAATGAGCTAGGCTGCCAAAACAAAAGGCCCAGATGTAGGGCCTTTTTGAGTGACAGAAACTAAACCCAACGTTTGGAAGACAACAAGTGTTGAGAACGGGAGACATGATTTGGATATATAATTAATGTTCGTTGCGGGCAAAAAAAAAAAAAAAAATTTAATGTTTGTTAATGGTTAGCGATTCTACATGGTATATGATAAAATTTATTTTTTTATATAGCTATCTGATTAGGTGAGATTTAAGTATTACCGAGCCTAATTGAGACAACTCTTCTAATAATGTTTTCTGCGGTTTATAAGAGTTTGAAGTCGAGACTTCATGTCTAAATGGTCATAGAGATTGCATTTAGTTAACTAATATAAATCCAACAAGTTAATGATGGCATAAAAACATAGATTGTGGCCGCAAATTACATTTGAAAAAATATATATATAATAAAATGATCGAAAATTAAGATGGGATTGTGTAAGAATTTTGGGCACATCTAGAATTCCACTGATTCGCTGAAGTACCCATGTGAAACCAAAGTACTGATATAAACTCTAATTACATTACACAGCAAATACATAAAAGAAAGGAAAAGAAGAGAGAACTCTTATGGAGGAATCTTTTAGAGGAAGGATTGTGTGTGTTATATTCATATCCGTTATTCTCTCAATCCCACATCCTTTATATGATATCTATTCAAACACATGAGATTATATGTAATCATTGAACATATGGTTACATGAGAATAAATATAATTCTTGAATTATGAAGGAAAACCTTTGTCTCTGATCCATATTTCTTTGTATTATACAATAACTCTAATTTGTATTGGAATTAGGTCCAAATCCACTAAGGGTATGTTTGGTTTGTCCAAAAAAAAGAGAACGGGAGGGATTTTAATATTATTTTATTTGGATTGATCGGAAGGAAAGGGAGAGAAGACATTTTAATGTTACATTGTTTGGTTCGGGAAGGGAAGAAAGGGAAATTATTTTCACATAGACAACTTTGTCATTAATTTATTTAAGTTATTTTTTTAAACCTTATAGAATGTTTAATAAAACATAATTGTAAAGAACATTTAATATATAAAATTATAATTTTAAAATTATCAAAATTACATAAATATAATTATAGTACATAAGTAATAATAATTGAATATAATAATATAACTCCAATAATTATAATTATAGGATATGTCGTTGTAAATATTTTAATTATAATTATCTATAATACTCATTCTCTCCTATCACCTTCTTCCTACTTTACCCATCGACATTTTCCCAATATTGCCACCGCCCCAACTAGACAAGCAAGGATCTAAGCTATTTGTGGCAGTTGTTGCCACTGGATGGAGCCTCCTCTTTAAAAAAAAGATATGCCTGTCAAAGCAATAGTTTTCAAATTGAGGGAACAATGTAAAACAAATTTTGGGTGGGTTGGAGCGGATTGATTGAAGGTGAGTGAGCTCACAATAGTATGAAGGTGAGACTAAAAACAATTGGAAGATGATAGAGGTGTCGTCGGTAGGTAATGGGTAGAGATTTTGAGTGGTCCATCGCAAAATGGTGCCAGCGTTGGAGGAGCTAAGAGTGACGGTGGGATAGATGAGATGAACAAAGAGAGACAAGAGTGAAGAAGGGTGATGAGGGAATATTAGAAAATTTTATGGCTAGAATAGTCAGTGCATGCTAAAATACCACCCCTCCTTTCTAAATGCCCCCAATTTGGAGGGGATGGTTTCAAGGAAAAAATTTCCCGTCCCTCCTTATATTTTGTTTTTTTGTCAAGGGGAGGGGACCAAAATTCCTCTCCTATCTTCCATTTCCATCCCCTCCCTTCAAACCAAACACAACCTTGAGGGTAAATTAGTGTATTTCAACATAGTCTCATCCTTATCCTTATCTCAACCTCAATGATTTTAGAACCATGTGGGCGATGGGGAAAAGTTCTTGAATTGCAACCCCCAAGATAAAACAAGAGGGACTGCATCTAGAAGCTACTTTTGCTTCCATTATTCTCTTTTTTTTAAAAAAAAAACATTAAAGTAGATGACTGTTCGATCAAATCATTATTGATTTAGATTAATATTGTTCCATTCTACTATTTAGTTTCGTGCCTCAAAGATATTTATTAAAACGAAATATCCACATATAAGTTAAATTGGGGAAAAGTAATTTTATAAGTGATAAAATTTAGATATGTATGATCAATTATACAATAAGATGGTAAAATTAATGAAGATGTCAATCACATATAACTGGATGGTATAAATGGAGAAAAGCTACTAATGTTATTTGTGATCGGAAAGTACCTAACAAGGTTAAAAGGAAATTCTACCGCACTGCTATAAGACCAGTAATGTTATATGGTAGTGAGTGTTAGGCTGAGATGAGAATGTTGAGATGGATACGTGGTCATACAAAAAAAGATTAAAAAAAAGATAAGATTCGTAATAATCATATATGTGAATGAGTTGGAGTGGTCTCTATTGAAGGAAAAATGGTAGAAAGTCGTTTGAAGTGGTTTAAATATGTTGAAGACCATTGAATTCACCAGTGACTAGTAAGGAGGGTTGATCAAGCAGTATGGAATCCTGTAAAATGAGATCGCAGAAAGTCGAAGTGAATACTCAATGAGGTAATAGAGAGAGACCTTTTGATTAATAATATACTTAAAGATATGATTTTCGATAAGCACAATAGTATCGTGCAATTCATATAGTTGACCCCACCTAATGGGATAATAACTTTATTGTTGTTGTTGAAATATCCATATATATATATATATATATATTAATATCAGTAATCCACGTGTTAACTTTTAATTAATTGTCAATGACCTTTATAGCCTAAAGCTACCAAGGCTCCCCTTGTAAGTTGCAGAAGGCAGGACTACCGCTTGTAATTTTAGATTGTTACTACAATTTTATTTTCTTAAAAAAAAAATCTAATTAATTAATACGTTCACTTAATGAGACCAGGTTTGGGGGGGAGCTAACTTTCCAAACTCTTACTTCAATTCCCATAAGGCCTGTTAGATATGTGGTATTGAATTTTGATGAATTTAAATTGAGACTATGAATGTGATTGAGATTGTTGCTTTAAAAATATGTTTGGTATAAATAATAGTTGAAGGGAATAATTTCATTTATCTTATGTAATAAATAGCCATTAATAATAAAAAGACCGAAATACCCATGCATAGGGCAGAGAAACAAAATCAAGCTTGAAGCTGTTCTGCGTATCCTTGTTATCGTACTTGTAATCCCATTTAGAGAGGCAAAGGAAGGAGAGAGTGGCGAGCATAGAGAAAGAAATCTGAATAGGAAGAACATAACTATGTCTGATTTTACATAGTTCTTCATGTTCAAATAACTCGTAATCGCATTATACAGAATCCCAGTTTTGAATCATTTACTCAGATGAATCAAGCCTTTCCTATGTTAGTTCTATGCTAGTCTCAGCTTTATACAGATTGTTAATTTAATTCACATAGTTACTCAGAGGGAAATTGCAGGTTAGCATCCGATTATCTTTTTTATGCAGCCATACAAGAGTACTAGCCAATTAGCGAGAACTCCCAGGAATTTCCCTCGACCAAATTCCAGCTGTCGAGACAGAATAAACTACAAATCCATGAGAATGAGAAATTAACATAAATTAAAACAGTAAATGAAAGAACAATACATGCAACTGTAAAATATAAAATAATCGGATGCTAACAAAAGGGCATGTATTGATCCAATTTAAGACCCCGAAGCTGGATACGGATCCGAATCGAAAGAATCAAATTCACTTTTTAGAAGCTGAGATGGAAGTAAAAATGAATGCAGTCGTATCGGGAAGGAAGAAGAGGGAGTGATCATGTCGTTGGTAGGGGAAAAAGAAGAGGGAGTAGGGAGTGATTATGCGAGAAAGATTGATTTTAGATTAAAATCAAGAGTATTTTTGTCTGAAAAAAATTTTAATCAAGGATATTTTTATCCCTATAATTTTGCAGTCCTGAGATTGAAAACACAATATCAGGGGAGGTGACTTTGCAGCAATCCCACTTCATGGTACTCCCAATCCTTGATTATTTATAGTCCCTTGTATCAAACGATATATTTTGACTCAATCCCTACCCCAAATACTTCATACCAAACATGACCTACATGTAAATGGTACTAATGCTTGTTATTCATTAAATAAGTGATAAGAAATTAGATCTTCAACCTTTAATCCTTTATGCTTGGAAAATTTTAATTAGAGATATTTTTTATATTCTTCTTCTTTTGATATGACCTTTTGATTAAGCTAGATTTGAGTTTTGTGAGATTCAATTAAAATAATTCTATGTAAATATTCTTCTTATTTTAACCTTAAGAGAAGTTAGTTTTTGTTGTCGTTGAAAGATAATTTTGACCACTCAAAAAATAATAGTTACGAGTATATACTATTTACTTTTTATTAGTAAGAGGAAATTCTCATTGTCTTATTTATCATTATCTTCTCATCATTTTATTTCCACCCTTAAATCATGAAATAGATTATTTAGATTTAATATTTTATAAATTAAAATTTATTTATTTATTTTTAATGTATTGTAATTATGAATGGTATTATGATATAGATCATATTTTAAAACTTTAAATTTATTTATTTATATTTATAGAAATAATTTTATAAAATATTACATTTAAACTATATATTGTTTTAATCTAACAGTGGATATAAGAAAAAAATGAGAAAAAAGGACACTGAGAAAAGCCCAACTTTTTTTATTACCAATGTTATTCATTATTTAAATCAAACGCAGGGGGAAAATCTAGTTACATTTGCTAAAAAGTAGACTTATTTTCATTTCAAAAATTATAGTAATATTGTGAAAGCTACTTATTGTTATAAAACTCTTTCTGTTATCTTGCAAATGTGCATAATAAAGAGATTATAATTTTTTACCATTATTTTAAAAATAATTAATTTTTTTGAATTAGTTAGGAAGTAAAAATTTAACTTTAAAAAAATATAATTAAGTGAACAGTAGTGCAATCTTTAAAGTGAATTGAATATAGATATAAATTTTAATTTAGTTTATTTAATTTAATTTTTATTCAATTTGAAAATAAATACCATGAATAGAGAGGAAATAAGTATGTAACAATATATTAATAGTTTGAAATATAAATAAATATATTAAAAATATCAATATATACTACAATAAAGTAAAATACTGATATATTGAAGATAAGGAAAAAGAAAGGGAATATCTCATTAAAATCCATCTGAAATAGTAAAATTCAACATGAGACATATATTTTTAACAAATCCCTAATAAAGCCTATAGGTATGATTAGGGATTTATGAATTTGTTGATTTCATCAATACGTTCTTTTATTATTTTCTCCTTTTCTCATTCTTTTTTTTTAATAAAATATCAATCTCAATTTTACCGATTCCTTGTATCTTCTCTCCCCATCTTGAGATCTGTTCATTTAATTCACCATTTAACATGCTATTCAGGTTTTAATTTCTTATTTGAATTCCTCTCCAATCATACAGCTATGAAAGTAGTTTTCTGATCGAAGATAGTTTATAATTAGTTAATTACCTTAAACTTTTGACATATTTTGTTTGTAAGCAAATCAAAGATGATTTTTTTTTACTAATCTATAGTTGAGAAAATATATTATAGGTGTTTATTCTTTTAATCATCCCATATATATTTTATGTAATTTGTGTGACATTAGGGTTAAAGAAATTGTGAGGACTTACCCTCTAATATTGTTGAGTTCACTAAAAGTTGATATCATATTGTTTGAGGGAGGAGTGGATTCTAACAAAGTAAGAGTTAATAGAAGTTTTTTATTAAAATTTTTTAATTCTTTTGATTATAAAGTGATGTTATACTCCCTCCGGTCCTAATTATAGGACAATATTTTGAAGTTGATCTTGGTCCTAATTATAGGACAAAATTTTAATTTTTGTCAATTTGTTCCCAAAATACCCCCATTGCTTTAGATAATGGTTGGATTGCCTCATGGTAGACTCATGTAATATTCCTAAATCACTCCTATTAAATAAGAGCATTTTTGGAAAATCAATAAAATTAACTAATTTAACTACTATCCTTAATTTCTCCAAAGTTAGGTAAATATGTCCTATAATTAGGACCGGAGGGAGTAGTATTTTAACAACATTCATAAATCTATAATTAAACCTAAAAACCTTATTAAAAATACAGGTCTGGTTTTAGATTTAATTATTTTAAATAGATTTTAATAGAGAAAGGGACGAGAGGAAAAAGAAGAGATTAGGACAGATCCCCTGTTCGGGATAAAAAGCCGCCCCACCGAATACGACATCGTTAGATAATGCCATGTATCCCTAAAACTTTCAAGGACGACCATTGGATTACGCCACGCAATGAAAGAGAAACCAAAAACTTCCGTAATGGGATGCTCATGCTCTGCTTTGGCCTTGGACGCGTGGCAGAATCTAGTTGGAGATGTCTGACAGGTGACAGATTCTTGTTCTTGGCCAACTGGTTTGATTGGCCGCAAAATTGGATATTTTGCTTACTTTCAAATTTAGAATCTTGAGAAAGTTTGAATGAGAACTCATTTTCAGAGCCGAAAAAATTAGTGTTCACAACCAGAATTTTTAAAGGTGAAAAATCAATTCAAACCAAGTAACAATTACAACTATATTATTTATTGCTTGATAGAATCAGATGATGAAGGTTATAGCCTCAATATGGGCAATGTGGTGAATGTGTATGGGTAGGACTTCCTCCCCTGCGTGTAAGGACAGGGTTAGGGATAAAAGTTTTAAAAATCATATACTTTGTGCGGGTCGATGTTTTTTTTTAACTTTTTAATGAACTGTTTAATGTAACACATTTCTAAATGGTAGAATATGAGCACATGGGTATCAGCAAATGCTGATCTTAGTGAAAGAGGCTTTAAGCCGTTTAAACCCAATGCCTCAAGTTCAAACATCCACGAGTGTGGAGAATGTTTTTAGGAGAACCTTCTCTAACCGGTATCGATAATGCTTGGATGCATATTGGTAAACAATAAAGGAATAGTATCAAACCTATTTATAAAGATAACATGGATTGATGGATATATATTGAATAAAGTAAAAATGGAATAGAAGATAATTAACCATAAAGGTGAGGTGGGCAAGTTCTTGAATAATTTAATAGTGGATATGTTCTTGGTCTATTCTTAGTCCAAACTATTAGAAAAGAATATTACAACTCACAAATTTCATGACACTGAACAAGAGGGCAGAGGATCACTATAAAGAAGCAACAGATGAATTTGAGAGACTAGATATCCCCAGAAAGATGTCAGCCCATTATAGTGAATTCTCTCATTCTGCAGCGGCAGAAACATACAACAGCACCACACCAACTTCTTCTTCATCATCATCACCAACAAGAACTTGGAGTATCAAGAAGAAGAAGAATAGCAGCAGCAAGAAAAGGTTCAGTAATGATCAAATCAAGTTATTAGAGTCCATTTTTGAGACACAGTCCAAGCTTGACCACACAAAAAAATTGCAGCTTGCTTCTGAGCTTGGCTTGCAGCCTCGCCAGGTGGCCATATGGTTCCAGAACAGACGAGCTCGATCCAAATCCAAGCACATCCAAAGTTCCTACGATCTACTCCAAGAAAATTATGATGCTTTGGCTTCCAAATTTGAAGCCCTCAAGAAGGAGAATCATGCATTACTGCAAGAGGTACTGCAAAAAAAAAAGAAAAAAAACTTTTTTTTTAGTTTAAATTCCATGTTATAGTCTGGTTACCCATTTCAGATAATAGGCTAATGATGAAGATTGTGTGATCATGAACAGTTGCAGAAGCTGAAAGATTTGGAAGATCAGAACTTTTGCTGTAAGAAAACGAGAGATGAGAATTTGATGAACAGAGAGTGTGGCGAAGCAGAGGTGAAGCAGAGTAGTTCATCAATGGAAAGATCAGAAAAGATACTTGGGGTTCTTTCAGATGATGATGACAGGAGCTTGAGGACAGAATATTTTGGACTTGAAGAAGAAGAACCTACGATTCTGAATTCACAAGAAGTTTGGAGAAATCTTGAATCTACTGATGAACTCTTAGCCCAGTCTGATGACAGTGCTTATCAATTGTGGGACTTTTGGTCCTGAATGAAATAGTGCTTATCAATGTGTTATGATTAAGTATATTATTCAGCCTTTTTAATCTTCTAAAAAAAATGAATCAGTTCCTATATTTAGAATCAAAAGTATAAAATTACATGGAAAGATTGAGGGCAATAACAAAGTGAAGATTTTCCGTACACTGAAGGAAATTTCACATATAGAGTTTTCAGGTCCTAAGCCAATGCCATTTTTGCCTAGAATGGTTTAAGGAAAGGGCAAAAGGTAAAAGCATAAGTGAAAAGGGAATGTTTGATGATAAATTTGAATTAGGACAAATATGTAAGCCAAGCCTTCCTTTTCTTTTACTTTTTGGGTAGTTGGTAAATAGTAAAAAAAATTGAAAATTACCAAATAAGGATGGAAAGTTAAAAGAGTTAGTTAGGAGACTTTTAAAATGGCAGGTAAAGAACAAATGAAGAAGTTGCTGTGTACATGTTCAAACACAGACCTGCAGATTGTACTATGTAATCGTTAAGAAAGTCGCATCTACAGTAACATGAGCATGCTAGTTTCAAAACAAAATTTGAACTTTAGATTAATCAAAAAGAGCAACGAAAAACAGGGGACTTCGTTTTAATTTGCTTTAAAGATGGTTTTTAAAGCAGAGGGTGTCGTTTTCAAATAATTCACGGATAAACGACCAACCGTTTAACCCAGCCGCATTCCTCAAATCATTTCATTTGACTTTTCTCACAAACTTTGCATCTCATCCTGACAGGCTCACAATCTCACTAAAGCGTCTGAAATTGCAGCAACATTTGTAAATCGTAATGAACAATTTGTCCAATGACGCTTTAAGAGATAACAGCAACCATTTTTGCAGCTTCAAACCCATTCCAACCCTCGCTCTTTACATTTTGATACCCCTTTTCTTGTTGGGTCTCGCCATTTCTGTCTTCTTTCTCACTGTAGTTCAAAATGCAGCCTTCTTCGTCTTCTTCGTTTTGCTCTTTTCTTTCGTTTTCGCTTTCATAGGTTGGAACACCCATAACTGGAGGAAAAAAGTTGCAATTTTTCTCTTCTTTCGCTCTTTTCCTGACTCTGACATTCGCCGTGCTAAAGAGGGTCAGCTCGTGAAGATTACTGGGGTACCGTTTCTCTTAATCTTAACTTTATTGTTGATTATATGTTCTAGGGTTGTTGTCATATGTAATGGGGAATTAAGGGAGTTCAAAAGTGGCGAATAATCCTTTCAAGACACATGAGGTTAGAAAATTCTGGTCGTTTTCCCTCTTTTATTTGGGGTAATGTGCAGTGTGAAGTATCATCAGATACTAGAATACTTGTCAACATCGAAGAGAATAACTCTTCTTTCAATCTCCTGTATTATCAACATGCTTGACTCCATTCAGAAGTTAGAATTGTTGTTTTTGGATGTGTTATGTTCTACTAGAATAAAGAGATAATAAATGTTCAAATGGAGTTATAGTTTAATGGTTCCTGTTTTAGAAGAAAAACTATGGAAACTAATATCAACCCTTAACTACGCCCAAGAACTTTCAGTTCACGCTTAAGTTTATGGATCCTGTAAATGTACTTTTCATCAATACTTCATTCTCCTTGCTACAGTTAATTAATCCGCCTTCTACTTTATTTTCTCTTTTGTACATATAAAGACCTGAAAGATATAGCAGTTTGGTCAGTTTGACAGGCAGTAAATATACTTGTTTGGAATGGTCACATTACTTTTCATTGATGTGTATCCCGTGGCTCTAACTTGCAGTGAGAATCATACAAGTCCTTGAGACAACTATACCAACGTATTGTTGTGCTTGTTGTTTTGCCTCTTTCTCAGTCTTAGTAAATTAATGATTTCCCATGTGATCACATTTGCAACTTATTTCCTAAAATGATTTCTTTTTTATGATCTTTCCTCATTATGTGTGGCAAGTTTCTATTTATCAGTTGTAAAGTTCCTGTTCTTGAGGTCATAGTTGTTTTCATTTTTCTAGCGCTTTGGTACTTTTTTCTGAACTTTCTTATAATATTCACTATTTGCTATCATAATCGGGGTAATATTCCATTCTACTTAATTGAAGGCCCCATCACATTTGGTACTTATGATGGTTTCAGCTTGCAACTTGTGGCGGCTTCTCATTGGAATCTTCATATGAAAAGGCAGCCAGATGCGTCTATGCATCCACTCTTTTGTATGAATGCAGAGGATTTGGTATGAGACCAGTAAATATAAACAAATCATGCTTTCGTTGGAATTTAGCATATTGTGAGGTATGTGAATTTAGCATATTGTGATACCAGTAAATTTAAGCAAATTTCTCATGTTTTTCATGAAAAACGATGCCACTTATTTTTGTAAGTATGTTTGGTGTAGTTTAGTTTTGACCCCTGGCTTCTCAAGTAATATGTATGTTGACAGAATTTTGTGTCATGGATAAGGACTTTTCATTAAGTTCATCATTCATAATCATAGAATCATAGGAGATGGGGCAAAACCTGTGTTTAGTATCTTAGACTTTTGCTTCCGTGCTAGGACTCCAAGTTATATTAGATTAAATAGATGATATTTCTTTTATACTAAGGTCTTCTTTCATTTCTTGCCTCATATTAGTTATGGATGTGAAGAAAAAGCTCCTTTTCTTGATCTTATGCTTCTGCACATAAAAAAGAGAATGGAGCCCATATAACCTGACTGTGGTGTATGCTTTGCCATCAACGCGTTAGCCCTGTTGGGCATTGTGATGCAAATGGCCACCTTATGAATGAGACACATATCACAGCATTCTACATTGATTGCCCTTCCTTAGTTGAACATATATTTGAGAGTAATCAATGGCTGATGAAGTTTTAATATCATTACTCTGTTGAATCCTGACAGAGGTTCTCCACAGACTTTTACATAACGGACCAGAAGTCCGGGACACAAGTGGTGGTGAAAGCTGGTTCTGGCAGCAAGGTTATACCATTGATTGCAGAGAGCCAAATTATTCATACCTCACGACAACACAGAATCCTATCTCCTCACTTGAGAAAATGGTTAAAGGACCGAAACCTCTCAGCTGAAGCTCGCATTCTTCGTCTAGAAGAAGGGTAATATACATTTGGAAGACAAATTACCGCATGTTTTTTAACACCCTCTCCTAAATCTCAAGCATGGACAATCAACATACAGGACACAGACCATTTGAAGTGAGCATGTGTAATTTGAATGGTTAATGCAATGTTTGATATTTTCACCTAAAACATTTTGGATGCAGGGCCGTGCCAATCCAAATTCATTGTAGTTAATAAGAGTAACCGTATATACTATATTCAGAGAGAGAAACAGAGAAGCCAATGCCCTTGTAGGCTTGTGGCATAGTGACAGAAAAGCTCATTTATAAATGGAAGGTTGCAAGTTTGGCCTTTCTTGTTATCTCAAGATGTTAGATTGTTACGTGTAAAAAAAATATAGTGTAATGCTATCTTGTGCCACTTCATCTATGATTGCATATCGGATCCTTGCTTCATGGCTAGATATTATGAATTGACATTTCCATAAATGTGGACAGGTATGTACAGGAAGGTAGCTCTGTGACGGTGATCGGAATGTTGCATAGAAACGATGATATTGTCATGATCATTGAGCCGCCCGGCATAATTTCCACCGGCTGCATGTGGCAGAAGCTTCTTCTCCCTGTTGACATTGATGGACTCATAATTGGGATCTCTCAGATGGCCGTCCCTGTGACCACCCAAGAGTCAGGCCACCACATAGAACAGTAATGTCTAACATAAGAAATTAATTGGCATCTAGGATTTTGATGATGAGAATGTCTTTTTTTAAACCTTACCCCTTTTGTTAATTTAGGTTATAATATACTTCAAAATTTGAAAAATATGTATCCTCACTGTTTTTGTTAATTCAGGTTCTTTCCCATTAAAATAACCTTCTCTTTTTTTTTAAAAAAAAAAAATTAGCTTATGCTCCAGTTGCTTGTTTGATGTGTGGGAAGATAGAATTTCGTGTAAAAATTTCTTCTGTTTCAAGTTGTTTGAGTTCAAACCCTTGTTTTTGGTGTAATGTTTAATTTAATCATGAACCCCGCGTTTGTTCTTTCTATGCCAACTATAAGATTAGTGTAGGGTTTAATATAATACTCCTTCTGGTTCTAAATATAAGACAAAGTTTACTTTTTTGGAAATATTAAGAAAGTTAATTAAATTACTTTAAAATATGTATTTTTATCATTTTTTTTCTAAATTATTTTGCCTAATTTATAAACTGATATATGATCTAAAGATACACAATATATAATATGAGTAAGTAACTTATTTAACTTCCTTAATTTCTTAAAAAAAAAAGTCAACTCTATCTTTTATTTAGGACTAATGTAAATGCAGAATCAATGTTAAAAAAATTGCAGGGAGCCGAATTGTTCACTAGACAATAATGATATATTGCTCATTTCAGAATTCTAGTTTGATTCATTTGTATTAAAATAATGATACGATTAAGTTGCACCTTGATTTCAGAGGGCCAAATTTGGATTTATATTGAATTGTGAATTGGGCCTTAAGTCTTGCTACTCAGGGTCTGTTCGGTGTGAGGGATTTGGAGGGGACGGAAAATTTTTATGAATTGAATTTTAAAAGATTGAAGAAGTGGGATAATAAAATTTTAATAACGAGAATATATAAGATAAAAGAATAAGAAAAATTAATTAAAAATTTTTAACCCCACTTCTTTAATTTTTTTAAATTCAACTCAAAAAAATTTACCTCCGCCTCCCACTTTCCCTCTCGTCCCCTCAAACCAAACAAGTCCTTAGTGTCATTACATATCATAATTAGACTTGGCTCATTGCTTCTCTTCAACTCTTTTGTTTTGTGTTCTGTTTATAGATTTTTTTCCCCTTTTTAATTCTTGGATCTGCTATTCTGTGAGGGGAATATTACTTGTAGTTTGAGGCTCACAAGAAATAAATTTTTGCTTATAGGTTTCTCCTTCACTTTACTCACTTACTGTGAACAACATACTAGTTCTAGTACTGTTGACATCGGCCAAAAAAAAAAAAAAATTCCGTTACAATTTCCTACATTTATAATTTTACTTCTTATAATTCCCTTATATAAAATTAAAAGACAAAATTTATTTCTATTTGTTTATATTAATTAGGTCCAGTTCTTCAATCAAGTCTTTTAGCTCATGGATTTATTCTAATAACAAACTCAAACGGAGAAAATTTCAAAAATTCTATTAAATTATCATACTATTGGTAATAAAAATTACACGTGGTAAAATTTGATAGAAGAATTGAATCACCTTTATTCATATTAAGCAACTTAAGAGAATAGATATGCAACCCATAAAGGAATTAATTGCCTGAAGTCAAATTGTACCTAAAATCAGTTTTTACAAGTAGAAATTATACCTAATGGAAACATTCTTTCATAATGTTTCAAAATCAAATCAAAGTTTGTATTTTTTTAGTGTAGCTTTTTAAGATTCACTCTTTTTTTTTTTTTTAACATATGAAAGGATCACTTTAATAATTTAATGAGTATTGCAATCCATCATCATGAAAAACAATACCTCTTTTCCTAATATAAAGCAATGGAGTCACTAATCAAAAATTATTTTCCCCCAAAAAAACAGTGATTCTTACTGATATTAACGGCTGATTTTGCTCTCTACCATCCTTAGAGCAAAAGTTCAGTCAAAAGAAATTTATGGGATTAGATAAAGTCATTGACTATTAAAAGATAAGATTAAGTTTTATAATTAGGCCTATTAGGCTATATTTACCACCATATTACCCAACTTGATGGCAATTAGGCTTAGGGCCATCTAATGATCTAATTAATTTTGTGGACTGAAATGAATTCAATTGGGCCTATCATTGTGCCTCTTTATGTTTTACCTAACCCTCTTTCGGTGATATTATCCTTTGCAATTGCATGCTTTTCATCATCATTATTATCATTAATATTGCACATATATACGCACCAAAAAGGTAATTTGAATTGTGTTAACATCAATATAGTTTGGGAAATTGATCTCTCAATTTTGGGTTATTTTACAATTAATTTTGGGGTTGTGACATAGATAAGATTTTTTCCATTTTTAAAATGTATGTAATTCACTTTAATGATATGTTTGGATTGGTATGGTGAATATGCAATGGGATTGGGGAGATCTTGTTTATTTTTTTAAAAAATAAATTTACATCAAACCATCTATTCAATATTTCTTTCTATAAATTCAATTAAGGACGAATCAAAATGAGCTTTATTTGTTGTGAGAAAATGAAATCGACCAAAATTAAAATCGTTTATATCAAATTCATTGCCCTAATAAGCTAGATTTGAATTCGACCAAAAAAACAAGCTAGATTTGAATCAATTTAATTATTATGATTTCAAGTGTGCGCCAATTTAAAGGATATCTTTTTATAATACACAAGAGTGAAAAAAATAGGGAAAGGGATACCAATAAATAGTATACGTCAATTTCAATATTAAACTCATCGCAACTTTAATCAATGAGATTAATGTCATGTGACAAGTGACTCGGTGATTTTATTATTAAATCTAGCATTTTATATAATATATTTTGTTCTATTTAAAAACCGAAAATTTGCTAGTCAAAGCTAAGTTTATGGCTTTATGCCTCTTAATAATTCATGCCACTTAATAATTCATGGTGGACATAATGAAATGGGGCAATATGAACGGGTTCAAATTAAATAGGGAAAATCACTGTGCTGTTCCAAGGACCATAAAAAGTTACAACAAGGTCCCAAACCAAATTCCCCTATCAAAAAAGTCCTTAGGGACTGCATTGTGACTAATTCAAAATGTGAAATTATTTTATTGCCCTCACTGAATAAAAAGGAAAAGAACAACATGTCTTTTTTGATAACTGGATGAACTATTTTGACAAGTTCATTTTCATCCATAGAGAAATTTCAAGGGTAACTTTGATTTTCAAATAAATTTCATAAATTTCTTTTCCAATTATAGATAATATGATTCTTCGAAACTCTTTATAGATTGTGTTTTCCTTTATGCATTTTGTTCTTACCAGGGAGGAAAATGAACTTGTCAAAATAGTTCATAAAATTGTCAAAATAGGCATAAGCACTTGTCAAAAAAAGCATGTGCACTTGTCAAAGTAACGACATTAAGTTCTAAAATTTTAAAACTTGTCCAAGGAGAAAAATAAACTTGCCAAAATAACCCATCCAGTTGTCAAAATAGGCGTAAGTACTTGTCAAAAAAGGCATGTGTACTTATCAAAGTAGGGACATTAAGTTCTAAAATTTCAAAACTTCTCTAGGGAGAAATATGAACTTGTTAAAATAGTTTATCCGATTGTCAAAATAGCTTATCCGGTTGTCAAAATAAGCGTAAGCACTTGTCAAAAAAGGCATATACTGTTCCTTTCCTTTTTTATTTAATGGGGGCAACAAAGTAATTTCACATTCCAAATTAATTATAATGCAATCTCTAAGGACTTTTTTGATAGAGGAATTTAGTTGGGACTTTTTTGTAATTTTTTATGGTCCTTAGGACATCACAATGATTTTCCCAAGTAAATATGCTTCCCACCTAAAACAAGACTAGCTAGTAGCTAGTTGTGAATCTAGGGAACATTTGGATTTGAATTATTTCTTAATGCACATTAATTCTCCTATATATAAACAACGAAGTGGGCATTTTGGATAATTTTACATATATAGCTAAAAGTTAGAACTCCAGCACCCAAAAATAAAAGTTAGATTTAGTTGAAATGTATAGCGTATGAGCGAAAATTGAATCCTCTCTAATCATACAATTAAAAAGAGAGTAAAAGGACGAATTTTTGTGGATAAAATCTATTTATTCTTTTATATATTTTTTATTGCAGAAAATTCATATTTTGGTCAATCGCTAAGCAATGAGAAACGAAAGTCATCAAGGGAGTCACATTTTTGTTGTGTGCATTTTTAATTAATGTCAAGGAGGTCCCTAAACATAAAACATGGTGCCCGAATTAGTGGGTCCTATCCAATGTATATAATTTATGAGATATTAATTAATTAACTGTTTATGATGCATCTTCCACCTCTCATTTTGTGACTGTTGACCAATTCAAACAATGGACCAGAAGCAGTCAAAGGAGCAGAAGTTTCTTGGCGGACAAGGTAAAGCACTTGTCTGGAATATACCCATCCTTGGACGTCGGAACATAATTTTTATTTAATACGATTGAAAATATTCTAATCAAAGTCTAATACACTTAATTTGGGTCAATATTGCTTATATAGCTAGCTAGGGCTGCCCTTGAAGATATATACCTTGAAGAAATTGTATTAACATTACCAAGCAGAGATGCACGACGCTTGCATATGCAATACTTATATATACACATATATTGGTATGAGTCTCACACCAAAAATTTTCATAAGTTAAATAAAATATGGTTTATAAATTCTAAGGCCCTTTCCTTGTAAAGTAATCTTTTAAGATGAGCTCTCATTTTATATTTGTGCTCATAATAATAATGCTTTTTATTAAGAGGTCACTCTTTATAAATAGGGTTACCTAACATTAGTTCTTTGATATGAATTCTCCTTTTAAACTTATACATGTTTATGACATTAGTGTTCACGAAAAAGACTACCTATAAGAGAATTTTGACATGCAAAAAGGCTTAATAAAGTGTCATGGTATGAAACCATAAGAAACATTGGATTAGTCTTTTAAGATGACATCTGTTTTTAAATTCATGTTTATTCAACTCATATATAGGTGGATGACCATACAATGTTTCATTTTACTTTCCACTGCCAAAAAGGATATTTCAGTGAAAGTTCCCAACTTTGGAAGTTGGGGTGCTACTTTCTATCTGATTAATTTATGAAATGGGGGAAACTACATTGAAAACTACTAAATTCCCACTTGCTATTTGTTTATTTTTTTGAAAGGAAATATATATTAATAAGTTTTATCATGATCTGAGCCTAAGATTTCCTCCCTACTGCCTCCATTTTATCTCCATCCGGAATCTCAACTTTCATTGTTATATGTTTGACCACCAAAAAATTAAAACTTTATTTATTGTTATATATGTAAAACTACATTGTCGAAGAAGAGAATTATGACACGAGATTGAGGTCATTAAGGAGAAAACTCCAAGCTTTTAAACCTCATTAAATTTTAAATGTTATTAAAATTGACATCATGCTTGTGACTTGTGTGTGAATTTGTTTATGCGATACTTTTTCTCCTTTTTTTTTTTAATATGTGCAACACTGTAAATTATACGGTATTTATTCTTAATATAAGATGTGATCTAATCCCCTATACATTACATATAATAAAGATAAAAGATATGGTAAGATTTGAATAGAAGAATAAACTTTAAAACTTTTGTTTAGTTTAAGTCATCATTTTTTCAAGTTCATATATAGTTGATTGAATGACCTTTTTTTTTAAAATTTTTTTTTACAGTGTTCGTTATTTAAGATACAAAATTTAACTAAAAAAGAGAATAAAACTAGATTAAAATCCTACAAATTATAAAAAGATAAAATAAAAAATACCTTTTTATCCATCTTTAAAATAGATAAAAAATATATTTTTATGAAATATATGTGTGCATATACATACTGACTTTATGGACGTCATTTTATTGAAAAAAATTATTAAAATAAACATCAAAATCTCCATTAGATTGACTTTTCTCTTTATTTAAATTGACTTTTTTGTCAATGCAGCCTGGTGGAGCTAATTAATTCCCCTATATACTAAGACAATCAAAACTGGCTGAAGAGTTTTGCTTCTTCATCACTCAACCACACAGGTAAAAAGAAAGAAGAAGAAAAAGAGAGAAAGAAAAGAGACAAGGAAACATGCTTTTTTACTAGTTGATAGATTGATGGATATTTAGTGGAAGTAATAGAGAGATGTATAAATTAAATAGTTGTGTGTGTGTGTGTGTGTGTGTGTGTGTGAAAGTGTGTGACAAGAAAATTGACGAATGCATTAGTTAAAGGACGTTGTGAGTTGAGACACACTTGGCTGGTTTCACCATAAAGGGTCAAATCTGAAGATCACACTTACAGAATTGCAATAAGGTTTGGAGATTCTAATGGCGACTTGGCATCCTCTTCTTTTACCCATTTCCATTT
This sequence comes from Inga leiocalycina, assembly GCA_963242795.1. Lineage (NCBI taxonomy): Eukaryota > Viridiplantae > Streptophyta > Magnoliopsida > Fabales > Fabaceae > Inga > Inga leiocalycina. The sequence continues at coordinate 5,404,755 of OY725328.1, read as the reverse complement.
CAATGGTCTTTTCTTGCTCCCCTCTCTTTCTCTCTTTTCTCTCTCTACTTTTCTTTCTCTCTTTTTTTACTTCCCATATTTTCCACTTTGAATTTATTATTATAATTAGCTAGTTGGTGTGATATGTAAACTAAACCCTAAATAACCTTTGACTCTTTCTCTCCCTCCCAAATTACTTCCTCCAATCCTAAATATAGGAGTTGAATAACTAATTTTCAGAGATTAAAAAAATTAATTAAGTTAGTTATTTATAAAAGATGTATGTTGATCAATTTCTTTAAAATACCCGTTTAATAAGCCATTTGTATTGGAAACCACCACCCTAATGAAAATCCCTTAATACGTGCAATCATTAAAGATAATTTAAAAAAATATTTATAAATGTGGGAGATAAAGTGAATTAGGTCCTGGGAGGTACCGGCCACAGGCCAGGACATGCCTTAAGTTTATAGAGCGCTTACAAAGATACTTATAAATCGTTTGTTAATAAAGTTCTCACATCAGAAGAGAAGTGGTATATTATATTTAAAACCAAAGAAAACCTCTTAACTAACTTCTATATTTAAGATAGAAGAGAGTACATAGTTTTCTTCTTATTTTTTTTTTATTATTTCAAAGATCTCGATCACGACCAAGACAGAATCCTAGAATAACGACCAGTATAATATCATCCATTTTGTTTTATTAATGAAGTTCCACGCACATGCATGTCTCACGACGTTCTGAACCCAGCTCACGTACCGCTTTAATGGGCGAATAGCCCAACCCTTGGAACATACTACAGCCCCAGGTGGCGAAGAGCCGACATCGAGGTGCCAAACCTTCCCGTCGATGTGAGCTCTTGGGGAAGATCAGCCTGTTATCCCACAGGAAATTCACAGGAAACCTCCAACCCCAAGCATGAAAATAATTAACTAAATATATAGTTATCTATCTACATGCATGCACATGCATATGAATCTACACACAAGACCTTTCTTTAATCTTCTTCACATAAATATAAAATAACTATAGTGGAGGTGTTTGAAAATTTGGTTAGAAGCTAGAAAGAAGTAATCCTTCATTAGTACCTAAATATTATTCTAATTAACCAGTAATCAACTCCTATAATTACTATAAACTATTTATTTTATCCTTAGCGAAGGCATATATCGATATCCATGCATAATCTATTAAGGAGTATGGTTGTTGAACAAATCGTGCATTATAATAAATGAAAAAAAAATAATACGAATTACTAAAGTTGTTGATTAGATTACACCATGTGTACATGCAGAGAGTCGGCACCTTGCTTTGGAAGATTTATAATAAATATGGAATGGAACTACTGAGTTGTTTGGCACCAACCAAATAAATTAATTAATAACTGAGAGGAGAATATATGTAAAATGAAAAAAGTGATGAGAGGCATATAAATCATTATAGCTAAGAGGGTGTGTGTTTGAGTGTGAAATGGAATTAATATATAGTGGTGAATATTAAGCAGAGAAGCAATGCAAGTTGATTGCATGAGTTGTAACTTAATTAAAGGTTTAAAATACTAATTCATTTTGCATTAAGAATCAAATCTTTGGAAAGGAAACAAAAGAATATTACGAGCTCAAGATAATGCTCCTTATTTTTTTTAATTGATTTCTTTTCCTTATATTAATGCAGTTGATTGCACTTTGGTTAACTTGTTAAAAGTATACTCATCAGATACAAAAGGTGGTTCTCCTTTAAAAAGAAAAGCACTATGCTTCCTTTAATTCTTTTTTTTAATTTGTTTGGTTTTTAGTGGGTGAAGCGGCTCATAGATATCTATCCTCATCAACTATATCTCATTTTTCTTTTCCACATTGTTCATGGGGTTAACTAGAAGTATCTTTGAAACTAAGATATCGAGAGAGAGATATATATATTTATGACGCATCACTAATGATTTTGAAAAAAATAAAAGAACGTGTGTGTGTGTGTGTGTGTAGAGTTAATAGAAACGTTCTATATATAGCTTTTAGAAATTATTAGAGGTAAGAAAATGATATAGGTATAGCTTTATACATATATGTGGATTAAAGTTTGTGTTAAATGTGTGTTTGGATTGACTTTTTTTAATAGCTTTTACGACTTACGAGGTAAGTGTGTGAGAGGAGTTTTGTCTCGGGTTGCACAAACCATGATTTGGGATGTTGTCAAACACACATTTAAAGTGATCGGTGATATCTCAGAAGAATCAGAACATGCACAGATCAAAAACATTGTGTAGGACCCAACTTCAAATCTCTGAAAATATTGCCTCCCTGTGTACTTGTGCTTTCAAATATAATCTCTTGAATATTGTTTTTCTTGTTCTTTAATAGGTCAAAAAGAAACTGGTGCGTATGCAATAATACCTTTAAAACCCTGAAGGAAAAAAAGAAGAAGCTAAGTTCATGGAAGGACCACGGTTCTTTATTATTAATTATTAAAATTATTGAACATATATTCTTCTTCATTCAAAGATCCTAATTTTTTTAAGGAAAAATTAATAATTTTTTTTAAAAAAAAAGTATTAAGAATTTGTGAGTTGTTCTCCCCCATAACCCAAAAAAGCCTTTAAAGATGGAGATTAATAATAATGGCATCGAATCCAATCATCATGTGTATAAATGCAAGTGGGTTAGGTCCTTTGCAAAGAGCAAATTAAAAAAATCCCATGCCACTAAAATTTGTTTAATTAAATTCAACATTACTTTCACATAATAAGGTAATCAATAAGTCCCTTCCAAGTTCACTACTCTTTCCTTGTAACCAAGGATTGGCTATGTTATGTTGTGTTGCACTTATAATAAGACTTGACTCACATCATCAAACCAAAATATTTATGCTTTTATAATATACCACTAATTAGTGTGTGTGTGTGTGAATAAAAGACATATCAAATTTTATTTTGGCTTTTGATTCTCTCATTCTTTCTCCCACTATATCTAATCTACATGTTAATGATTCAAAGTTGGCCCAAAAATATTAAACCGCATTATTTCCAATTGCGAATACTTTCCCTATTTGACTCATCCTTATGATCCCTTAATTTGTTCATACTTGTGATATTGCATATATTCTCTTACGTATATTTTGGTGCTTGGGGACATCATATATACATTTATATGTCAATTTGCCTTTTCTTTGTTAATTATTTTCATCGATTTTTCCTCATGATACATCCTTTCAACTATATGTCACAAAATATATAGTTGTAAGTGTTTCCACCTCTACTTTTTATTCTCTTCATATATATTCTTTTCCCCCTTTTTTATAATAAACTATTAATAGTTGAAATTATAGAAAAATAGTATTTTATAGAGTCAAACCGGTCAGCATTACTAGATTTTAATAAAATGAGTATCTATTCTTCAAATTTTTGTTCGATTCTTCATTTTGAAATCAATATATAGTCAATTCAATATGGACCAATAGATTATCATTTGAAGAATAAATTACCTGGTCTTGCATGCATGGCATTCATACCTGTGGTTTTTATCTTTTTAAGACCTATCATTCGAATTTTAAAGTAAAGTAATTAACCACAATTGGATGGAAGTTGAATTGATTGTGGAGTTATAGAGAATATAATTAAATAAATAATAATAATGTGATGATGATAAGAACTAAATTTGAATTGGCATAATCTTGACAAAGATGTACGTACTCTATATATATGTAGTAATAAAATACATTTCCATACAAATAAATTATTGAATTATATTTCAATTTATCATCAATATTTTTGCCTTATATTAGAACGTACATACACGAATATTGCTGTACCTTCCCATGCAAATCATTATACTCCCTCCGGTTCTAATTATATGACAATATTTAGGAGTTGATCTTGGTCCTAATTATAAGAAAAAGTTTTAATTTTTGTCAATTTCTTCCCAAAATACCCCCCAATTGATACTTTCTCAATAATAATGAAACACAATAACAATTTTATAATACACTTATGTATTCTATAAAATGAATAATACTTGTAACTCATTAATGTCACATACACCTCAATTCTACTGTTTCTTTTATTTTTTTTAATAAAATAATTTTGAAACCCTGAGAAACTTTAAGTTAACGCCTTTTGATAGTATTTTAAAATAGAAAGTAATATACGTTGTTTGTGGTTTTTCCTTGTCTCTCACGCACTAGCTAGAGAAATTAATTCTCAATCTTTGTAATGAATAAATCAAATCTGACTTTGTTAATCAAACAATGAGTTCTGAGGTCCTTAACTACAATTTCCTTAGATACAAGAAGTGCTCTAATTAATACTCCAAAGTTAGGGCATTTTTGGAAAATAAATAAGATTAAGTAATTTAACTACTATTCTTAATTTCTTCAAAGTTAGGTAAATATGTCCTATAATTAGGACCGAAGGGAATATTTTTTAAGCATGAAACCTAAGGTCTCATGCACCTTCGTGAACTTCAAAGCAAGTAACATGAGACTCATCGAAAACTTAAGCTGATTGGAGAATAATCAAGATAATTAACAAACAAATTTCGTTGCATGATTATAATACACACACACACATCGAATAATAACAGAACCGTTCTGAGGTTTCCAAGTTGTTGAAGATACATCGTATATGTGGGACAATTTAACTAACTTGCAAACAAAAAACTCCAAAAAACTAGTCATCTACAATAATTTTTCATCAAAAGTTTCTATGTTAGCTTCCATTGAAGCTTCTCAAGAAATTTTATTTTTTTTCATTGGGGAATAATTCCCGTCTTTCATCCTGCTCGGCTGTGGAATCTAAGAAGATGCGAGGCAATACCCTTAACAAGGTATGGTCGAACACTAATTAAGTTTAATATAATTCAACTATGAATCTTGTCTTGTCTGTATTATATTATATGTTCATTAATTAAGAGGGAAATGATAATTAAATCAAGCATATTACTGATTTCCACAAATGACCCCCCATTAGAGGGTTTCCTAGAAGCTAGCTAAGTAGCTTTTGTTGGCGGTAAGAACAATGCCTTCGTATATTTTGGTTTAATTTTGGAAATATCGGGAAAAAGTCTCTATTTAAAAATTTTATTTTTCATAAAGATCTAAATTTGAATATTAATATTTTATATATGTATGAAATTTTATAGAGTACCAATAATTTTTGTGTACAAAATCATATCAAGTATTTTTAGTTGGTAAAATTTTCAAATAGAGATTTTTTTACCAATTTTTTCTTTAATTTTTTAAGAAGAAATGTACAAACATCTCAATCAATCAATTAATTAAATAACGTCAAAGGAAATGATGAAGTGGATGTCATAATTACCTTTTGGATTATGAAAAAAGATCCATAGCTCTGTCATGCTTAAAGTTGATTTGTTTTTTGGGTTAATTAATTTCTTTTTTTAAGAAATAATAATATTAAAATTGAGGTTATCTGCTTAGAAAGTGCAGTAGGAGCTAGCTGGATACATCAAGCTACATACACCAACCTTTCTTTTTTGGACAAAATACACCAACCTTTCTTAAAACCTAAAAGAGGCATATTTTATGATTATATATATCATTGAGATCTTTAGCGTGTAAACTTCTTTTACCTCATTAGTTGAGAGTATTTTGGGAATAATAAATAATATATGGTGGTGTTGCCATAAACTTCTTTCACCAAATACATTTTTTTAGCATAAAGTATTAATTTTTTAAGTTAATTAATTTTTTTCCTTCAAGTAAACAGACATAAATCAAAGGTCAACATTTATATATCCATTGGAATGATGTCACTGTCTTCATTTTTCACGATGACATTACTATAAAATGTTGCTTTTATATGTTGTTTTTTCTCCCCCATAATTGTCGAGATCTTGTAACCGAAATCTTAATTGCTAAGCTTCTTCCTTTTTTTACATCCACAAGTATATATAACATTGCAGAGATATTAAACAACTTAATTAAAATGTATAATAAAACTTTTAAAACGTTCGCGGCGTCTATGATAATATTACTGTTCATTAAAGAAATGATTAACGACTAATATAATGAGCACTGATAGACAGAAATAATGAGCTATTCAACATAATAATAACGTTTTCGGGGGATTAATTGATATTTGTTTGTGCCTTCAATGAATAATGAAGCCAAAAAAACGTAAGTTAACTCTTCTTTCAACGAAGTCAAAATAATGACAAGCGAGAAAAGAGAATTAGACGACATGAACATGATGAATCAGGAAATTCTCTCAGAATCAGATATGGTAATTAAAATTATCCAAAGTTGTTTAATACACACACACACACACACCCCTATTACTGATTGAATTCAAAATATATGTTCAAATATTTTGTAAATGCAATTAGCTAGGGGAGAGTGTATATATAGATAATATTGTCATTTAGTTACATAAATAAAGTTAAACTTTATTTTAGTCTTTTTAAAACTAAAGTTTATGAGTTATCCTTTTGTATATAATATGATGTTCAAAATTTAAATAACTACTGATAAATTCTAAGCCAAAATAAAAGCAATTTAGCTGAGAAATATAGGTAATTAGACGTAATTAATTTAATATATTAAAAATAGCATGAATAATGAATCATATGATCATAGTATGCACATAAATTATAAATAATATACTATATATAATAAATTTTACTGTGTGTGTTTGTTTTGATGATTAATTGATACTCCTTCAGTTGTTATTATAAGACATGTTTGGGGAGTTGATCTTGGCCTTAAATATTCATATAAAATGTAACACCCCAAATTTACATTCATCAAATATATTATAATTATTTGAGAAATTCAATAAAATGGTGAATATTCATGAATTTAGAATTTATAAATTTTCTAAATGTTCATATTCATGAGAAAATGGGCAAAATAATTATGAAATTAATTTGGGTAATTTAAAAAGCCCAATATTAAGGTCCAAAAATAGAGAAGTAGTAGAGGAAATATTTAGTTCAAAAATATATGGGAATTGACCAAAGAAAAATGAGAAAAGAAATTCGATTAAAAAGGTGAAGGCAAAATCTTAATTTTGCCAAAATAGCACAAAAATAATTATTTTTTGATTAATTGAAGTTACTTTCAATTAATTAAGGAAAATAAAAGGGGAAAATATATTTAGAATATTTTGGTCAATTTAATATAAATTTCTGAAAAGTTTGAGCAAAAAGTGCAATTTTGACCAAAATTGAGACTTTACGTATATATGTAACTGAAACAAGTTGTGAAGTCAATTGAGACCATAGGAGGGGACCCCTAGGTGTCTTTTACATGTGGTATAAAGAAGGAAATATTGGTTGGACATGATGGCATGGTTACATGAATGTAGGAAGTTATGTCATAAAAATTAGTTTTGGAATTTTTGGAAAATTCCATAAATCATTAAAATAATATATGATATATTAGAATATATCATTATCACCTTCTTCCTTCAGCATTCACGCCCCAAACAGATCTGAAATAAGAGAGAGAAAGTTGAGAGAGTTTAGAGAGAGAGAGGGAAGAAATCTCGTAAGGTAAGCCGATTCCTCCGACGATTTAGCTCTTAATTCGTATAACTCCGACTCTAAGTTACTCCTCTTTGTTATTTAAGGTTGTGAAGCTCAAAATTTGGTGTTAGGGTAGCTAGGGTTTTAGCCAAGAAGAGGAAAAACTAGTAGAAGCTTGAGGTAACTTCCAAACCTTCATACATTAACTATTATGATTGCTATAGATAATTTAATTAGTGAAATTTTACCGGATTGTCTTTGTTTGTAAATTTTAGAAATGTGACATTAGAAGTGTTATGCTTCCCAATTTTAGTTCAAATGATAGTTATAACTCAATTATATGGTTAATAAAGTGGTTAAGAGTAGAAAAGAACGCGTTTACGGAGTCGAAATGGCAAAATCCTGATTTTTCCCTAAGGATACCATAATTTCGGCCAGGGCTGTTAGAGGGCCTTAGAGTTCGATTTTCAATGATTTGATACTTCCATTGAGTTCAGGAGTGAAAATTAGGTGGGGTTACAGTTGGTCACTTTTTCGGAAAAGGCCGAAAAAACATAATTACGAAAACTCCCCTGAAACCCTTAAAGTAGGTCTGCCAAGGGCAATTTCGTAATTTGACATTGAATTTAGTAATTTCAAGCCCTGAAATGGATTCATTGGGTGAAAATATATCAGGATAGCCCAAGTCAAAATTTCAGGGAAAAGTACAGTCGGGCCGGGTTAGGCGGAGCCGGGTCGAGGTCCTGGGGGCATTTTGGTAAATTCTCACCATAGCCTAATATAGCCACGAGAAACACTATGGTAGTGCTTAAAATGATACATGGATAGGTTATAACATATTTCTTGTATATTTGATATTTTAGGACTGAGTGGAAGCCTAAGCTTGGCACGTTTTAGGAATCGGACGATTTGAAGCAAGAAAAGGGTTTAAGGTAGTAACTTAATCCTTCATACACTATGTGAATGTTTATATACTTTGTATATGTCATCTTTTGTAATATGTATGATACACAGTGCACGCTAATGAATAGTGCCTACGGGTACATTGATCTACCCAGTCATGGACTGGGGTACAGGATGTGTAAGGATTGCAACTATGGTTGGCTCTTAACACATTTTCAATTGAACTGAGTTATGTGTTAATATGATATTGTATTAACTGGTATTTGACATATTTATTTATTGCATTTTCTATGAATGATAATATGTTGCTATTGGGATTCCTTGGAATCTCACCCTTTTTCAAAATGACAAAATTCCAACAAGAGCTAGTGGCTCTAAGGGAAAAGCAATCGATACGGGCAAATGAGGGTGGCAAACCCAAGAATTTAGCTAGTGGTTATATGGCCTTTGTTTTGGACATATTTGGATAAATTGTAAATATTATCAGATCCTGCGGGGATAAATTCTGTATGTAAATATGTACTCAGTATCAGTATATTTATACTATTTCTGTATACCTGTGGAACTAGATCTCTATTACTTTGTGTATATCGAAATGGAAACGGGTGTTGACATAAAACAAAGCTTTCATATTTCTCAATATTTTCTTAATTTACGCCTATTCATGATGTTCCTTCAACAATAATCAATAAAGAGAGGAAGGTAGAAATTGGGGAAGATGACTAGGGCATTTCAGAAAATACATGTCATATTAACTAACACAACTAACTTCTTTAATCTAATCAAATTAGGTAAATATGTTTTATTCCCTCCAGTCCTATTTATAAGCAATTTTCCTCTTAATTGCTCAAAACGAACCGGTAGTTAAAAGAAATAAATGTGTAAAAAATGCTATATTTTTCCATATATACCCCTATTTATGAAGAGAGTATAGGAGAGAGAATAGATAATTAGTATAAGATATGAGAAAAAATGAGTATTTATTAAGGGTAAAATAGGAAAAATAAGCTTACATTTTTAGACAAAAAGTAAAAAGTTGTTTATAAAAAGGATCAGCTCCATGAGAAAAAGTTGCTTATAAATAGGACCGGATGGAGTATATTAAAGACGGGAGGAAGAATAATATGGTTTTGGAAAGAAAGCTTTTACCTGAGTTTTGTGAAAATCTAACTTTTAAAGACTTGAGTCTTGTAAGCTGGTTGGTATATGTATTTGTGAACAGTGTCTCTGGAACAAAAGATGATACAATTTCGGAGTTGGTGGATTAAATTAGACGACTAAACATATACTTATAGATGTTGCTCTTAAAAAAGGGGCTGAAATAGTTGGCGGCAGAGAGAAGAAAGATTCTTTTCCTTCTTTAAGAAAACCAAGAAAACGAAGGCTTTGGGTCAAGAGACGAGTGGCGGTGACAAAAAACTGAAAATGATTTCCAGTGAAGAATTTCCGAGGTGGTCTCTCAATTCTCAAATCTCACCCATTCTAGAACATGCGTAAGTACACACACGCACACTAATATATATATATATATATATATATATATATATATATATATATATATATATATATATATATATATATATAATCATTATACATAAATAAATTATATATATAGAAGTATGAATGTACCTCAAATTTTGTATGAAACATTCATGGTGCAGCATCATCATTATTATTACACAAATCAAAGTTTATGAATTACCATCTTCAGTCCTTAATATAAGATTTAATTTATAATGTAAACCGGAGATAGTAATACCTATCGTGGCGCCTCTAATGGGATTGTCTAGCCTTACATAATGGCTTAGGATTTATTAAACGAACTAGACAAATTTTTCCTCCTCACAGTCATGACAAGTGAACAATGACTTATAGAGTGTATTAGAATTAATGCTTGTAAGAATGACTTTTACTGACATTTGGAAATTGAAGTTGAGGCGTGTCAAACATAATTTTTTCATACAAGTTGAGTAGGAAGTGTTTTTCACACTTAAAAGTTAGTTTAGAGTCGTCTTAAACAAGTTCTGAAGAAGAAAACCAATTGCCTTTCTAATCATACTCAAAGTTCTTTTTTTTTTCCTTAATGAAAATGGTCCAAGAAAATATGTAGGGACTAACTGGCAAAATGAAGTTTATAGTTAAGTTCTTCTAAGAAAATCACTCAATGTCACTGGAAGAATATTCATAATAACAGTTTCAATATTCATTTAATGACCTTAACGGATCAAAAAATTGGCACAATGATTTATTTGTCATGATATAAGATAAAAAAATAACAGTTAAGTCACACATGAGAAAGTAGAAAATTTGTCTGACATAGTCGAGGGTTTAGAGAATGATCTTGAGATAGGTCGCTTTTGATTAGCTCAGAAACTTCTGTAGAGTGGCTAAAAATGGCAATACTTCGTTCGATGCCACTTATTCCAACCAAGATAAAGTCATTCATGGATCTCCATAATATGAAAAGAACAAATTAGGAAAAGCTGGGGAGTGCAATGAATGAATGAATGAAGAGAGCTTTTGTTGTGGGAAATAAAGAGTATGATGGTTCAAGCTCGTATAGGTAACAAAAATGAGTGGGGGACAAGACAAGTGGCGAAAGAAGAGGAAGTCAGAGGATAGAGGCTGCCTTACTGCTTATGGGGGTAAACAACGCATGTAGCCATATCCAGGGGGATCCGGTTTTCTTCATTTGTAAAAAAAAAAAAGGATAGTTCACCGCAGAATCTGAACTGTTAGTTCATATCTCAATGATTCAGATTTAATATATTATAAAAATATTATTATTATAATAATATTAACAAAGAAGAAAAACCGATACTACCAAGAGGCCCAAAGTCATTGTATGTTCAGGCCCCCATTATAGTGCGGGGCCCACCCCTCCCCATCCTCACTCCCACGTGCCACTTCTACTTTTACCATTCCCAATTCTGTCTTTGCCTGCGTTACTAATAACGCACCCTACCCTGGTTTTCTGGCAACAACCATTTCGCGCGGAGTTTTTTCGGGACGAGAGACTGGCATGGGACACCAGGTGCATCAACAGAAAAAGCAGGAAAAGTGTCTCAATAACAGTAAGTTTTTCGTTACAGGAGACTAGCATGAAAAAGAGCAAGTCTCAATAATAGCAATGGTATCTTTAAATAAAATTTCAGTTAAATAGCATTCAATATCCTAAATTTAGGATACTCATTCCCACCAACTTAATATAAAATTTTATTTTTTGGGTTTTAAATATAAGATATATTTCACTTTTTTTAGAGATATTAAGAGAATTAATTAAATTATTTTAAAATATTTATATTTATCATTCTTTCTCTAAACTATTTTACCTAACTTATAAACTGATATATAATATAAAGACATATAATATATGATATAATTAAGTAATTTATTTAGTTTCATTAATCTTTCTAAAAAAAATCAATCTTACCTTATATTTAAGACGGAAATAATGGAGTATAAAGTAGTGGTGGAATGATAACAACCAAAAAGAAAAAAGATTTGTAAAATGAAACGGCTGCGGGTTACCACCGACTTGAAACGCGTCTTCCAGATTTGAAATGAAGACAAGTCACTTTGAATACGTAGCTTGAAATTACTACTACTCTCTTTCTACGAATTAGAGGGTAGACACAAACGGCTTCAAGTGATAAATGTGGCTAAAAATAGTACTTCTCTAGTCTTTAAGATTTTTTAATCATAGCAATTATTAATATAAGATCTAATTAACTAATTTATTAGATTGATAAAGTTAAATAAATTAGTTAATATGATATATTTTTATTAAAACACTCTAATGATTCTTCATTTCCCTTCCTCCTTCTCTCACTTGATTATTGTTAAGGGAATATAAATAGAGTTAATTTGAAAAAAATTCATAAATATATAAAATAGGTTCTTATATTTATGACTAATAGCAATTCCTCAATTGGGTCCTACATTAGGGATGAAGGAATAATATGATCTAAGGAATTCAACTTATACTAACCCCTCAGTATTTGTTTTGAGCTACTTATTATAAACACGTTCATACAAGATAAAACAACACACATCTCACATATTTACATAACATACTGTAAATCCTAATCGAAAAGTTGTTTTTAAAGACTCTAATAGCAATTCTAAATCAGCTCTAAAGCCTTTTCCTTTTGAGATTTAGAGCGCAAAGCATTATTGCCTTTTTCAATAACAAGTATACTCTTTAAAATTTGAATTTTCGTTCTCCTCTTACATATATGAGATGTTTACCATCTTAACCAATAAATTATTAACATGAATGTGGGTATGAACTTGGTTACTGATCTGTGAAATTATCAACCTTTACTTATTTATTTTAATACATCACAACAATTTTTTTATAGATCACATATTTTTATTTCACAATATATCATACTTCTATGATTTATAAAAAATATAGTTTGTGTAAATTTTGTATGTTGCGCAAAAAAAAAAAAACGTTCGAATAGTGATAAACCTCACTTTAAATGGTTCTTTTTTATTTAACAATCACTTTATAATTATAAATAATAAAAGAAACCACATAGGCACATATATATTTATAAACTAGTATTTTTTATATTTCGAAACTAAAACATTTACTGGCATCATTTAGTTTGATTATTTGTAGTGTAAAAATGTAATGACTTTCTTCAAGCAGAAGAAAATTAAGGATTTTTTTTTTTTTAAGAAAAATGTAGAAAAGCGAGCACAACAGAATTAAAGAAATAAAGAATCCACCCCTTGGAAACAAAACAAAAAGAAATAAAGAATCCTGGGGTGTGAGCGCGTGCCCTTCACTTCACTCGACCCAATCTAGGAGGTTACTTTTTCCCAGATTTTCTCATAACCCCCTGTGGCGGCGCTACTCTAATTATTTTCTATTTTGCTTTACTAAATAATCTATGAGTTTTGACCCTTTTTAAATTTGGGAGAATGACAGAAAAATACCATTTAAACTTTAAAATCCCACTGACAAAAATGATAATGGGATTGACAAGAATAGTAATAGGATTGACAACGCAAATCTTTATCAACAGACTAAATGGGATTTTTGAAGTTCAAGTGGTATTTTTTTGTCATTCTCCCTTTTAATTTTTTTTCCAAAAGAAATTCATCATTCAATGCAATTAGGCCGTCTTTTTTTAAATTAAAAACTAGAAATTGAGCCCTACGAGTCAAAATTCGTACCTGCTTCAGGGTTTAAATAGTGCTCACAAAAGATTTAATAGGCAATCTATTAATAATTTCTTGACATTTAAAATGAAATTTAGAGTCAAATATTTGTCCCACTGGACAATCCTTCCATACTAATCTCAGCTACCCTGTAAGTGACCCTATGCCCAAAGCCAAAAGATATGAAGCACGCATGTTTTCTCCCTTTCATTTTTTTCCTTCAAAAAATAGAAAAATTAGGAGAGAAAACATGTTTTAAAAATTAGCTTAGATTATGAGAGAATTAAAAAAGATGATTATGATATTTTAAAAAATATAAATCATGTTAAATAAATTTTTTAATCAAATTAAATTTAGATAAATATGTCTTATATTAATAATGGGAGAGTATTATTTTTTAGTTTTTTTATCCACAGTGATGACATGTTGTTGTTGTTGTTTTTTTTTTTTTGCCAAACATGATGTTGGCACTTGGCATCAAACAAGAAACGATCCATATTTCAAAATAGTTGTGTCAAATAAATTTAGGTATATAGGAAAAAATTACATTAAGGAAAACATAAAAAGAGACTGTGTAATATATCTACGTATGTGTGTGTGAATATAACCACAGAAGCTTTTGCAGTTAAATTTAATTAGTGAAAATAATATACTTTTACACTACTGCTTATCCTCAGTATGATAGCTTAGTTAAATTGATTAAGAAATTTAGTTATGATAGCTATTTGTAATAAATATAGATTAATTTTTTTTTTGCCAAACTATCATATTTCATCATCACTATCTTTCGAAAGAAATCGTTTAATGTACTAATAAATTATTGGTTGAGATGGTAAGCGATTTCACCCCTATAAAAAGAAGAATGCAAGTTTAAATCTCATAAAGCGCACTTATTAGAAGTGGTGAAAACTCTATACATTCTAACTTAACTATATATTTGGATGGAGGAAAAAAATTAGGGGGGAAGAAAATTAGGAGGGAAAACTCTAAAAAAAATAGTAAGTTTTTTTTTTTTTTTTATCATTTTAAGAAGTCTTCTATCAATACCCGTTTATATTTCGATATGTGCAGAGTGTTAAAGGCATAGTTCCACAAACATACAAAAACAGTACAATTATATTGATAAAAATACTTGTTCACATATAGCAATCATCCCCACAGGGTTTGATAATATTTACAAGGTTATCCAAAATATTATAAAGTAGAGATTACATATAACCAACTAGCTCCTATGTCGAGATCCGCACCTCAGTTGCCTGTGTCTACCACTTTACCCTTGGAGCTGTTGGTTCTCACTGGAATATTTATTGTTTTATGAAAAAGGGTGAGATTCAAACAAATATCAGTAGTAACAGACAATCGATAATAGAAAATGCAATAATGAATATGCCAGATATCACATACAGCAATATTACAATAACACATAATTCAGTTCGGTCGGAAACATTCAGAGTCAACCACTGTTGCAATCCCTACTCATTCCGTATCTCAGCTGGGCTCAAGACCACATACTGGGCATAATTTAGTGTACCTGTAAGCACTATGTTCAGTCATGCTCGGTGTACCCGTAGGCACTGTGCATCATACATATTACGAAAAATGTCATACAGAAAGCATATAAACATTGATATAATGTATGAAAGATAAAGTTACTATCTTAAACCTTTTTTACCTCGAAACGTGTGCTTCGATATGCATGCCAACCCCTCGAGTTCTTAACTTGGTCCTAAAATGTCAAATGTACAAGAATTACGTTAAAATTTATTCATATACTATTTAGGCACTTCCAATATGTTCCTAGTGGTTATATGAGTCAATTGAAAAAATTTACAAAAATGCCCTTAGGGACCCGGCCTGGCCCCGACTTACCTGGTTTAACTGTACTTTTTTCAAAATTTTAACCTAAGCTATTTTGATATATTTTCGTTCAAGGAATCCATTTCCGTCATCGAAATTACCAAATTCACTTTAAAAAGACCAGAATGCCCTTAGCAGCCCCTAATTTAGGTTTTTACGGGCGTTTCGGTCATTATACCTTTTAGGGATTTTATGGAAAAGTGTTCAGCTGTAACTCCACCTAATTTTCCCTCTTGAATACAATGGAATCATTAGATTTTAAAAAATCCAACCCTAACCCCCTGTTCTAGCTCTGGACAAAATGTACAGTTCTCTGGAAAAAATTGGGGTTTTCCAATTTTGACTCTGCAGACTTGATCCTTTCTACTCCTAATCACTTTATTAACTATTTAATTACGTTATAAACACCATTTAGACCAAATTTGGGCAGCATAACGTTTCAGGTTTAGCATTTCTTAAATTTAACAATCACAACAATTCAACCAGAAATTCATCGATTAAACTAACCATAATAGTCAGAACAACAAAAAATTAAAGTTTAGGAAGTCACCTTAGCTTCCTTCTGACTTTTCCTTCTTTGACCGAAACCCTAGCTCCCTTAAACTTCAAAATTTTGCTTCTCAACACCTTACACCATGTAGAAAACAAGCTTAGAAGAATGATTACACAAGTCAGGAGCTAATTCACCGAAGAAATCAACTTACCCTTACAACCTTTTGCCCCTCCTTCTCTCTACAAAACTCAACTCACTCACTCTCCTTTGTGCTCTCAAAACCGACGGGAATGTGTAAGGAAGAAGAATAGAATGGCTTTTTATAATATTTACATTTATCTCATGATTTATGTAATTAGCCAAAATTACAAAAAGTTGATTTTCGTGTACATAATTCTTATGTACATGTTAATGGGTCATAAGCCCAAATTGAGTGTAACTAAAAAAATTTCCCTTCTCTTGTTCATGCAAAAGACGCCTAGGAGGGTCCTTCAAATAGTCCAAATGGCTTTTCCCATTTATCTCATAATTTCAAAATTGCTATCACATTTTTTTTTTAATTTTCGGATTTAATGGCAATTTTGGTATATTTTCTGTCCAAACTTTAAAAAATCATAAATAAATTTGTAGACATCATATTGGAGTGATTCTAAAGGATATAGAACCCTTATTGAGTCTAGTTTCAAGGAAAAATATATCCTTTAGCCAAATAAAAGCACAAAATTCATAGAATTTAAGTTTTTGAACATTGTTCCAGAAAACATACAGTTTTTTTGGGCTAAACTTTGGTATATTTTCTGTCCAAACTTTAAAAAACCATAACTAAATTTGTAGACATCATATTGGAGTGATTCTAAAGGATATAAAACCCTTATTGAGTCTAGTTTCAAGGAAAAATATATCCTTTAGCCAAATAAAAGCACAAAATTCACAGAATTTAAGTTTTTGAACATTGTTCCAGAAAACATACAGTTTTTTTGGGCTAAACTTTGGTATATTTTCTATCCAAACTTTAAAAAATCATAACTAAATTTGTAGACATCATATTGGAGTGATTCTAAAGGATATAGAACCCTTATTGAGTCTAGTTTCAAGGAAAAATATATCCTTTAGCCAAATAGAAGCACAAAATTCACAGAATTTAAGTTTTTGAACATTGTTCCAGAAAACATACAGTTTTTTTGGGCTAACTTCAAAAATCCATAACTTTTTGTATACAGATCCAAAAATTACCTATGACCTATTAAATTAAAATTTAGGATATCTACTTTCACCTTGTTAAATTTCATAATTTTTGATCACTATTTGGTCATTCAAAATCACATGGCAAACTCACTGCCTCACAAAAAATTTTCACTGGTAGCATTGTTACATCCTCCACAATTCACCATTCCATTTCATTAAATGCTACAAATGTTTATAAGGCATATTAGAAAATAAAATTTGGGGTGTTACATCTTCCTTCATAGTATGTTATTCATCTATTTTTCTCTCTATCCAAACATAGGATTAACTTCGAAAGGAAAACCCTACATTAAATTGGGAAAAAAAAAGAGAAACCCTTTATTGTATGTATTCAATATGATAATTTGGAAATGAAATTATAAGTTTGAAAGATAAAGTAAATTGAGATATATTTAAAACCAAATCAACTCAAAGTAAGTGTGCGTTTGGAATTGCTTATTTTTGTCCAAAACGTGCTTATAATTCGTGATTCACGGTATACGAGGCAAGTATGTGAGAGGAGTTTTTTTTCGGCTTGCGTAATAAGTGCGTTTTTCCTGTACAAAACGCTTTCCCAAACATGCACTAACTCTTATACTAATGACCTTGCACATATTAGTTAAGCCGAGGTCATGGTAAGTATAGCTGGGAATACGGGCCAGCCCGCGGGTTGCGGGCTGGCCCGCACCAACCCGCGGCCCGCGCGGTGCGGGCCTGTGCAGCCCGCACTTCTGCGGGTTGGCAAAATGCCAACCCTAACCCGCAGTGTGCGGGTTGCGGGCCAACCCGCGGGCCCGCATTTTTTTTTTTGAAAAAAAAAATTCATATTTTTTAAAGAGGATTGAAAATATGAGACACATATATATGAGTAATAAAATTTACCTTCTTAGTATCAATCATTGCTTTTATAAAAATTTAAAAACATAATCTAAAATTTAAGAGATAAAGTTATCAAATTTGTTAAAGTTTATAAACAAAACATAAACTCATCCTCAAGCAACCAAGATATAATAATTTTGTTTAAAGAAGAAGGAAAGAAGCTAAGATTTTTTCTCTTTGGATTGGGAGGTACCAACATAAGAGTGAAAAACTTATAAGTTTTATAAAATTTTTATATGTAAAAAAAAATAAAAAATTTTGCGGGCCAACCCGCGCGCGGGTTATGCGGTGCGGGCCTGTGCGGCCCGCATTTTTACGGGTTGGGATTTTCCCAACCCTAACCCGTCAAAACCCGCGGGCTCACGGGTTGAGCCCGCGGGTTGAGCCCATATTACCGGCTCTATTGGTAAGCATAAAATATGCGGTCTTTCAGTAAATATTAAATACATCAACGAATACTTATTTTAAAATCTCCGTTATACTTCTGGCAAAAAAAAAAAATCTCCGTTATACTGTTACGATAGCAGACTCATTATGTCCTCAACGTATCATAATTCATAACTGTTATTCCTTTTTTTTTCCCCTTTTCCATTTTTTTGCCCTCCCCTGTTCTGTCCCTATATATACTCTAACGAACTCCACCACATTCGCCTCACTCCACATCACAAAAAGAAAAACACTCCTCAATCTCCTTCTTCCTCTCTTTCTCTAGCTCATTTCATCAAACACTCTCCGGTCGCTCCCACAATGACCAATCACATTGATCACTGGTGGCTCTTTGCCTTAGCTTCCAAATGCACTCAAACCAGTCTCTTCTGGTCCTTCTTCTTCATCGCTTTTTTCCTCTGGTTCACCGTCTCCCTCTTTCACTGGTTTCACCCTGGTGGTCCTGCTTGGGGCAAGTATTACTCCACCACCAAATCCAAACCCAGTTCTTCATTAACAATCCCTGGCCCAAAAGGTCTTCCTCTGTTTGGCAGCATGAGCCTTATGGCCTCACTTGCCCACCGCCGTATCGCGGCCGCCGCAGAAACTCTGGGAGCCAAGAGGCTCATGGCCTTCAGCCTCGGGGAAACTCGGGTGATCGTCACGTGCAACCCGGACGTGGCGAAGGAGATACTTAACAGTTCGGTGTTCGCGGACCGGCCGGTGAAAGAGTCGGCGTACAGCTTGATGTTTAACAGAGCGATTGGGTTTGCTTCTTACGGGGTTTACTGGCGGACTCTGAGGAGGATCGCCGCCACGCACCTCTTCTGTCCGAAGCAAATCAAGGCGTCGGAATCTCAACGGTCTGAAATCGCGGCGCAAATTGTGGAAACGTTGGGGAAAAGTAGCGGATGCAGTTTGAGAGTTCGTGAGGTGCTGAAAAAGGCGTCACTGAACAGCATGATGTGTTCCGTGTTTGGGCAGCGTTATAGGCTGGATGATGAGTCAAACAGCGAAATGGTGGAGCTTGGAGCGTTAGTGGACGAAGGGTATGACTTATTGGGTACCCTCAATTGGGCCGACCACCTGCCCTGGCTCGCCGATTTCGACGCTCAGAAAATCCGGTTCAGGTGCTCCCGACTCGTCCCCAAGGTGAACCGCTTCGTCACCAGAATCATCGCCAACCACAGAGCCCACAAAAACCAAACCAACCGGGATTTCGTCCACGTCCTCCTCTCCCTCCAAGGACCTGATAAATTGAACGACTCTGACATGATCGCTGTCCTTTGGGTAAGCAAATTTCTTTCAATTTTACCACCCATGTATTCCAGAATGTTATGTCCCATTTTTTTTTAAAATTATATCTTCTGTTACCATGTCCTTGCAGCCTATTATCTTCAAGTGAGACTAAAATATTTTATTTTATTTTTCCTTTTGTGATTTTTAAGGAAATGATATTCCGGGGGACAGACACAGTGGCGGTTTTGATCGAGTGGATATTGGCGAGGTTGGTGCTTCATCCTGATGTGCAAGAGAGGGTTCATGCAGAGCTGGACAAGGTAGTGGGGAGGTCACGTGCCGTCAAAGAGACGGACGTGGCAGCAATGGTATATTTGACGGCGGTTGTGAAGGAGGTGCTGAGGTTGCACCCTCCGGGCCCACTTCTCTCGTGGGCCCGTTTGGCTATAACTGATACCACCATTGACGGTCATCACGTGCCCGCTGGGACCACGGCCATGGTCAACATGTGGGCTATCTCGCGGGACCCACAAGTCTGGGACGACTCACTGGAATTCATTCCTGAGAGGTTTGCCACAAAGGAGGGTGAGATGGAGTTCCAGATCTTCGGGTCGGACCTCAGGCTCGCCCCTTTCGGGTCGGGCAGGCGAGTGTGCCCGGGCAAGGCGTTGGGTTTTGCTACCGTGCTCTTCTGGGTGGCGGTGCTTCTCCATGAGTTCGAGTGGCTGCCGTCCGATGAGAATGAAGTCGATCTCTCTGAGGTTCTGAGGCTGTCTTGTGAAATGGCCAATCCTCTCACCGTGAAAGTACGCCCTAGGCGTGCGTTAGGGTCTAGTTGAATAATAGCTTTTAATCTTAAAAGCTAAAACTAATATATATAAAGTCAAGGGTAATGGGTTGCGTTTAGGCCTGTAATGGTACATTAATGTTTTCTGTTTTTAAAAGCATGAAGCTTCTATAAAAGCTCTCTATATTATTACTATTATGCAAGTATCGGCGTCGTAAATATTGGTGATATTAATACTATGTTGTGAATTTAACCGCCTCTTTTTTTTAAATTAAAAGGACCCATGCTAACGACTTGAGGCTACGGACCTACTGAAGCTGCAACCTTCAGCACTCATATTACTAAGCTATAAACCCATTGACTTGTACGGTCCCTTTTTACTCTCACATTTTGAGTAGAAAAACAAAAGATAAATTATATTGAGAAGCTTGTAATCATTCTTAACGCTTTTGGCACTAGAGACAGAGGGTAAAGAGATACTCGGCAAAGGACAAAAAGGAGGGAGGTCTGGGGATTAAAGATCTCTCAAGCCAAAATGAGCTAAAATGAAGCTCTTATCATGAAGTTATGCTGGAACTTAATTATCAGACCTAACATCTTATGGGTACAAGTCCTTAGATCAAAATACGGCTGTGTGATAGTAGATTCCCAAGAGTTGAAAGGAAGATAAATCAATCTGCTATGTGGAATGCAATCACATATGTATGGGACACATTCAGGAAAGTGGTAGGTAGTAAGTTGCGAAGCGGCAATTTAACCAATGCTTGGTGGGATCTATGGACCAACCTTGATCAACCACTTATGTTCTATGCCGACAGGAACCTCCACTTACTAAACCCAGAGCAAATGGTTAGCTAGTTTATCAGTTCTGATGGCGAATGGAACTTGCACAAATGAGGCTCATTCTTGCCAGGATGGGTGTTAGAGAAAATTAAAAAAAGTAAATCCCCCTTCCATGCAAGGTGATGATGTATTTTGGTGGAGGAAATCTCCGGATGGTAATTTCAGTGTCAAGTTTGCCTATTCCATGATTTATAAACTAGTTTCTACAGAGCCTGATCCTATTTGGCAAGGTATCTGGAGGTGGCTTATTCCTAAGAGAGTCAAATTCTTCATGTGGTAATTATTCTAAGAGAGAATTCCTACCAACCTTACCCGAGCAAAGAGAGTGGAGAGCATCAATCCCGAGTGTCCTTTTGAGTGTTATTGTGAGTAAACAGCAATCCATGCTTTGAGAGACTGTGAACTTGCGAGTAGTGTGTGGCTTTCTTGTATTAACCCCATTTATTACTCTACTTTTTTCTTTGGCAATTTGCAGGCATGGATCAAATGGAATGCGACTCACTCACCTGGCGGCCGTAGAGTTGCTAAGTGGACTTGGCTGAGGGTCTTTGGATCTTTGTGCTGGCTCATTTGGAAGAATCGATGCAGAATGGCTTTCGAAGGAACTAGCGATCACTCTCAACAACTACTACACATAGGTCTCCATTTCCTACATGAAGAAATTGAAGAGGGAAGATTGAAGTACAAAGTATTCAACATTCCGGATAGAGATTCAGAGAGATGGAGGGCACCCCCACAGGGATACGTATGGATCGACGTAGATGCGGCAGTGGACGCGCGTAGGCAATCGACGGTTGGAGGCGTAATTCGTGATAGTGAAGGGAAATGGTTATGTGGCTTCCAGCAAAACACGGGTTTTGTTTTTGGCTCAACGGCTGCTGAGATTCAGGCTATTACAACTGGTCTACAACTCTGCCAATCCCTGAACCTCGCAAAGATTAAGTTATTTACTGATTCAACGGAAGCAATTCAACTCCTGTTTCATTTTTGTGGTCATTTTCATCCTCTACAAGTTGAGTTGGAGGAAGTCAGACGGTTAATTTACCTAGATTGGGACTTAGAGATTCATCACTCACACAGGGAAGCGCTAAGATGCACTGATTTTTTGGCCAAATCGGCATTATGTTTGAACAATGACCTGTCCTTATTGCAGAATCCCCCAGGTTTTTGTTTGATCCAAATGTTAGCCGATCTAAGCTAACATTTGGGTTTTCGGACTAGGAATTTGTTTTTTGCATGCTTTGCTACTTGAGTCGTTCCTGACCCTCAAGGGGAATTTTTCTTCCTCTTGTCCTTGTAATACCAAAAAAAAAAAAAAGAGATACTCAGCATTATTCAGACAACAAAAACACAAAAGTGTCAAAGATCATATTGTTCTATACACTTGGTGGGATATGATTCTGTTAAAAAAAATTGTTTAATTCTTCTGGTGAAAGCTTCTTTAACCATCAAATATCAAAATAGATTCACACATAATAACTTTATCACAAACTCATCATCAGACAGACATCTTCAAATGGTTACACGCCACAAGAAACTTAAAATTGAACTTTTAGCATGACATATATCACCTTGAATATTATTGGAATCTCTTAAAGCAAAAGTGAGAACACAATACCACCACACAATTGATTTGGTGATATTTACATAATTTAGACTCAGATATTATACAGCTTGAGTTTATTCCCCACTTCACATCTTTAAAATATTATTCTCAATGATAATGAAACTTTAACACATTCTTTTACGAGTGGTTAATTCCAACAATACAGATAAACCATATTCTGTTTAACTCACTCAGATTTGAAATGCAAAGGCATGATGATAACTGGAAGGATCTTTTGACATTAACAAGTGTGTCATACACACAAAAATAACCCCAACAATAATACAGAACTAGAATGAGAAAGTAACATCACAATGGCAAGAATCTGATCCAAACCCATCATTCAGCAAACCAAACCCTGTATAGTAACATTGGATGCTGCATGCTAGTCCTTTATGAAATATTCTTTTTTAGCCTCATACTATACTACTTCCTCCTGTTTTTATTATATGAGCTAGATAATTAATTTGTGGGTATTAAAAAAATTAGTTGAGTTAGTTATTTATAACAAATATATGTTGGTTGATAATCTATAAGTATCCTTGCAAGCACTTTCTGAGTTTCGTCAACCCAGGATTCAACTTGTCTAAACTTTATGAAAAAAAATGTGAACTCTGTTTTTTCTCAGTGAAGATCAGAGAGAGATTCTTGTAGTCTGCACTAAAGCAAAATGTGAGAGAGGAGCCTAAGCCATATATATCCTGCTCCTACAAAGTACACAGAAACCTCTGCTTTTATAGGTAACTGTGACTCTAAACAGTCACATGTAGCTGTCCTTCTTATGATTCTTCCAATTGTTGACTTGTTCATCTGTCTCAAACTGGACCATCTTAACTTGTGCAAAAATAATTGAAGTTTGAGTCTGGGGGTCTTTCTAGAAGAGAAGATGTTGTGGAGAACTCTTACTCAAATTTAGCACATGCACAGGAGAATTCATATTTATTACTATGCTTATTTTCTGAATCTTTTTTTCCTATGTTTGGACAGTTTCAAATCTGCCTCAACTAAAGTGGGTTCTTCCCATTTGAATAATTGGTTACCATCATGATGGTTATTTATGATGTCCCATTCCTCATATGTAGCTGTACAATTTGTGCTCATTTAATTTTTCTGACCAATATCCATAATTAGTAAGCTGTTATTAATTCTTCTTACCATCAACTAATACATTATAATTTGTTACCTACTTTAAAAAATGATCAGAATCCAACTGAACCAGAATTTTTTCAAGCACTAAGCTGCAACTTGGGATCTACAAATATAATTTGGATACCACTGAATGCTAAACCTTAAACTTGGGGAACAGAAGATACATTAACACACATGAAGATTGAGGTTAATTTTAGATTCAACTTGCAGGGATAAGAACTGAGGCTAGTTTATGAAAGGAAGGAAGTTTGCTTTCTTGGCTGGGGCCCAGCCAATTAAATACGATGTTCCAACCTTTTGGGAAACAATATGAATATTGCAGGGGACAAGGAAATTGATGTTTTTGTTCTGTCCGACTTTGGTTTTCCCTCCCTTCTCTTTCCTTTCTCATTGAAAAACATAACATGTCCTATGTGACCTCTGTAGTGTAACTGCGCACTAATCATTCTTGGTTAACAAGATTCCAACTTTGTGTTCTCTCTGCACATTTTTTACTATTTCAAGTGTTTGGGTTCACTAAAGTTCTCATTTTGAAGACAATTAAAACTTATTATCATTAACTCTATGCATACGGTGTTCGTAAGCATTTTCTCCTATACGACAGTAACATAACATGTTCATGACAGTCACATTAACTTTTGCTTAAACCCTGATTTAGTATTTAAGACCACTAGATTAACTGCAAAGATAGAAGCTTTAGACACCCTTTAGGGATGATTAGCACTTAGTTAGGTACAAGCAAGCTATCTTGCTTTATAGAAGACTGCTTGACTTATCACTGTAAGTACAAATTATTGAACTTGGACAAGATTAAGCAGAAGATCATGTGCAGAACTAGGTAGGAGAAATGAATCAGTAATTGCTTTAATTAACCTGATTTTCTGTCGGTAAACTCGGTTCACATGCTTCCTTTCATCCAGAAGGTATTAGAAACTTTGACAAGTTAGGCCTCATGTGTACAATGCTCATAAATTGTTTTTCCCATTTGGTATTATGTTATTAAGAGCCCTTGACAATGATGTAACACAGCATTTAGATCTCTTTTCCTTTTGGTAAATTTTGATAGGGACTTGCCAACAGTTCATGAAGTTAAATGCTTCAATTATAAGACATGAACCTCTCTCTCTCTCTCTCACTTAAGGCTTGTCCTGTATTTCACAGGACGCGGACACGAAGCCGAAAGGAAATTCGACAACATGCATGGAACGAAATCATGACTTGCCATGTTTAGATAAGGGAATGAGACAAAAGGAAAAAAAGTGGCTGCAACTATAAGAAGAAAGGTTTTATAGGATTAGTGGAATCTTATCCATTCACCTTCTCTGTTGTATAAAATTGTCAAATAAGGAAGATGTTGCAGTAAAATATTTTCCCTCCCATTATCTCCAATCCAAAGTACTCTAATTATCATAAAAGTAACATGTATATGAGAAATATACTATGTTGAAATCTATACTACAGTCACAAAGATGAGAATCTTTTCTCCACAAGTCTACTAAAATGGGCTTAAGAAGACAAAGTCAGAGATAGGACAAAGTTACGTGTAATCTCAGCAAGGTTTTCATAACAATCTTGAAAAAGCATAAAGCCCCACAAAGAAATCCAATCAAATATTTGTTAATGGCAGAAATTATATATAGATTTTTCTCTCAAATCTATAAATCTCAAGGTAATTAAACCCGGACCGGTTAGTGAACCGGTCGGGGTACTGGGTCAAGGGTCAGTGGGTCAGACCGGAATCAAACCGGGACCAAACCGGTGAGAAATGAAATATTTTAGACTTATAGTATGAAATTCTAAAGGAAAAATATTTTTAAAAAAATCTGACTCGGACCGGTTTAGAGGCCGGGTCGCCGGTTTCTGGTCCGGTCCGGGTTAGATAACCCTGATAAATCTATAGGCAAGTGTAATTGCAACATGTTGAAAGGAAGTTTTGATTGGAAATAAATTAGTAGTACACTGTATTGAACACAAAAAACCAAAGTAACTTTGCAACGTGGGGGATGACTAATAATGCAGGGTTTAGATACATGCATAATGTAGATAAACAAATTATAATGGGGTTACTTGTTTGGGAGAAAAAGACTGTGAGAGA
This sequence comes from Inga leiocalycina, assembly GCA_963242795.1. Taxonomy (NCBI): domain Eukaryota; kingdom Viridiplantae; phylum Streptophyta; class Magnoliopsida; order Fabales; family Fabaceae; genus Inga; species Inga leiocalycina. The sequence goes on along the minus strand of OY725328.1, from coordinate 5,378,619 downwards.
AAACAATGCATTATAAGGATGAACACATAATATTGGAGGGGTCAGGATGTGTGTGTGTGTGTGTGAGTGAGTGTTTGTGGCTGTAGTACAGTGGCTAGTAGTCTTTGTACTAATGTTAATGATGAATCAGACACAAACGTCCCCCACAAACTTTTCAAACAATACTATGTATGTATGTATATGTGTGTCTGTTGGGTGAAACTTAACTATTTGTGGCATCATAATCTGATTAGCCCTCCAACCAATTAATGTTGTGATTAGTACATTTACATATCCCCCAAATCTCGCAATTCTTGCCACATATATTATCACTGAAATAATTGTAGTGACCATTGTCTATTTTAGCCTGCATTTTTTCTCACACACGCAAAGGACACACACACACACACACACACTATTTTTATTGTCTTTTCCCCTTCTTTAGCTTTATGTGTAGATCACTATGAACATTATTGATGTTTTTTTGGCCTATGATCTTTCCAATTATTTTAAGCACATACAGCAGTCTGGGCAACCATATATAATTAAAAGCATGGAACAAGGCTTAGGTTTCTAGTTCCAGCAAGTAGTTATCTGTGTTATATAATAGTACTAAACTTTCATGTTATGTTTGGATGGAGGGAAAAATAGGAAGAAAAACTTCCATAAATAATAAAATAATTTACAATTTTTTAGAGCTTTTCTTCTCAGCATTCTTCTTCTCTAATTTTCTCACCATCCAAACATAACGTTTGGGTTTAAAGATGAATTCTTTGCTTTAAAAGTTTATTCAACTTAAATTTAGATGGTGTCAACTGAATGATTTCTTCTTCTTGGGTTTGATTTTTTCCCCCAATTCTGAAATATGTATGACGTAGAATGAAAAGTAATTTTTTTGACTGCAGCATTAAAAAATATTGATGCTTGATATAAGTGAAAGTTGAAAAAGATATTAAGTTAAATTATTTAGATTTGATTTGAATGACTTAAAATATGAAGAGCAGGAGAGATGAAAAGAAAGAAGTGAAGAAGTCGGTTTGGTCAAGTGATGAAGCTGTTCAAAATAAAATAATTATTGATTTTGCTTTCTAAAAACAGAAGATTAGCTGGTGAGCCTTTGAATTTTCTCGGCTGCTTCACGTCTTATATAGATTAAGCGAGCAGCCTGCAAAATTATTCTAGGAATTTATTTGACTATTTTCGTTCAATGAATTAAAGTGTTTTAGTTTGATTAATTAGTCATAAGCAAATTCAAAATCTTTATAGTCAAATGGTCAAAATTCAGAATTTCGTATATACCCACATCAGTGTTATCTTCTCTGATTAAAATGCAAAATAAAATTGTTCAAAGAACTTGCTGGGGAAATAGCACATGAAATGACTTCGCAAATTATGAGGTAACCACAGCCTTATCTCCACTTCTAGAGTTGTTATAGCCAATTTTACAATATCTTTTCTTTTTAGGGTTTATCTTCTTTTCTACTTTCTGTTTTTATTTATTTTTTTGGTATTTATCCAGAAAAAGTCAAATTCTGACTAATTTCAAGAAGCAGTAATAATAATGGTATTATGGAGAAACCCCTCTCCATGAACTTCTTCCAAACAACCAAGCATTCTTATTAGTAAAGGCAGTTATATGCATGTGATCCCCCATTCTAATGAGTTTCATTTGTTAATTATGTATTATTGCCTTCAATTTTACTTGTTACATTTTAGCCTTAAGGTACAACTTTAACAACAAAGTTTTTGGCTATGAGCGTTTAGCATAATTAAATTTTGAAATGTATAAAAGTAAACACAATCTTTTTAAGTATGATGCAATTTTAGTAATTCAGTTAAATTGGCTTAAACGTTTGTCTCTTTTTTTATGAAAGGTCCACTTGTTCTCCTTTCAACTTTATAATGAACGTTTGAGTCAATTTAACTGAATTGCTAAAATTACACCTTTTTTAAAAGATTATATTTACTTTTACATTATTTAAAAGTTAATTGTGCCAGATACTCATGATGAAAAACTTCATTGTTAAAATTGTATCTTAGCCCTACTACATTTTAACCAATAAAAAGTTTGATCTCAATGATAAAAGATTTTTCAGAATTAAAAAAAGGGAGGAGGCTTTTTTTTAGGGAAAATTGTGAAAAAATACCTCATTGGAAACTTATTTGTTAAATGGAACCTTCGCGTGCAGAATATCTTCTGGGTGTGTGGAATATTTTCCCCTGTGTGAAGAATATCTTCTTTGTGTGCAATATTCTTCCCTATATGTGTGCAAAAATCTTCCCTATGTGTACAAAAATCTTTCCAAGTCTCATTTAACAATTAAGTTGCTAATGAGGTCTTTTTTAACAATCCCCCCTTTTTTTGTATTTTAAACATAATGGAAGATCCTTGAAGGCATATGTGACAAATGCATAAATCATACAAAAATTATTCCATTGCATAAAAGTTAGACCAACAAGTTGGTAGGTATAAGACTATAAGGCTTGTCAAAAGGGCAAAAAAGGAATTAAAGCATGTTAGTGATGAAAAAGTAAGTCCCTTCCTCATACGCCCAATTAAAGGTTTGACAAAAAATTAAAATCAAATAATGTTTTGTCGTATAGTAACATGTGAATAAGAAGAATTAGATTTGATAATTATGTGTTTAAAAGTTAAGTGAAACATATTCACATATAGACAAAGGCTATTGAGATTAGTGAATGAATGACATGAGACATTACTCAAAGTTCTACTCTTTTTCTTTCTTTCTTTCTTTTTACTCGTCCCATTCTCAAAAGAATTCACCCCCCACCCTGTCCCAATTTCGACTTCGTCCTTTGGTTAATATGAAAATGCAGACACCGCCAATGACGTGATAGTCTATTAATATGAAAACTCTCATGTAGGTACGAGGTCTTGAGTTTGATTCTGCTTACAATGTGCTTGTTTGGAAGAGCTTATTTTTAGGTAATAAGTGCTTATAATTCATGATTTACGGTATACGAGGTAAGTATGTAAGAGGAGTTTTTTCTCGGCTTACGTAATAAGGACTTATTTCTCAAATTTAAGCTCTTCCAAACACACCTAATATTTGTCAATAGTACATGCTCCTCTAATTCAAAAAGAGGGTGTGGAGATTATAATCCAAGCGAATTTGGTTGATTTCGTTATTCCAAATCAAATGAGCGTGGTTAAAGTTTTTTTTTTGGTTGCTACACATAGATATCCTTTTATTGGAGATAATCTTGTTCAAGGCTCTATAAAATACTAAAATATGAGATACTACTTCCAATAAGGATTTAAACCTTGATTTGTCATATTGTAAGGGACTAACCCCTTCTGCTAAACCCGATTTCATTAGTTAAAGTTTGATTCAATTAATTATAGTCAATTATAGACCGGATTGGCCCTACTCTTGCACTTCTCTTTTTAAATCAATTATACAGAATTATATAGAAATTTTGAAAGATAAATTATGGTTTTATAATAATTTATTTTATAATTTTTTTTTTGAGATTTATTGTATAACTTTAACGAAAAATTCAAAAACATAATCAGTCGGTGTGAGCTACAGACCAACTTGAAACACCAAACTTGTTTATTTTTTTCCACTTTATTTTTCAAAAGTCGACTGGACAACCTTTTTTTTTTGTTTTGTTTTTGGACTGAGACTGGACAACTAGTACCGGTAATTCGGGTCGGGCTGGCGGGCCGCCCTTTGTAAACGGGCTAAACGGGCTGAGCCCGTTTAGCCCGCGGGCTGGCCCGCTTAATTTTTTTTTATTTTTTTTATTTTTTTTCTCACATAACCTTGATCCCTTATCTCATTTTTCTTTGATGATGTATTTAATTAATTCCTCATACTTTTTATTTGACACTTATTTTCATATTATATTTATTTATTATACTATTATTAAATTAAAAAGAGATGTATTTATATAGTTTTGTGATGAAATAGATGAAAAAAAAGGAAAGTAAGAATGAAATTGATTTTTTAACATAAATGCATAAAAAAAAAAGAAGTGTGATATGAGAGAATGAAAGAGAAAAGATTAAGAATTTAAAAAAAAAAAAAAATTTGGCGGGCTGGCGGGGCTGGCAAAAGCCAGCCCGCGAAGGGGGCGGGCTGGTGCAGCCCACAACGGGCCAGCCCGTTTTCCCACTCCTATGGACAACCTTATTTGAAACCAGCCAAAAAGGCGACCTAAATTTTTGCAAAATAATTCATTTTTACAAAAAATAACACATTTTTGCCAGCTGGATATATTCACAGCATGCTAAGCAACTATTTGATTTAGTAATTTGTTTGCCCAAAATAGAGTGGAACAAGCAAGATTTTCCATCAATCATGTCTCTACCTACTTTTTTTTTTTTTTTTTGCCGTGCATGTCTCTACCTACTGAAACCATACCATTTCTAATCTACACATATTTTTTACAGTGGGGTACCAAATTACCCTACATTTTGAATGAACATGAATGCCACTATGTAAGAATCCATCTCAAGAACCAACGAGGTTTGACACAGTTGGTTAAGGTCTTGTCACCTCGATCATAAGGGAATGTGTTCGAACCCTCTGACTGATGGAGAGACCTCGTTGGTAGGTGATCTCATAAATCCTTTGTAAGCGCTCGAAGAACCCTGGGGCCGTGCCTTAACCTTGGCAAGAGATTGGTGCCGAACCTACCTAAACTTTTGTATATATATAAAAAAAAGAATCCACCTCAAGAGAATATGACTATCACGCCCATAAAAAAAAAAAAAGATTTTTTTCGCCGAACAGAATATCACAAAAAAGATTGCCCTTTTATAAATCCGTCACAGATAATCATTACATGGGCTCATTGATTGTTGTTGGGTTTCTACACAGAGTGAGCTCAATGATAACTGATAAGATGATCAAAACTCTTAGGTTCGAATGGTAAGTGATTTGGTTTCGTTTAAATAAGGTCTCAGGTTCGAGCCTCGTATATGCAGAAAATTTCTATTGGGGGACTCTCCCACCATAGCTAAGTGGGCGACGCGGGTCGGATCCGGATGTAGTCAGGGTAAAGCTCCGGTGAACCGGGTGGGCAAAAAAAAAAAAAACTCTCACTTGGTTTTTTTTCCCCTCTTGGGCCAAAAACTTTCCGTTTCAGAAACAAAAACTTCATCTTCTCTTATGACTCCATACCCCATACAAACTTAACTTTCTCAACGGAAAAACTTATTTGTAGATACATATACTTTTTCTCAATTTTTAACTTGGTATCTATCTATGTTTTATTTCCTCTTAATTAAAGCATATAATATTCTAGACCTACGACTACTTCACTTTAACTGAGAGGATTTATTGAGTGTCTAGACTAATCTCGATCGAGCCAGACAGGCCACCAATTATTTAACACTGCTACATTCCCAAAACTCAAACTTGAGATCTCTGGTTAAGATAATACAACCCCTTATCAGTTAAACTAAGTGCTTGGTGGTTAAGCAAGTTGTACTTTGAATATTCATCAAGGTTAGGAGAGAACTTACAACTCAAAGCACTTATAGTAATAGTTACAGATTATTGATTAGTCATCAATGAGACTCAATTTGACAACACATTCAAACCCACGCTTTTGTCAGATAAGGGCTGGATCTTTACTACTAGATTTGATTAAATTTAAAATAAAATCTATTTTAGATGTGAATAGGAAACTCAAATGACATTAAGAGCACTGCAACATTATGAACAATATGGTCCTGAAAGTTATATGCCTTGCAAGCATGATCATGAGACAGACAGTACAATGAACTCAACTGATGATACCCCAACAACAACAAAAAATGTATGGTTCTGCAAACATTAAAGATTGTAAATTCCAAAACCTAAGTTGTAGATCAAAGTCAGTTCTGGGGTTTGGCTGGGCTAGCTTTTTTACCATAGAATTGGAGAAAAAAAGCAAAGCCCAATGTCAGCAATGGAATCAGAAACTGCAACATCCTGAGCGCAGAAGATTGGCCACTACCGGCGGCAGAAGGCAGCGGTGATTGTTGTTTTGGTGGTGGTTGGTAAGAAGGCTTTGCCGGAATGGTGCTTGAGTCAACTTCCCCAACTAGGTATTTTTTCATGTCCTCCCTTGCAGAGTCACTGTGACCTACGTCTTCAAAATCATCTGTGGCATCCTTCTCTGTGAAAACACCACGAAATTCTTAATATAAGAGCTGCTTAATTAATTTGGATAGATTAAAAAAATTAGTTAAGTTAGTTATTTGTAATAAATATGAGTTGATTTCCCTAAAGTGCCCTTTTTAATCTTGACTGCCCTTGTATTGAAACCTCATAATATATCATATATGTAATCAATAGAGATATTTTGGAGGATGAATTATAAATCTGAGAATGAAATTGATTGAAGTATTATATTTAGAACCAAATCCAATCCCCCAACTAGCTTTTATATTAAGAACCAGAGGGAGTACCGCCCTTTTCAAGTTTTGATACATTTTGTTGAGAAATAAAATTGCCTTGAAATTGTAACAAACTCTTGGCCTTTTAGCTCTGAGAGAAGCTGGATTATTGTGGAGCATCTCTTTAGAAGTCAGAAAGATGTTTATTTTGCGAACAAAATATCTCACTTGGAATAAAAAATTGGAAATATAATCCAACCTTCTATTTCTTCTAAAAATGCACTTAAAAATTTACTTACCAGTAGCCAGCAACAGAACTTCATCACCTCCTGGATGTTCGTCCAAAAATTCGGTGACATCATAAACCTAATGCAATCGAATGCATGCAAATCAATAAAATATTTAAATGAATATAAGGCAACAAATCGAACAGTTCTACTTCAAATTTTATTATACCAACACAGAAGGAAGGAAAAGAGGATATATGAGAGAAATTACAGCAGCTGCAAACTGCAGATATTAAAATTCAGTGGTTTCAATTATATGACATCCAAACACAAATGTAAGTATATTGTATCGCATTCTATTCCATGATTTTTCTCCCGTGTGCTGTTTCAGTGGGAAGTGCTGAACCTGAAATTAACATTAATTGAGCTAATCCATCAAATGAACAACAATTCTTGTCCACTGGTCTCAGAACTGTGTCTGTGTGTAGCTACAAACGTAGTATATGCTAAATTAATTCATTTTTAAGTTGCACTTACAACAACTATTTTCAAAAGACAGTTCATCACAGCACATAAGGAAAAGGCTCTCAAGATCTTGATAAATTGCAGGACTACCCAATGTTCTTGGTCTGTTCTAAACCATTTTAGTGAGCAAATCTTGTTCACAAGATAATGACTTTTCCCATCAAAGCCAAAGAAAAGGTCAAAAGGCTTTCAAACCTTGTTAACTTGCAAAATCGGGCAATTATGTCGGTATGTTATAAAACTCAAATGAGAAAATATTGTTTCAGGAATTCTAATTTCTCACATCAATATCACTTATGGCAAAGAGTTTCCAGATTCAACACATAAACCATAACCTTCAAAAGCACCTATGCATAGCAGCTCTGAACATGTTCACCCAAGTAGTTTCTGACTTCAAGAACTTAGTCCTCTTATCTATTGGAGATTTGGAGCAACTCAAATTCTAAAATACAGAAGTACATTTTTAAGTACAGTAACTTTACTCCCTGAATTTTATTAGTCACCTCAATGTCATTTGAAGAAAAGTTTTCAATTAGACAAATATTAGGGATTTCAGAACAATATCCACAAAAGTGCATTGCAAATTCCTTATAACTGATCATGATTAGATTGAGAGAACTTTCAAATGAACCACTTCAAAGTTCATTTATTGGTCACTGTTTAACATTCAGCCCATACATAGGAAAAAGTCATTTCTACAACTTCTACTAACATCAATAATCATATAGCTTAAGTATTATTCTTTGAGTCAACAATACCAATCAAATTCATTAAATTCTGTTTTGCCTGAAACCCCAATCTCAAACATACACCAGAGAATATGAAGTCATCCAGGGTCATTTCACAGTCAAATCTAGAACTAAAAAATCTTAATTCAATAGTTTTTGATAATATTCAAATGAATAATCAGCATTTTAGCAGAAACCCGACTCATTTTAAGAAGCCGAAACAGAGTACCTACAGATAAAACAGATCAACAAGAAACTGATGATTATACTGAAGTGAAGCCATCATACTAAGAAAAAACTGACCTTTCCATGGATTATAATCCAGCAATCCTTCTTACGATTGTGCTTAGCCACCTCCTCAAAAGTCAAAGTTTTTGAAGCCATTGCTGTCTCTTCCCCTGATCACAGAAAGCTAACCGAAACCCCACGCACAAAATTATTCAGAACAAATCATACTAGAACAAAAAAGAAAGCTTGATACCCAAAAGAGAATTGAATATCAAGTGAGACTTGAAGATTGAGAAAATCACATAAAATGGAAATAGGGAAGATGGAAAGGATTAGGAAGAGATTTTCTTACCTTCGAATAGCAGACTCGTTCACCAGAAACGAGTTCTTCAACACTCGGACGAGAGGGAGGGGTTCTAGAATTTATATGCAGTATGAAACTACGTCGTTGGAAATATCGTTGTTAACGTTGATCGCATTAATTATTAAAATATACGGGTCAATGAATGGAATCCTCCTTCAGAGGAAATCGGTGAATGAATAGAAGAGATTCAGAACAAAATGTTCATGTACTCGTAATTAATAGTAATTATTATGATTATTATTATCATTAATTCATTCATTACCATTATTGGTATTTAAGGTCATGCATTTGGTTTTGAGGGTCGTGGAATCCGAGATGGAATATTTTAATATATTCAGATTTCATAGTTTCAATGTTGAATCTGGGGTGGTCAGATTTCCTTTAACATGGGACAGTGATTTTTTTTCACACGCAAAATCTTGCAGAAAAATTAAGAGGCCTCGCTGAACACGCGCCTTCTTTTATTAAAATAAAATTCCATCAACGCATTTGGCATTTTTGTTCTCGTCTTTTTTTTTTTGTTTTGAGTTTTTTTTCGAGTATATTGCCAAGTCTAGTTAGAAATACTTCTTCCAGAAACAATTCTTACATTCATACTCGAACTCTATTATGCTTAAGACATTGTTTGGTTTGAGGTTTTTGGAGGGGAGGTGTGCTGTGGGGGTGAGCGTGTTTAGTTGGGAAAAATGTTAGGGAGGAGAAGGGAGAAATTTTGTCTTTTAGTACTCCCCTCTCATCTTTCTGCGACCCTCCAAATTTGGGGTTTTTTAGAGGGTTGAGAAATATTATATCTCATTCTGACTAAAATACTCGTGTTAATTTTTCATTATCCCAAGTTTATCCATATAATTATAAACCCCATATGATTATTATTAGAATCAGCCAAATAAATCATAAAATCTATTTAAATAATATCTAATTAAATCTATCTAATCAAATCATATTGTATTAAATATTATTAAGCTCTCTGCATTCAAATCAGTCATATTCCTCCCTCGTGCCGCTGATTGCTTCGCCTCTCCTTCTCCCGTCCATCCATTGCTGCCGCAAGTAGCTCTTCTAACAATCCAAACCTTCTTTCGGGCAAGTTTATATTTATATAATTAGGTTCTTCTCTCACTCTCTTTTAAGTTCTCTTGTTCTTTTTCATGGATACTAGTTTCGCAAAATATTGTATGAGAAAATATATTGTTCTATGGTTTCTGAATTTAGTTTAATTTTTGGTTTAGCTACGAGTTTCAGGGTGCTTCCTATTTATCTAAACTTTACTGCGATGTTTCTATTATATTTTGTAATCAGACGTTGCATCGACGAGACTAAACTGTGTATCTAATATTATTGCATTGTTTCAAGGGTTAAGGTGCAAAAATACACATGTGATTGTCCTCGAAGTGCGCCCAACACCAAATGCTTTTTTTAGGTGCAAAAGTGACTATGTGGTTACAAAATAGGTGCAAAAATACCCTTTGACCGTTAATTTGACTGTTTGACTTTAGTTTGACTTTTTTATCCTGAAAGTGATGACGCGTACGATGATATGGACGCTGGAGTGACATTCTGAAAAAAAAAACTTGCTGAAAATCAAATTTTCCTAATAAATCATATAATTTAATAAAAATTAGTAATATAATATATGTATTATAATGATTTTAATTTAATAATATTGGGAATCTAGAGTTTGAAAAAAATTGAGCAATCAGTATGTTTTTTAGGGCAGCAGCTCTTCTAAGTGAGTTAAGCATTCTGCACTCAAATTTGAATTTACTTCAGCAAAGGTGGTACTAAAATAGTGAAATGTGGGTAATATTAATTGCAAAGCTTTACTAGTCAGCAAGTTTTTTTCCAAAATGTCACTCTAGCATCCATGTCATCGTACACGTCATCACTTTCAAGGTCAAAAAGTCAAACTAACGGTCAAAAGGTATTTTTGCACTTATTTTGTAACCACATAGTCACTTTTGCACCTAAAAAAAGCATTTGGTGTTGGGTGCACTTTGAGAACAATCACATGTGTATTTTTGCACATTAACCCTTGTTTCAATTATAGTTTAAATGTTACTGCGTTAACGTTGTTTCTATTATTTGGGTTGTAAAGTACTACAAGGACACACCTTTTGATGAATCTAATAATTTATGATGAACCACCATTGGAGCTCATATTTACTGCCATGTCATCTACCAGTGGATTTCTTTGTTACACTCAAATAATTTACAAAGTTCATCCTATTTCTTTAGGAGTCGGATCTCTTTACACTAAAACTATAAAAGCTAGCACTGAGGATTTTAGGGGCTTTCGTTTGCTTTATGAGCAACCCATAATGAGATATTTAATGAGACAAAATTCCTATCTTGGTCACAAAAAGTAAATTTCAGAAGAAATCTTATATAAAAAATTTCAGGCAACCAATAACTGAAAATTTCTGCCAATTTTTGCCCAAATCTCTTTCCAATTTCTCATCTTATATCTATTAGCATACTATAGTGTTACCACATCATGAACTGGTTTTTGTTTTGTTCCTCACTTTACACAGTTTAAAACATGTATCTGTGACTTCTTTGATTGGCATTCATTTTAATACATTATTATCATTTTAAATTTTTTATATGTGTCAAGTGATGTAATACTAATTGGATGCATGTTGATGCAGTCTGAGTCTAATGACGATAAACAATTTAGTCTTGCGCTGATGGTTAGATTTACGTCAAAAATCCATTGCACTACTCACATGTGTGTGTATCTTCCTTATTATTCGAAGGAGGTGCCATAAAAGAAAAATAAGTTATAGTATGAGTTCAGAAAGGGAACGGGTACGTGAAGAAATAATGAGTCGATTAAGTACTAATGAAAAGAGTCACAATATCATCCGTATAACCCCTAAAGCGTTTATAACATTATGTACCTTGCTAGAAAGAGAGGGAGGCTTACAAACCACAAGATGGGCTATTGTGGAAAAATAAGTGGCAAAAACGCTTTACATACTAGGCCATAAAGCAAAAAACCGTGTAGTAAATTTTTTCTTTTGATGTTTTGGTGAGACAGTCAGTCGTCATCTCCATAATGTGTTAAGAGCCATCATTGAAGTAGGAGATAGATTTATTATACAACCTGATGGGACAATAGTCCCTGTTGAAATCCATGCAAATCATAGGTTCTACCCTTTTTTTAAGGATTGTGTGGGTTCCATAGATGGAACACATGTACAAGTTAAAGTGGCTGCTAAAGATGCTCCTCGATATCATGGCAGAAAAGAATTCCCAACACAAAATGTGTTAGCAGCTTGTTCATTTGATTTAAAATTCACTTATGTGCTAGCTGGATAGGAAGGTACAACATCTGACTCTAGGATTATGAAAAATGCCTTGACACGTAAAGATAAGCTTAAAATCCTTGAAGGGAAGTACTACCTTGTGGATGCTAGCTTCATGCTAACTAGTGGACTCATTACACCTTATAGAGGAGTCCGTTATCATCTAAAAGAGTACTTAGAAAGAAATCCACCCCAAAATTATAAAGAATTGTTCAATTTGTGGCATTCATCACTACGTAATGCAATTGAAAAAACTTTTGGTGTCTTAAAAAAAAGATTTGACATTTTAGCTAATGCTGAGCCTACTTATGGAGTAAAAGCTCAAACCCTTATCATTGGAGCATGTTGCATTCTTCACAACTACTTAATGAGTGTAGATCCTAATGAGGATCTTATAGAAGAAGTTGATCATGAACTTGCAGCTCAGTTTGAGACTAATGATAATAATCATGATCGACGTGGTGATAATGAGGAGGCTGCTCAAGGACAACTTATTATAGATACTATAGCAAATGAGATGTGGATAGATTATCTAAATTGGCAACATCCCAAACCATGGTTTGCGCAACCCGAGACAAAACTCCTCTCACACACTTACCTCGTAAGTAGTAAAAACTATTAAAAAAAACTAATCCAAACACACACACAGTGTGTGTTCTTATACCCTCAAAACCATGATTTTAGAAGCACTTTTCCGCAAATCGAGACAAAACTTCTCTCACATACTTACCTCGTAAACTGTAAAAGCTATTCTCCAAAAGTTAATAAGATGTGGTGGCAATGTATCCTAATCAATTAGACGTTTGTTTAATTTGATGAGCTATTTGTTTTAAGTTTATTTGAAGTTTGAGACTTGTGTTTTTTTTAAGTATGCCATGTATTCTAATATGTTTGATTTTAGACTTTCAACTATTGTTATTTAAGTTTGAGAATTGATGCTTTTAAATATGCCACTTATTTCAATAAGTTTGAAGTTAGACCTTTATGTTTTGATATTTGAAGCTAAGCTTTAATGTATTCTAATTATTTTTTTGTCATATTGTTTTATTACTTTTATACTAGTATGCCGCCGAAATCAAACAGCAATAAGCAATGTTTGAATTGGACCAAAACAATGGATAACTACCTTGTTGATGCTTTCATGGATCAATATAACCATGGAAACAAAATAAAAGGCACATTCAATACTACTGCATATGATAATATTGTGAAAGAGATTAGTGCTTTGCTCAATGTTGAAATGGACAAAGAGAAGATTGAGAATAGTTAGAAAACTTTAAAAAAAACACTTCTCTAATATCTATGATATTTTTAAAAATGACTTAAGTGGGTTCGCTTGGAACCCATCAACCTAATTGTGGGAGGCTGAAGATCAAGTTTGGAATCAACTTATTGAGGTAGTGTATCTTAACTTTTACTGTCGAGTATTCTTCAAAAAATTTATTTGCATACAACTTATTCATTAACAATATTGATCCTAATATTTGTCCTTTGTAGTCAAAGCCTAAAGCTGCAAATTGGAGAAATACACCTTTCCCTAACTATGATAAGATGACCATCTTGTATGGAGTTGATAGAGCATCAAGAGATGGAACTCATACCATTAGTGAGATGCGAAAGAGATGTCACTCCATCAATAAGGAGGACTTTGTTGATGCAACCATCAAAACTGATAATGGTGCTTCTCAACATAATGTTAATATAGATCATTTTGAAGCTCTTGATGGTATTACCAATGTAGATAACTTGCCCAGAGTTACAAGTGGTGCGTCTAAGAAGAAGCAGAAGATAAATTCAATTAGAGAAAGAGACTCTGACATAGCAGTTGAGATCAAGGATGTTATGTCAGAAGTTGCACATGCTATTAGAGAAGGAAATCAAGCAATTAGAGAAAGCTCTAGAAAGCTTCCACAATTGTCCAGCAAAGAAATATGGAACATGATTAAAGATTGTGGCTTCCTAACAACCTATGTTACCAAGATCTATAGAGTTCTCATGGGTGATGTTGACCAACTAAGGACATTTGTTGAATGTCTTGTTGTTGCTCACAGATATTATGGGAGACTTAGCAAATATTTAGGTTAATGACTGTGTTCATGTTGCCTATTGTTTATTGATTTAGTTTACTAATCATTTGGTGATTTTTTATTTTAAGTGATGTTGAATTGACTATTGTTTATTGATTTTTTTCAAGTTTGATATAACATTCTTTTTCATTGCTGGATTTTTTTATCATCATTTTAAATATGTATAAGTTTTTTTAATTATATATAAGTGAGGTAATAGGTTTTTTTGCGATTTATAACTTATGAAATAATATCTTTGATATTTAAATAAAATACTAAGGGCATATTTGTCAATATTTAATTATCTCACCTCCCTTCCTCTCCTAAACCAAACAAGAAACTTTTCTTCCCCTCCCCTCCCATCTAACCAAACAAAGCTTATAACCTCATCTCATTTAACCTCCCTTCCCCTCCCTTCTATTGAACCAAACAAGGCCTAAGGGTTTATTTGATTTGAAGGTAGGGGCGGAGAATGAAGGGGAGAAAAGGGATTTTGCTCCTCCCCTTATTTGACAATAAAAAATTTAAGGAGAAAATTTCCCCTCCCTTCAAAATCCTTCCCCCCCCCTAAAATTAGGGGGATTTGGAGGGGAAGGGTGATATTTTGTATGCAAAGACTATTATACCTCTATTTATTTTTGTTATTCCCAAAGTGTCCCTCCCTCATTATTATAATATTTATAATTACCCTATTTTTATTAAAATTATTATTATCTAAATTTTAATTATGATTATATTCATTTAATCTTAATAATTATATTTTATTAAACATTCTACTATGTATGAAAAAGTAAGATTAAATGAGGGTAAAGTTGTCCAAATAAAAATATTTTCCCTCCTCTCCCCTCTTCAACCAAACAAAGTAACATTAAAATTCCTTCCCTTCCCTCCCTTCCAATTAATCAAAACGAGGTAATATTAAAATCCCTCTCATCCCTTCCCATCCTTTAAACCAAACAGATCTTAAGCGAATAATTAGGGCCCATTTGGTTCGATCCCATTACACTCTGCAATGCAGTGCAATGCGATACAATGGTAATGCAATGTAATATTAATTACAGAGGTAGTGTTTGGTTTGATTTTTAGGTAATGTGCAACGAGTTAATATTTTAACAGTTATTTAAAATTAATATATTGCACAAAGTCTATTTTACCCTTAATATAATCTTTGTAGAAAAAATAGTTAAAAATTGGCAGCGCAAAGATGGAGGAGGAAGAGGTAGTGGCGGCAGCAACGATGGGGTGGTGGCAGAGGATGAGGTGGCGGTGGTAGCGGTGGGTGGGCTACGGCTTTGGCTAAGGAGGAGGCAGTGGTGGCGGCGGCGGCGACGATGGGTCGTGGGGGGGTAGAAGAAGAGGTATTGGCGGCGATAGCAATGATGGGGGTGGCAGCTACAGCAGTGGAGGAGAGTAGGCAGTAACGGCGGCAGGGGGTGGAGCAGGAGGTAGTGGTGGCAGTAGCGGGTGGAGGTGACGAATATGGAGGAGGAGGTAGTAGCGGCAATGGCAACATTGGGGGTGGAGACTGCAGTAGTGGAGGAGAGTAGGTAGTGGTGGCGGCAGGGGGTGGAAGAGGAGGTAGTAGTAGCGGCAGCGGGTGGAGGTGACGGTGATAGAGGAGGAAGAGGAGGTAGTAGTAGTGGCAGTTGTGGCATGATATGGCAAGTGACATAAGATATGTGAAACAAAGACACAAAAACTCAAGGGTAAATTGGACTTTTTAAATCATGCAATGGGATGGTAATGGAGATTCATAGGGGGGAGGTATGAGTGAGGATTACCAATTTTTTTGGTAATCATCATTACCATGGTAAACCCTATTACCATGCTAAAGAACAACCAAACATTCTTATTTTGGTAATGCAATCATGATTACTATTGCAGGTGTCACATCCCCCAGCTCAGCCCTTCTTGATACTGGCGCTGGCTCACATCCCGGTACTCACATTTCTCAGGTAGCTCCCTGGGTCCTCTTGACAGCAAGAGAAGGATGGACTCACAAGGAGTATTTCCATGCTACTAGCTCAATGGTAACATGGTTCGCCAAGCACGCCTACTTACCTCCAGGTAGGGTGTTCGAGCTGTGCGGAGGCGAGAGAAATCCACAAGGGGTGTAGAAATACTCCTTGTGAGTCCATCCTTCTCCTGCGGTCAAGAGGACCCAGCGGGCTACCCGGGAAATATGAGTACCGGGATGTGAGCCAATGCCAGTACCAGGAAGGGATGGGCTGGGGATGTGATAGCAGGCATGCAATGGGATTGAACCAAACAGACTCTAAGATCATACCACTGATTTCACCTTGTTGATTGCTATGGTTTATTTTCCATCAATATGGTCATTACACCAAATTTAAAACGATTTGATATACGATTTATACATAATATATTTTTGTTTAGACATTTTGTATTTTATATTAATACTGATATATAAATTATTAATATTAAGTGATAATGGTTTGGTTTTTTAGCGAGGATATTAATGTTGATATTAATTAGAAATAAGGAATCAGGTTATTTAAGAATAATAACTCTATATGAACAAGAACAGATTCGATGCCTTTTAATTGAGGATTCGAATTGAAGTCTTTTAAATATATATTCGTCTGTCTAAGCAATGAGCTTTAAAGGTTTATACTTTCATTCATGCAATATTTCAAATTGATGTGTTGTAAATTTTGGATCATTTGAGGAAATAGCAAATTTGTGAGTTCAATCCCTGAGCCTTTTTGATATAGTGCTCGTTTGAAATAATTTATTTTTGGGCAATAAATGCTTATAAATCGTGATTTACGGTATACGAGGTAAGTATGTGAGAGGAGTTTTATCTCGACTTGCGTAATAAGCACTTATATTCAAAAAAATGTTCCTAAACATACACTTAATGTTATTGATTCTCAACACTTTTTTGGTTGGGGTAAAATTCAACACTTTTACTCCAATAATAAACTTTTACAAATGAATGAATTTTAGAAGACAGTTAAGTATGATCAATAATATTAAATTAGTGCAGTTAAATCTTCCAGATTGAAACGAAGACCAAAATTACTCTCTCAATCCGCGATTGGCGGATCACGCAATAACCAAACCCGTTTCAGCCGTACCGACCGTTGACAAATTTGTTTCATCTGACATCTGAGTAACGCAATGATTTGATGAATCCTATGGGAAGAAACATGGATATAAAGAAAAATGGATGAGGATGTTGACAGCGTTGGTCGGCATCATCGCCTCTTATTTTTGCCACAATAATATCTCCCTATTCCAAATCTTCCTTTTTCACCCTACAACAGTATGTAAGTTGGTTCGTTTGGGTTTGGGTTTGAGTTTGTTAAATGTTGGGTTTATAATTTAGAGGCCCATAAAGAATCGGATCTAAAAAGACGGGTCCTGTAGAGCTGATTCTTTTAGGCCTATTATTTTTTTTTTTAGTGTTTAGTTTATAATTATGACTTTACTTACTTATTTAATTATGGTTTGTAAACTTTGTATGCTTGTAATGGTGGATTTCTGATTGACTGGTGGTTATGTCTGGATATTAGTTTTGATTTACACTTAAATTTTAGTATTTATATTTTATTAAATATCATTAATGTTTGATGTTTTAACTTAATTTTAATAATATTTATGTTTAAAATTAGGTATTTTAATTTTTGAGCATATAAAAATATAAAAAGCGTTAAACAAACCCAAACCGTACGCCTCAACTAAACGGCTGAGCCCAACAATTCTATATTTTTTAGAACTCGGGCCAAGCCAGTTTTCCTAGTGTTGCCTATAACAATGGCTCCTCTACTTTGTATTACTATTTTACAAGAACACGTGAGTTTAAAATCAGGCATCACAATTAACTTTCGCCAAATCACATCAACTCACAGCACTGTGATTTTCCACAACAGCACGGCCCATGTCTCAAAACCAAGTCTTTCCTATAAACCAAAAAGCAAAAAGTCATTTCTTGGAGTATGAACAATAGCAAGTCTATTTTAGGCTCAAGTTTCTGGACTGCGAACTAGTCATCCGTTAGTGCACTGCAAGTGCTTACCCTTTTCATTCGGCATATCTAAGCTGGGTTTTTAGAAACTCAGACCTTAAACGACGTCGTTTGAGTCCTACTTGACGGTCAACCTGGTCCGGCCGTTGATATGCAAGTTGTAAAACTAAAAATAATTTGCTGATGGCATGAATTTCGATCCAATAAAAAGGGGAGGGGGCATTCCTTTCACAGTACATCACGTGTCGTCTTTTCATTCAAAATCTATTAGAGGAGGAGCCGGCGATAGCTAAATTTCTAATGTGGTTCATTAACTAGTTTGCAGCGACCCTGCTGTACTTATGTGGATAAATTGGTTCAGTTAACAAAGGATGAATAAATTTGTGCGTGGTTTGTCATTGCCTGAGTATTTATGTGTTTGCATATCATATGCTTCTTTGGCAATCATGATTCCTGATTTGGTTCGTTTGCAGGATGGGTAGGTGCCCGTGTTTGCTCACACGTTGTGCTTTTTCCTTGTTATTCTTGACTGTAACATCTACTTCCTTTCACTGTTATGTTATTTATGCTTTGAGTAGAAAGCATTGTCTTTCTTTTTCTTCTTGAATCCAGGGTCCTATACTAATTACCAGTTGTGCTTATTCTGTTTGATTAAAGTTCAAGTTTTCTCGGCTAAGTGGTAAAGTACATATGTGCTTGCACTTGACATCACGGCGAAATGTTCATGAGGGAGGTCTTGAGTTTTGTATCCATAAAATTATGATTGGAGTTACTTTTCATTGAAATGAGTAAAAATTGAAGAAAAGGCAATGTTGTCTTGTTGATGACAGTACAATTTTTTGCGGTTTCCAGCATTTTCTTATGTCATTAGTTCTCATTCAAATCAGAATTCATACTATATAGTTCGAATATCGTATGGGATTATGTTAGGGGTGCTTAATGTGCCCCCATGCCACCCTCCCTATTTCTCCTCAAAATTGAGGGGCTTCCCAAATATTTCTCCATATTTTTTTAAACCATTAGATTCTATATAAAATAAAGGATTAAAGAGCAAGTTTACCAATAAAGTTTTATCCGAGGAGATATGGCATAAATATGTTTTAAAAAGGGTAAAAATATCAATGAACAATTAAAAAGGAGCATTCAGCACAAAAACCGTTAAATCCGTATTAACGGTGTTAAATTATAAGAGAGAAAAACTCCTAACGGTGTTAGTATGGATTTAACGGTTTTTATACTGGATGCCCCTTTTTAATTGTTCATTGGTATTTTTGCCTCTTCTAAAATATATTTGTACTAGACGCTCATTGGACAAAACTTCGTTGGTAAATTTGTTCCTTAACCCTAAAATAAATGACATTTTGATATCTTATGGGTAAAAAATAGAATTATTTTTAATTTTTTATGATTTTTTAAAGATTTTTCGAAAAAATGGTGCAGTTTTTTTTTTACACTCAGAGTAGTAAATCTTTAAAAATATCATAAAAAATTGAAAACAACTCCATTTTTTACCCATAAGATATCAAAATATCACTCATTTTATATAAAATCTAATAATGAAAAGAAACATAAAAAACATTTAGAAAACCCCTCATTTTTTTAAGGGGTAGTTGGGAGAGCATCATAGGGCACACTAGGCACCCCAACCAACTTTTACCTGGTTTTCCCTAACTAATAAAAGTTAGTTAATTGGTACGTGTCTTAAATATGATTTTCTTACTTTTTAGTCCCTGTATTCCTGATTCCTTTTTTTTTCCCCTATAATGATTTTAATTTTTAATATTCTTTATTTTTTATTATGAAGTTGAGATTGTTGTCAAACTTGTAAGTTAACTCTCTAATTTTACTTTTTTTTCAATGTTATCTGACCCGGACCGGACCGGCCCGGAAACCGGAGACCCGGCACTAAACCGGTTCGATTTGGTGACCCGGTCCGAGTCAAATTTTTTTTTATTTTTTATTTTAAATTTTTCTTTAAAATTTCATACTAGAAGCCTAAAATATCCCATTTCTCACCGGTTTAGCTCTGGTTTGACTCCGGTCTGACCCACTGACCCTTGACCCAATACCCCGATCGGTTCAGGTTTAATTACCTTACTTTTTTTACGTTTTTATCTTATGAAATTGTGTCGCCTCATTCTTAAACTTGTGCTAATAATAAACTCGGTTGAATTTGAGAGTTCACACACATTTTACCCTTTTTATCTTAGAAAATTGTGTCAATTCACTCTTAAACTCATGCTAAATTTTTTAATTCAATTATGTTCAATTGTTTTATATATGAACTTTATAGAAATTTGTTGAATATAATAAATTATGAATGTATATGATTTTAATTTCAATTATTTATATTTTTATTATTTAATTATAAAATTAACGCCTATTTATTAATAAAAGTATGATCCGAATTTACATTCTTATCACGAGTTTACTTAAACTCATAAGTTTAACAACTTTTTCAGTGTTTTCTATCTAATACACTAAATAGGTTTTATAAAACCTTCAAGGTGCAACATTGCACATGATTTCTAAATTTTTAAATGGAGTGAAAATATCACTTCCATTAAATTTTAATGCTTTCTTTCTCACTTTAATAAAATCTTTATGATACCAAATGGAGGTAGAATATTTTCTTCTACTATCAACCAGTTCCTTTTCTGAACCATAATATCATATATCTAAGTAATCGACTATTCTAGCTTCAGAGTTCGTGCCCCTCCCCTTCCAGTATAGGCGTCTCATTTTACACGTTAATCCATCTACTCTGTTGATAATTTAGCAATTTCTTTCAACCTCTTCTTGCCAACAAATACGCTGTAGAATATGTACTTATTCATGTCAAGGTAACACTATTAACAACGTGTTTGTTTTTGGAGAGGATAAATTCTTTTTTCGCCATTGAAGAAGTATTTTCATTAATCAGGAAAGAAAACATGCAAGAGAGCTCCAGAAAAACCAACAAAATAAATAAAACAACAACATAATATTATCCAAAATCTAAAGTATCCCCTTCAAAATCAAAAGTAACTTTTGTAGAGCCATTGGAGGCTTCGTGTGTGTTTGGAACAGCGATTGATAATTATGTTTGTTTCAATTGGGCTTGTTGTGATATTTTTTTTGGTAAAAGCCAAATTAAATAATGTGATTTATGTTTGGATTGACGATTGCCAATTGGGCTTTTGCAAAAATAAAACTTGTTTGAATTGGCTTAAGCATAAGGGCTTTTGTGATAATGGTAAGAGAGAGTGGGTGGAAAAATATTTAAAGAATCAATTAAATATTTAAAAATTACTTTAAAATATTAGGTGCCACTAGAAAAATATTTTAGAGTGGGTGAAAATCAATAAATCAATATTCTAAGTTTTGGGTGCTCTTTGCTACTAAAAAAAATACATTAAAGGTAAAATTATAGTCAGTCTCCTAAGACTGGGTATAATTGAAAAATTATTTTAAAGAGTTAAAAGCACAAAAAAATATTTTAAAGTAATTTTTGGAGCTGAAAAAGTACATTAAGGGTAAAATTATAATAAGTCTAATAACACACTAGGTACAACTGAAAAAATATTTTAAGGGTTTAAAAACACACAAAAAATATTTTAAAGTAATTTTTGGAGCTGAAAAAATACATTAAAGGTAAAATTACAATCAGTCTAATAACATACTGGGTACAGTTGAAAAAATATTTTAAGAGGTTAAAAACACCAAAAAAATATTTTAAGTGGTTAAAATTAACACTCAAAAAATATTTTTTGAGTGGTTACAACTAGAAAGTGGGTAAAATTACAATCAGTCTGATAGCACACTAGATAGTGGGTATAACTAGAAAAATATTTTAAAAGGTTAAAAACACTCAAAAAATATTTTTTTATACTACATACTATTTAAAAAATATTTTATGGGAAAAACCAATATCATATAACTAATTTCTAGACAACCTAATCTAGCATAAAATGTCATTAGCTTTTAACAAAAGCTTCATTTTCTAGCTTCTCCCAATTGAGCTTTCACCAATTAGGTTTTGGTAAAAGCTCAATTATCAATTGGCCTCTTCAAACACTCAAAATTTGAGTTATCAATTAGCAATTGAGCTTATAGTGGTCAATTGGGCTTAAAAGGGGTCCCCAAACACTTTCATCACCCAATCAAAAGGATACAAACTCCTTTATAGAGGTCTTAGCAGCCCAATTGGCCACCATATTTGTTTTTCTCATAATCTATTGAATACGTATAATGGTTCCTGATTAACCAAACTGAGTTGGACTATTAGTAGTATAAGGTCCCGCTATATCTTTTAAGATTTTAAGTTTGAGTTTGAGAAAAGACACCTGTGTTGGGAGTGGTAGTCATGGACCGTGAACCAGATTTGTTAGTTTCTTAGATATCTGGTAATATGATCGAGAAAAAACCCCAATATTGGATATAACAGTATAATAAAAGAGAATGGTTCCTTATTGCTCATATTGAGGATGTTATCCAAAATTGGAAGTAGATTAAGTCTATTCATTTCTTCTAAAACATTTTAAATACTCGTTTGGGCCCTAAAGTAAAATTTTAAAGCCCAACTTAATTCTAAATATTTTTTTTATAGTACATGAAATGCTACAATCGCCTCAGGGATTATCCTCCTGAATCAACAAACAGTCTACACCTATTTTTATCAGTAAGTAACAAGCTCAAAATAGCTATAGGGGGTGAATCGGTAATATAGAGATTCATCGCCATCTTCCAAGCTTCCTTTGCCATAGCATCTGCAACTATGTTAACATCTCGAGTACAGTGAAGCATCTCTACTTCCCAGTCTTTGTCCATCAACGTGCGCACTTCCATGATAAGGTGAAAATCTGGGTGTTCCGGAGACACTGCGGCCTAAATCAATTCCATGATTTCACTGCAATCATACTCAACAAGGATTTGTCTGTATCCTCTATCCCATACAAGCTTAAGTCCCCACAATACACCCCAAGCTTCAGCAGAGACTACCGTCCTTTGGCCCATCGGATACATAAACCCCAATAAAAACTCACCATTGTGATCTTGCAATACACCTCCACAAGTGCACTTTCCTAAGTTGTCACTTCTGGATCTATCAGTATTAATCTTCACCCACCCAGGTGGTGATGGCTTCCAATAGGGATGACTTCCTTCCTCATTATAGTTTCGAAGCAGGCTTATATTACCCTATGCTAAGCAGGCACGAGCATGGGCTAAAATGGTCTTACTACTCTAAGTATTCTTGTTAAAGCAACGTTCATTACGAGTCGACCAGATATACCGGCATAGGACCGTAAACCAAAGACAAAACTCAAATCCTTGAACTATGTCCTTTCTCCCTATACATAGTGCCAGCTAATCATTCCTATCCAACATGCCAAAAAACAGCTTATGCCAACCCGGCGGTAAAAAACCATACCAGAATTCAGAAGTGTCCAGGCAATCCCGAAGAACGTGGAGAATTGACTCGTGTGAATTATGAAAAATTTCACAAGTACCCGTTGGATGATTACCACGCTGGAACCGTACCATATTTGTAATTAAACGCCTATGAAAACACAACCACAAAAAAGTACAATACCTTTGAGGGACCTTCATTTTTCAAACACATCTCCACCGGTATTCAGCATGAGGCCGCGAGGTACCCACAAGATATTTGTAAGCAAAGCTTAGGGAGAATATTCCATCAGAAGACCATCTCTATGTCAGGAAATCATCCCCATTTAACTGACGGATATTGACACGTCTGATAGCTGTACATACATGTCCTGGAAGTAGGTAATCAAACTTGCTTATATCCCACTGTTCGGAGGGAGTGATGCAGTCAGCTACTCTCCACTCAGTAACATCTCGTGGCAATGCTCGAGTTGCCAAACTATTAAGCTTGTCCAAGTGTGGCACCCAATCATAATTCCAGAAAGAAATTTTCTGGCCATCGGTGACTCTCCATGTTACGCTATTTATGACCTTCTCCCAACTCTTATGGATACCCCTTCACGTACTAGACTTCGACCTACGCTTCTCAACTTTAGGAATAATATCATCGTCAGCTTTATACTTTTCTCATAAAAACCTGACCCATAACGAGTCTTATCTATTAATCATACTCCACCAAAGCTTCATCATGAATGCCTGGTTCTTGTAACGAGCCTTCCTAAGACCCAAGCCTCCATTCTCCTTTCAAGTATACACCAAATCCCTGGAAACTAGATTAGGCTTTCTATTGGCTGAGCTACTTCCCCATAGAAAATCACGATATCGTTTGTCAATTTCATCACAAGTCCCCAAAGGAAGAGGCACTGTCTACATAACATAAGATGGCATAGCTGACATTACAGAAGACACTAGGGTGTGTCTAGCTGCCATCGATAACATGTTGGATTTCTAATTGGCCAAACGAGCATCCATTTTATTCAGGAGGAAATTATATGTTGCCTTTGAGCTTCTTTCATGTAATAAAGGCATCCCCAAATATTTCCCTAGATCCGACATCTGAGTAAAATTCAAGAACTCACCAATTTCTTTACACCTGATGTGATTAACATTCCTTGAGAAGTAAATTCTTGACTTTTCAGCATTCACTTTCTGTCCTAAAATGTCGCAAAAGTCATCCAGGATAGCCTTCACAACCCCTACGTGATCTAGATCTGCTTCTGCAAACAAAAAGAGATCATCAGCAAAAAAGAGATGAGAAACAGGAGTACCTCGTTTGGAGAGCCTAAACGACTGCCTGTCACCCTCTTATATTATCGTTTGGATGAGATGCCCTAACATTTCCATCATGATAACAAAAAGGTATGGTGATATTGGGTCACCCTGTTGAACCCTATGGGAAGGACAAAACATATTAGTAGCCTCTCCATTCCAAATCAGTTGTATTTGAGACGTCGACATACAAGTATGGATAACTTTAAGAAGATATTCAAGGATCTTGAATTCTCTTAAACAGTCGGTTATAAAACTCCATCTAACATGGTCATAAGCCTTCTCCAGATCTATCTTAATGGTAATAAAGATCGTTTTCCTCTTTAAGGACTTCATAGAGTGAATGATCTCCTGTGCTAGGATAATATTGTCCGAGCTTTGACGCCTTTTAACAAAACTGCACTGGTTCAGGGCTATCACTAAAGGCATGATGGCCTTGAGTCTATTTGATATAACCTTTGTAACTATCTTGTACACAACATTACAAAGACTTATGGGGAAAAAATAAAGAATCGTCTCTGGATGGTTCATTATAGGTATGAGTACTATTTAAGTACCATTGATTTGCCAAATCCATATTGGATCATCAAAAGCTCTTTTAACTAAGCTAATAACTGACGGTCCCACGATTTCCCATTGGCTCTGGTAAAATAACGGATTGAAAACGTTAGGTCCTGGAGCTTTAAGGGCTTGTTTGGTCTGAGGGGAGGGGAGGGAAAGTGGGTGGAGGGCAAATTTTTTTGAGTTGAATATAAAAAAAAATTAGAGAAGTGGGGTTAAAAATTTTTAATTAATTTTTCTTACTCTTTTATCTTATATACTCTCTTTATTAAAATTTTATTACCCCACTTCTTCAATCTTTTAAAATTCAACTCATAAAAATTTTCCCTCCCCTCCCTTTCCCTCTAAATCCCTCTCACCAAACAAACCTTAAGAGGTCCCATATCAAACAAAGCTCATTTAATCTCGTGATCTGCAATCAATCTCCCCAGAATACGCAAATACACATCGTCAATATCAGGATAAGTGCATCTGAATACCAAGGATCCATTATATATATAAGTCTCCTTATACAAATTTTCAAAAAACTGGCTTCCCATTCTCATAATTTCACCTGCATCATACGTCCACTCCCCAGAGTCAAGCTTCAAGGCCTCTATTTTATTCCTTCTCCGTCTCCCATTAGCCACAGAATGGAAATATTTAGTATTTCTATCCCCATCCACATACCAATTAACCCGAGAGTATTGAATCCACATGACTTCTTCTCGTGCCAAGAGTTTCTCTAGATCGCCCCATAGCTCCCCTCGTAACTTCTCAAGGTACCTACCAAAACCATCTTTGTGTTAATCCTATCTAATTTTTTATATAAGATGTCTTTCATATAAGAGATGTTACCGAAAACCTCCTTATTTCATAACCTCAAGCCCTCAGTAAACTGTTTAACAGATCCGCACCAGTTATCTTCCACCCCCTAATGAGACTTTACAAAATTCTTGAACTCATCATGCATAACCCAGGGGGAAAAATCTAAAAGGTCTTCGATTCTTAGCCATAAGAACATGGGATTCAGTATCAACCAACACCGGACAATGATTAGATTTATATTTTGGCAGATGTATCACTGTGGCTTTAGGATTATTTATAAACCAGCTGTTATTCACCAAGGCTCTGTCTATTCTACTCTGGCTAGACAAATTGCCCTAAGTAAATTGAGGTCCATTAAAACCAATATTAATTAAACGCTACCCAATAGCCAATTTCGGAAGGACCTATCAATACCAGTATTCTCCCTATGATTCTTACTCCAGCGTTCTTCAGGACAAGAAACAGTATTGAAGTCTCCAATCAGTACCCATCCTCCAACAACCAACTGTTAAATATCCTCAAGAATTTGCCAAAGCTGGCGTCTAATAACTATATTTGGATGCCCATAGACCACAATAAGCGACCACTCATCACTTGTGCCTTTATTTACCATTCCATGAATAAATTGATTCCCTGAACAAGTCACAAAGAAAGATAACATAGTGTGAACACCCTATTTTGTCCGGGCCCCACTAAAAAATACAAAAATAATTGATAATGATTAGTGTCCAAATTGGCAATCATCATTGAAAGAAAAAATAAAAAAATGAAAATAAGAAAAATAAGAAAATCCTCCTATTGATGATAATCGGTGTCTAAATAGGCAATCATCATTGAAAGGGAAGAAATAAAAAAAACAAAAATTAAAATAAATCCCCTCATTGATATGATTGGCATTGTCATTCATTAAGGGAAAATAATAAATAAAAAAATGAAAAATAAAAAAAATCTCATTTATGTTGATAGGTTTAAATTAGGAAGTTACTTGTGGGGAGAATAATGAAAAAAAAATTAAAAACGAAAAAATCTCCACTAATGGTAATTAGGTCAAGTTAGGAAGTTTTATCAATAGAAAATACAAAAAAAATAAAAAAACACAAATTTAAAAAAAAATCTCCATTGATGGTGATTGGGTCAAGTTAGGTAGTTCTTAACATAAAATACAAAAAAAATCAAAAAACGAAAATTAAAAAAAAAGGAGCATTTTTGAAGAAAACCCTACCTTGAGACTATAAATAGGAATGCAAGGGTTGAAGTAAGGGGAAAAAGAATTTTAGGAGGAAAGAGAGGCCATTGCTGGACATTGAGTGCTGGATCAAGAATGATGTGGGCTTGCTATTCATTGTCCCTTGGAATTTTCTTATATAATTGCTAGACGTGTTTCATTGGGAATCAAGAGGTATGTGTTGTCTTGTCTTCTAATAGTATTAGATGTCATAGATAATAAATATAGATAATGTGATTGTACTTGCCTCTTGTTTATTATGTGGTTCTATCACCCTATCTCTTGTTGTAGCGGGTTTAAAGGATAAAAGGTACGCATAAATCTTCTCACCTTTGACTTCCTTTTCTTTTAACTTGTGCTATTTCTTCTTCTTCTTCTTCTTCTTCTTCTTCTTTATCCCTTTCTGAGGTTCTCTTTCAAAAAATGAAAACGAAAAAAAAAACATTTTAACACATTTTGATAAATGAAAATAAAATGGAAAAACTCTCTTTTACGAGAAAATAAAAAAAACGTTTTTTAAAAAAATAATAAAAAAATACAAACCAAATAAAAAAAATTATTTTTCTCAAATAAATTACATAGACATTTTTTCTAAAAAACACAAACAAAGTGACACGCATTTCTACTCCCGAACTACATGGGCTTTGATCCCTCTAAAGGGTACGTAGGCCCTAGGTTTTCATCCTAGGTCAAGTCCAATTTTGTAAATAAATATATTTTTTCTTATTGTAAATAAGTGTTCTTTTTCTTCTTCTGTAGTTTTCATTTCATTTAGTTTTGTAAATATTCTCTTTTTTTTATTTGGGTAAATATAATAAAGTTAAAGGCCATAATATTTTTAAATAATTAACTTAGGGTAACCATTCTTATGAATGAGTGTTGTGGGGTGCTTAACACCTTCCCCACACACAATCAACTCCCGAACCCTAAATGATTTTTGTAGACCAGTTTCTATTTTTAAAAAGGTTTCCAAAATTATCATTTTTTCAAAAATTTTGGTGGCGGCTCCATGTTTTTCAAAATTTCGGGCGCTACACATAGAGTCCTAGAACAGCCATATACCTCCACTAAATCCTCATGCTTCAACCACGTGCATATTCGTCCAACCCAGCTTCCTAGCAATGAGCTTTGCTTTCATCCCAACATGTCTAGGTTCTAACAAAGCAAAAAATTTAACACCATGCCTGACCACAACATCGCTAATTAACCTGCGAAAAGAGGCACCATCGGCACCCCGGATATTTCAAGTCATAATAATCATTAAACAAATTAATACAAAAGAATAAGAGCACAACCAAACTAGGCATTATTGAGCCATATGACCCTCCTGTACATCATCAACACCATGCATCACCATATCATCAATACCTCCTAATAGATTAATTCGAGTTTCAAGAGATTCCCTACCTTCTGCACCTAGGTCAAGTGGTTTGGATGCTTGTATACGAATAGTGGGGGAATTGGAATTTATTTTAATAACATTCTTTTTAATTTTTGACCCCACCTCCCCACTTGAATTACTCGACGGTTCAGCTTCTTGAGTTAACAGATAAGAATTCAACATATAAGATCCTTAGGAAGCTCCTTCTTCAATCCCCTTCTTCTTATCTGTCTGGATCCCACGTGGTTTATGCAACTTAGTTAAGAGCTCAATATTATTCACAGAATCACAAATTCTCTCCTTTCTCCCTACATTTAAAATATCCGATCCATTATTCCCTTTACTCCCTTTATTTGATTCAGATAAGTGACCAGATTTACCCTTTAATTCACGCGATCTCTCTCCTGGCTTTGAACTAACACGAATCTTCCCCTAATTTATACTCTCACCATGACCTCCATTATTAGTTCCCATATCCTCAACAGTAAGAGCCTCAAAACATGATTCTCTTCCTATATTTCGAGAACGTAAATAACGCCTAGACTCACGCCCATAATTGTTGTTCCTTGCATTCGAAGTCCATTGCCCCCTTCTCCTATGCAACGCCACCATCCACTCACCATACCTTCCAACGACTGTCTCGGTGGATACAGGCTCTGGTATTGTATCTGTAGAAACCGACGGGTTCGCCATACATGACGACTTTGATGTGTTTATTAATTGATTATTAAGGCAATGCTCAGTGTCATGACCATATCACCCACACGAGAAGCAAATCAAATGCAAACCCTCATAAACAATCTTCTTTTTTTCCCATTTATTAACAAGGACGGGAGTAAAGGCGCACTCAAATCAACCTCGACACATATACGGGCAAAATGCCCTTTGGTTTGTTGAAGAGTATTTGTATCCACTTTCAAAACCCGTCTAATTTGGTTACCCACCACATATAAAATACCCTTGTCATAGAAATCAACAGGAAACTTAGGAATTCTTACCTATGCTGCAATTTTAGAGACCTTACCAGCATCAAACTCTGACTTCCATGGTTGAACTGCCAGATAATGATCCATGTATAACCAAGGGCCTTCTGTCAATGCAAATTCATAATCCTCCTTATTACTCATATGTACCAGAAAATACCCAGAACCGATCTCAATAGTTTCAACTTCCCCTCTACATCCCCACAGTTGTTGTAGCTTGCGACCTAGTTGATCCTCCCGCACCATCCTTCCAAGAAGTCTAACGAACAATGATGTCGACCATTTCCGTGCTAGCTTCTTCCTAAACTTTGAAGACACAATACTATTCGGTCCCTTTTGCGTCATCTCTACCTCAATCT
Organism: Inga leiocalycina; assembly: GCA_963242795.1. NCBI lineage: Eukaryota > Viridiplantae > Streptophyta > Magnoliopsida > Fabales > Fabaceae > Inga > Inga leiocalycina. The sequence continues at coordinate 5,348,836 of OY725328.1, read as the reverse complement.
TTGAATTCCAACCATCCCCTTTTCACCAATCATCTTCTTCATCTGAAACATTCTTTAACATCTGATCCTCAATGCATGCGTCCTTGTATAACCTTTTGGGCATCTTTGGCTTAGTGGTGTCTTTTCCAGTAGTATCGTCACTCATCCAATCCTCTACCCGTGGGGTTAAAGATTGTTTATTTGTGAATTCTACATCATCATGACGAATTTTCTTCGTACGCTCCAAGACCTCAATCTCATCTACTCTCAGTGATGGATTCATTCTCTCACAGCTTCGATCTCTCTCCCTTTCACTCATCACTTGCACTCTGTTTAAAAGAGCTCAATCGTAATAGGTGGTAGACCACGGTCACTTTACCCAGCCGCAGCCCCAAGCTGTCTAAACGGAGGCTGCGGTGAGAAAACACTTCAAAGGTTATAGCCTGACAAGCTTACTCAGAAACCACCTCTTTTTATTCTTTTCAAAACCAGAATAACAGCACTACAGCAAGACCAACGGAGAAAACAGATCATAGAATCAACGAAGACAAACCTGGGAGATACGCTAGAGTAACAGGATACTTCAACTATGGATGAACTTCCAAGACCAGTTATGACTTAGCCAGACTGGGAACCAATCGACGGAAGCACAGACACTCTCTCAACTCAAATCTCCTCTCTCCTTTCCAGCTAACAGCTCTATGGAAGCAGCTCGACGGGTTAGAGAAGCAGGTCGACTGAAACAGATCCACGGAACTAGATCAGCAGCTCGACGGAATTGAATCAAATTGACAGAGAAGCAGAACAGATTGTCGGAACCAGAACAGATCGTCGGAACCGGTCACACACTCAGTGTTTTTTTCAACGTTGGCTTTTTAATTCTAAATATTGCAAACCCCTAAATTGCAATAAGTTGATATGCTTTTAATTCATAAATAACACTTTATTATGGTTATTAATTTTAGTGAAGAGTAATATTAGAAAGTCATACTTTTTTTTACTTGTTTTAAAATATTAACTACCACTCTTATCAACGACCAAATTAGTTAGCTTTACTCTTTGCCCACTAATTAAGATCGGGGAGCAATATTTACTGAGTATGCTATAATATGAAACTTTAATTACCGACTAGTTTAATTGTACTTGATCCACATACATGAATTTCTAGTCATCTCAACTTATATTGTATTGTTGAAATTTATACTTATTTTCAATTAGTTTGTCATATTATTACAGATATTTGTTGGTCTAAGGATTTTTAACTATTTGTTGTGCTACTACAGTTCTTGCCAATATTTTGGCATTTCCTCTAAACTCTTTGTAATTGCTTGACACTCTTATTGACTTAGCCATGAATCTGTTTGCAGGGGCCGATTTTTACATAAATGTTGTGAAAACTGAAAAGATATTCTAAGAAGATTACTGGTAATAAGATCCTACAAAAAATGACATTATAGTTTCATATTTAAAACTAACATCAGACCCTTGCAATATATACTTTTGGCTACACGTTAGGATAAAATATGGAAGACGGCAAATGATGAGGGTAAAAAGTAACAACTAACAAGACGATAAAACAAAGTTGTTATAACACAAATCTAATTGTATGTTATATTATTTAAAACTTAAAACAACGTCATTTCAAACTCAATAAAAAAGAAAAAATAATCTCAAATTCAATTCAATCGAACCATCCAATACTCTAGATCGAATCAGTTAGGAGACCAATTCACCGGTTCACCAATCTAATTGATTGAAACTGTTAAATGATATGTATATTTTACTTATGAAATAAGAGGAGTAAAACAAAATCTTAAAAAAAAAAGGCTATAAAGGCCAATAGTGATCCGGGAAAGGTCCATCATAAATTCATAATGCAGAAAGAGAATATATGAATTACAAGAGCCACAGATATGAGAGAGACAACCAGAGTCAGACTAGCAGGATGTTCAGCCAGAGATAAAGGAAAGAAACTAGACACAATATAGGCATATCACAAAGCACAATCACAGGGTTCAACGCATTATTGTTCTTGAATTACACAATAATAAAGTACCTAATCTTTAACAAAAAAAGGTTTCAAGATAAACAGAGATTCTAGCTCCAGAGCTGAACCAACTAGCTAGTACCTGAAACAGAACAAAGAGCAAAGAGACAACAATTTAAATCCAATATCTAAGCTGTTCTAATGCAAACCAACTCACAACATTCCTGTGTGTGTGTGTGTGTGATAATGAATGGTGAAGAGGGGTCGTAGCATCTTATCAGTAAGTTGAAAATTCAGAGTGAGAAGCAGCAGCAGTAAGTTCAGAGTCCTTGTAAAATGCTTATCATGTCACCTTGATTTTACAGCAACAATGTAGAAGTGACAACTACCGTGAGGAAAAGTGAAATGACGATTTATGCTTATTTAAAGCTTTTCACATACATGTCCATATTAGAAATTAAGAAAAAAAACTTCCTTAAAAATCACTACAATACAATTGATTGCGGTACCACAAGACTTATCATTCTAGAAAATAATCATGTAGAATTTATGTGTGTGTGTGAGAGAGAGAGAGAGAGAGAGACAAAGTCTCTGGATTTTATTCGTGTTGTTGGTAGATGACTTGATAAGCATTAATCTATTTTTTCTTAAAAAAATGGTTGTCCAAAATTATAAAGAAAATAAAAAAAAAAAATCATTTTAAAACCTATGCACTTAATTCTTTAGGAATCAACCCATTTTGGTAATGAAGTGGGATATAAGGAAGCTATTTTAAATCAGCTTATGAGTTAATGACAACAACATAACATACTCCCCCCCCCACCCTCCTCTCACACACAGGGCTAAATTTAAGCTATCATATAACTTTTTCTAATTATAGGTGCTTGCTATTCGAGAAAATTTCAACCAATGTTAAAAATGATTTTAAAAATCGATGCTTCTTCATACTTTGTCAAATGTACTATATTAATTAATTAGTATTAAAAAAATGTCAAGAAACTAGAATACAAAGGGCGTTTTCCATATTGATACAGATAAAGTGAATGGATCTGTCCCCACATTTCACTCATATCAGCACTTTAGCAGGCAAAGAGGGCCAGAAGCAGATTCCACAGCAAGAGTTATAAAATATAGAATTTCTAATCCTTGTATATGTACGCTAGAACATTATAAGCTGCTAAAAATTTCTACTGAAAAAAAGAAAGCCAAAGCGACGGTTTGATCATCATATTGATACATGGAGGATTAGAATGGGATTATTTTGACCTTCTTGGTTGGACTTTTCATGGTGATTTTGTAGGAGGGTCCCATGGAATAGAAATGATTATAAATCAAGCTATCACCATGGAAAATGACACTTGGGAAAGAGGCTTTTCAATCCTGCATCTAGGCTCTAGCTTGGGACATGCATGCATATAAAAAAGAAATAGTAGGTAGAAATAAGCCAAGCTAAGCTAGCTTGATGGGTATTGGAAAATTCTTGTGGTTCTAAGAGGAGTGTCTTGTTAGTTACAGTGATAACACTCTCTTGTTAGTTAGCATATAATTTGAATAAAAGGACATAAACAGAGAAACTTCAAGCAGAGAGACATTTCACCTTTCAAGCCTACCCAAAATCATTCGCACTAAGACCAAAAAGTGTAAAAGAATATGAAAGTGTTTCCATTTCTGAATTTCAAGATAACAGAGTGCGTTAAACAATCTTAAGAATCCCAGGTTATAAATTAAGAATAGAAACCCTTCACTTTTTTTCATAACTAAGAGAAATCTCAAGACTTCCAACTTTATCAAAAAAAACAAAGTAAAGGCATTATAAAACCAGTAGGAAGAAATGCAGAAAAATAGAAGTTGGAGCAGAGCTGCCATACCTTAAACTGGAAGCAAAGTAGTAGAGTCATTGGCTTCTTGATTTTCCTGGTCCGCTGGTTTGAGATTCTTAACATCAATCTCTGGATGGATTTTCTTCTTTATCATCTTCTTCATCAGCTACAACATTACAAATTGTTTAATCAGATGAATTAATGTGGATACCATAATTAAATGAAACTCCCTAACTGTGTTCCATGAATAGATAAAAGTTTGTAATTTCCAAGGACAACAAATTATAGACTTGACCAAGCTTTCCCAACATCAATTCATGGAACAAAGCGAGAGAGTGAGAGGCATGATTAACTTACTCGCTGTATGTTTTTCACAGGGTGTGAATTGTCCTTCACAAGTGGAAAGAGCTTCTTGGTGAGTGACAGTCCATGTTTTGATTTAAGGCTTGGCTTTTCATTTGGCTCAAGCAAAACTTTGGCAGGGTCCGTTTTCATTTTAACATCAGAATCAGCCAAGAAGAGGTCAGCTAATGTGATTCTTTCACCTTTCTTCTTCCTTTGATCTGTCTCCACAGGGCTTAATTCAGTGATTTCATGAGATACCACAGTGGGGATCAGAAAATTCTCATTGAGGGCCATAACCAAGCTGTGTTCACTAGAATTGGCGCAGAGGTTTGGTTCGAAAACATCCTCATAGTTATGCTCAAATGTGTTGTGCATCAATGGATTCAGTTCTTCATGTTCAACATTATAATCCACATCTCCATCACCATCAACAATGATGTGATCTCCTTGATCATCACCTTCATGATGATCTGGTTCCTCTTCACCTTCCAGAGCCAAGTATTGTTTCTGTTGGTTAAAGGAGCTTAGGGGATCATACCCAAGGGTTCCAATGGCCAGAATGCCATCTTTCCAACCATCAAGGGCATCACCAAGGGCAATTTGTTTGAGTAAAGCTTGACTATCCGCATCATTCATGGTAGGTTCAGTTTTTTTAATGTTAGAAGCCCCATCTGAACCAAAAAGGAAAAGATTCAAGTGAACATTATAAAAGCAAAAAAAAAAAAATTAGATATGCCATATAAACGCCATAACGGAAGTTTGTCTTTGGATTGCATCCATATATGGGAACTCCATAAAGCAAAAAAAGTGGGCTTTTTATTTGAAGACTTGAGAAATTTGAAACCTTTGTAAGTGCTATGATGAAACCTCTTGTGCACCCAGTTGAAGATCTGTGAGAAAAAAATTGAGAGACCATAAGTGAGACATTGTGCTCATTCTAAAAGACTAGAGAAAATAGTAAGAACTGATAAAAGGGTATTTTGCAGAGTTGCCATCACCTTCATGGCGTCTCTTATCCTGAAAGTTGGCCAGAGAAGCTAGGAAAGTGAGTGAGTCAGTGAAGGGAAAAACATTATGAGGATCAAGGGTTGAACACATAAAAGGGACCAACTAGGTGATGGCAATAAGGTAAAGCCACGTGCCCATGGAGTGGGTCCCTTGGTCAGCCACGCTTTTAGGTTCATGGCATTCTTGACGAGCCACCAATGTTGGGTCTCTCTGGCATTTATCGATGTGCCGAAATTCTCAAAATAATGAACTAGTTAAATCTCTCTCTCTCTCTCTCTCTCTCTCTGAACTTTCCTTTCGGGTTATACTTCCTGATGAGAAATTCCATGTTGAAAAAGCCAATGAGCCTGATAATACACTGGAAATCATGCATTTCTTTTCACCTGAGGGTCCATAAAAGTGGGACTTGACTCATTTGAACATTTCAACAAACGTTTGGCGTGCAAGTCTGATACTCCCTGAAATATGCATCATAGAACTAGTGAAATGAAACGGATCACTCAGTGAGAGATGCAGATTGGGTAAGCGACAAAATTCTCAACAGGTGGTGGGGGAAAAAGTAGCATTGAGTTTCGGCTTCAAGACGCATCAATCAATGGAGATCAGGGATATTAACGGATATTAGGAATAAATCTAACTCATCGACTCGAGTCCAGGTCCTCTCCCAAAAAGAGCATAGATGCTCGTCACTGGAGCACGGATGTCATCGACCAAAATTCATTGTTCTGTAGGTTGCTTGCAGTGAAAATTCCACTCAAACACTTCTCCCTGCTGTCGTATTTATAAATAATTTTTTTTAATTGTACAAAACAAACCGATAGTTAGTAACAATTAATGTGTATCAAAAATATCATGTTTATTCTACATATACCTCCATTTATAAAAAGAATATAGAAGGGAATAGATAAAAAGTATGAGAAATAATGAGTATAAGATATAAAAAAGAATGAGTATTTAATAAGGATAAAAAAAAAAAAACTTACGTTTTCGGATAAAAACTGAAAGTTGCACATAAAAAATATCAGCTCTATGAGTATGAGAGAGTTACTTATAAATAGGATTGGAGAGAATATCTTAAACGGCTATGTGAACTTGAAAAACTCTAGAAAGGTCTATTAAAACAACTAAAGGGTAAAAAGGTTACGTGGCATGACAAGAATCTCAAATCTTTGAAGTTTGTATAATTTTACCAAAATATCTCTCAAGTTTTTTTATTTGAAAAAAGGAAAGAACCCTCTCCGCGGTCGGAGGTCAGTCGGTGGCTGGAGCTCCAGTGACAATTTGATTAAAGCGATTAACTACTTGACAACTTAAATTTCCCAAGTTATCACTATATATACCTAAGTTATTAATTGTTATTCTCAAGTTGTCATTATATATACTCAATTTGTCAACAATGTCTATACCCCTATTAGGTGTCATTTATAAACATTGTTGACAAATTGAGTATATACAATAATAACTTGAGATAACAAAATACACACTGATTACTTAAGGAACTCAAGTTGTAAATTTGTATATTCAAGTTGTCATCAAAACTCCGACACCTATTAGGGTTTTTTCTTTTTGTTTAAAAAAAAAACTTGAAGGGAATTTTAATAAAAACATGTAAATTTCAAATTTCCATATTCCTACTACATCACCTTTTTATCATTTTCATGTTTTAAAAAACTTTTTGAAGGTCTTTCAAGTTTAAATGGTATTTAACTAAAATTTTCCCCTAGCATTATTTTTCCTCATATTTGTCGGCTTTTATTATATAGCAGCATCTTGCGTGTTTCATAATATAATGTGTTTTGTCTAAAGTATTAATTTCTTTTCATCTACATCCACTATATATATCCCAAGTCAGCCCCTTATCACAAAGAACTCCATATGTAGACCCAAACTAATATGGATTTGAGGCATGATAAGACATTTTTTAGGCAGCACCCTTATCACCTGATGCCGCTAGGTTTCCAAGTCTCAAAGTTGAGAGCCTTAGTTGAGTTAAAACAATCCCTATTGGTTTATCAAAGTGTTAGGTGGTAAAGTATTAATTGGGGAAAATTTTTAAAAAAAATACTACTTAAATTTTAAAATTTTAAATTGATTTTGTTAAAATAAAAGTAATCAGATTGACAACTTAAGTTTTTATCATATCGTTAATTTAAGATTTTAAAATTGAAGTGGTATTTTATTAAAATTTTTCCCATTAATTCTTTTCGCCTAATTAACCTTCATTAGCTTATAAATCAACCTAACCTCGATCAATGGCTTTTATAGAGGGTAACTTTAAAACTTTATAAGAATTAACTAAGTTAACCACCTTTCTTAATTTAGGTAAAGTAGTTAATTGAAACTTATAAAAGGCAAGTGAGGGAATATTATTGGAAGTTTCTTTTACTTTGGAAATATATAATAATTGATTGTTATGGGGAAAACTAAACACATCATAATTTTTTAGAAGACATAAAGATTGAAAAAAAATACTACTATATAAATAATTTTTTTATCAAACCATTCCCTCACAATTAATGGATGAGAAATGTAAAGGGAAAAAGAATAAAATGATTAATTACCCTTTGTCACAAAAAATATGATAACTCTTACTGACAAATAAAAATGTTTTTGTTCCAAAATAACTTAAATTTCAAATACAAGTTTTTTATACAACTATTTGATCTCTAATAATTTTTTTTTTTAATTTAGTCAAAGGTTTTCCCTTTCGAAACTTAGAGTGCAAAGAGTTTTCGTCTTTCCTAACAAGTACTTTTCTTGTAATTCAAACTTATGCTCCTCTTTTCACAGGCAATGTCACGCTTACCACATCAACCAACAATTTGTTAGTATTTAATTCATAATATTATTATGTTAAATTTAAGTATTATCAATCCAATCAGGACAGCCCTTCTAATGTTTACCAAAAACTCAAAAAAAAAAAATTGAGCTCATTCTGTTCAACTAGCTAGAGAACATTATTATTGATGCAATTGATTTAAGATGTAGAATAGCAATTGATTTGAGGATGGGGAATTCTACACATGTACTTTAATATGAATTTGTGTATATTGTTTGTGGGATGTACTGTTTGGTTTTCAATTAGATTTCCTTTTGTCTGAGAGGAAAACAAATGAAACTTTAAGCCTTTTCTTGTTTATCGATCAAGAATAAAGAAAAGGCTTAAATTAAAGCACTTAAGTTTAAGACTTTAATCGTTAGCTATGATCTCTAACAGGTTACGTCACTCCACCAGAGTTATATGACAGCAAATTAAAGGGGTGATTTATTTATTTATTTCCTCATTTTGCTTCCTCAGATCATATTGCTTGAATTTTCATGTGGCATTCACGAGTTTGTAAGGTTGTAAAATGGAAGGACTTGAAATGACCCACAGGAGAATATAATATCCACAAATAGAAAGGACATATACGCTTCGTATTATCAACTTTGGAAAGGATACTATCAGCTTAGCTTTACCAAGAATCCAAAGCATTTCCTTTGTTTTTATGGCAAACACCTTTGACCCATTAAAAAGATCAATAGTGTTTTTAGGCATTCCCAAACAAGTAGCTACGAGTCAAATTAACACTATCATCATTGCTACCCTTTACTTTCTCTATTTTTCTTGATCCCTATTTCCTCAGGGCTTAGCGAATATTTGGGAAACCACATAACTGTGGTTTTATAAGCCCTTTTTCGTAAGTCGAGATAAACCTTCTTTCACATACTTACTTTATAAGTTATAAAAACTATTCTCCAAAAATTAATCCAAATGTGTACTTAATTATAAGCCATAACTAGACACAGGCCTAGAATTTACATAGAATGTTTGGATTCACTTATTTTAAGTGGTTTTGTGTTGTGCTAGATAGATTTTTTTTTTGGGTATAAACTATGGGTATCGCCCTACTACCCTAATCCTATTTATAAGTCCATTTTGACAAAAAATTTTGATCCTTATTACAAATCTCGTTTCATAGTGATAAATGCATTTATTACATTTTTGCCGCTACTAATTGCAATAAGCAAAAAGAATTTATTTATGTTAAATTTTGGAACCAATCATAGATAAAGGTAAAATTGAAAATTTAGCCCATAATTAATGAGTTAACTAACTCTCTTTAACATGTAAGAGTTAGTTAATTTAGACTTATAAATAGAACCTGAGTTATACAAATTAAAAGAAACTAAGCAACAGGGAATGTAATTCCAAACAATCATGATCAACTAAAGTCTTTAAAGAATCAGAATCAGGACACCTATCAAGGAAAAAAGAGTATTTCAACCATTGTTTTGCCAAGCCATCAGCCACCATAAGCTCCCAATCAAACTTCATCAAAATTTGAACCTCCAAGAAAACCCTAAACAAATTTGTGCGACACAAATATTGTAGAGAAGTTTTTCTCATAAAGCCCAAAAACTTTTTTTTTGTTGACCCCCAAACCTATAACCATCGATAATCAAGTTATAACCATGCATGTGCATATATATAATGATCAGTTAAATTTAATTCTAATCGATCATATTTTACTATTAAGTTTTATATTTAAATTGTAATGCTTTTTATTTAAAATATGATGAAATATATAAAAAATGGAATTCTAATTATCAATATAGAAAATAATATCTTAGTTGCACTCTTTAGCGAAAAATGTGAAATTAAAAAAAAGAAAGAAAGAAAGAGCAAACAACCTCTTAAATAAAAGTGTTTGGGTGTTAGTTTCATAAATGGAAAAAAATAACATCTAAGAGAACTTTTTCTATTTGTCACTCGACAAAGCATGTTGTATATATTGATAACATATGAATAATGCAACTCATCATCACTCATACCTCATACCATGTATTTTGATTCAAGTGCAGTGTACAATATATATATATACAGACATGAAAAGTACTCTCTTCATCCTAAATACAGGAGTCAAAAACTAATTTACGAAGATTAAAAAAATTATCCGGCAAAAAAGAGAATGTTAAAGGAATTAGTTAAATTAATTTTATGTAACCAATGTTTGTTGATTTTGCTAAAATACCTACTTTAATCATTATCTTCATTAATTTGTGTTAGTTTCTAAAATAAGCCCTTTAATTAATTAGATTGAGGTTATACATTTAGAACAAAAGTAAACCCGTCGACTAGTTCATATATTTAGGTCGAAGGGGGTACGTAGTAAAGAAATACTATCTCGGTTCATTTTTATAAGAAACATTCAAAGAATGTCTATTTTTTTCTTACTTTCCTATTTTACCCTTATTTAATTACCCCATCTGATATCAATATGATAAATGTCCATAGCTTCCAAAGACCTATTACTTCAACAATATTTATTTTCTTATTCTATCTGTTCTATAATCATCTTTATTATGATAATTTCCTTATTTTCTCTCTTATTCCCTAGTCCTCATAAATAAGGGTATGTTAATAAAAAAGTATTACAATTTTGACACTATATGGTTCTTAACTAACGTTTAGGATCGCAAGATTTGTTAAACGCTTTTTATAAAAAGGAACTGAGGGAGTGTGTGTGTGTGTGTGTGCAGAAGCCTCTATTGAGAGAAGGAAGAATGATGACCACATGTTTAAGAAAGGAAAAGGACCCAAAGTAGATAATAATAATGCAGAGAGAGTGATGATAAGTTGTTGGAAGTTTATAAACTCAATGTTTGTGAGATTTCATTATTCTCCTATTCATCATCAGTGTCCATTATATTGGTCTGTATAGATTTCAATGGCTGTTTGGTGCATGTCCCTCTCATATATTAACATCATTAATTACTTGAATCTTTTGCCTCCCTCCCATTCGTTCCCCCTGAAACCCTAATCTTCAATCCTCATGCATGTTCTTTCCTTTCTTACAGTGAAGTGAGAGAGAATTAGGAGGGGAAGTTGGAAATGAAAGGTCAAGGGAATAGAAATGGTCAAAGGAGAAGAAAATTAATTTGAAAAAGGGTAGGAGCTAGATAGAGAGGGTGCAAGTAGAAGATAACAATGGAGCAAGTGGTGGTTAAACTTGTGACTTGGTAACAACCAGCAATATCACATGCCTAGTTTACTAAAATGACCATATATTATTAATTTTGTTGATGAGTAATTGGATCATAGTGAATGAAGGAAAATATATTATTAGAGTACCTTGTATTTTCATTCACCCAACACTCAGCACAAATTTACGTTATATCAGTCCATGAATATTGCAGACCTCCCACCTTAATTGCATCACTGTGTTCCTCTAGGAATGTTTATGTTATTATTATATATAAGAGTGAGAATTAATTAAACAATTAAGGATTTTAATGGTAGTGAGAAGAAAAATATATATATATATATACACAGACACATAGTTGGTGGGGACAGGAACCCTAGGTAGGAGGAAGGGTCATGTCGGGGGCCAAAACTTGGGACAGTTTGGGGAGTTCGTACTTTGAAAGTTGTTCTATGGTTAGGGAGAAAGAAGAGAAGATCACAAGTGTGGTTTGGGAATGAAAAGCAAAAGATAAGGGTGTTAAAGTAATTTTACGCCGTACCCTTGTTTGACACAGCCCACATCCACATACACCCCAGCTTCTTTCTCCTTGGATTCATTATGCCATTATGGGACTTTCTCACAATACCAAGTATTGTACCAAAAAAAAAAATTGGGGAAATGGATGAAATTTGTCAACACCCGTTTCTATTTTGATATGCGCAGGACAATAATGAACAAGTTCCATAGGTAAACAGAAAAGTACAGTTATACTGATAATAAGTATTTGTTTACAGACAGTCATTAACATAGCAGAAATCGATAATAATGACAAATATGTACAGAATGTTCCAAAACTATTTCACACACAGACTATATACAGTCACTGTATATATCTTGGGAAACGTGCCCGTCAGTTTCCCTTCTCTGCATCCTTGGCTTTCAAGCCGCTGGCACCCGCTGAGACATTTGAATTAGAAAAAGGGGTGAGATTCCAAGAAATCTCAGTAGAAACATACGATCAACATATAAAATGTGAAAATTAAATATGCAATACACCGTATCAAGTAAAATGAAAACTCATATTATCCGTGTGTGTACACAAAATTCAGGGCCAACTAACCCGTTGAAACCCCTACATGTACCTCAGCTGAGTCTTTGACTACAGCTAAGTAAGACTAGTATACCTCAGCTAGGTCCAAGACCACAGTTAGGTAATGTGCCTCCAGTACGTGTTTAAATCACAAAATACAGTAACACGCATCATACAAATAGTCACATAGTATATAAGAGATAGTAGTCCCTACCTTAACCTCTTTCTTGTCTCAAAGGGTCCGCCTCGTAAAATGTGTCAACTATAAGCGTCCAACTCGGTCCTAAAACATCAAATGTACAAGAAATAGGTCATAACCTATCCAAGTATCATTTTAGACACTTTCATAGTGTTTCTTATGGTTATATTAGCCTATGGTGAAAATTTACCAAAATGCCCCCGGGACCCCGACCCCGCCGTACTCGGCCTGATGGCACGTTTTCCCAAAATTTTGACTAGGGCTATTTTGACATATTTTCGTCCAAGGAATCCATTTCCGGACTCAAAATTACCAAATTCAATGTCAAATTATGAAATTGCCCTTGGCAGCCCTACTTTTAGGGTTTTAAGGTCGTTTCCGTAATTATGCTTTCTCAGCTTTTTCTGAAAAAGTGCCCAACTGTAACCCCATCTAATTTTCCCTCCTAAACCCAATGGAACCATCAAATCATTGAAAATCCAACTCTAAGGCCCTCAAACATCCCTGGCCAAAATAATGGTGTTCTCCAGGAAAAATCGGGGTTTTACAATTTCGGCTCCGTAAACACGTTCTTTTCTACTCCTGACCACTTTATTAACAATCTAATTGAGTTATAAAAACCATTTGAACTAAAATTGGGCAGCATAACCCTTAGATATACACTTTTCCAAAATTTAAAACCAATGGCAATCCGGCGAAATTTCACCGATTAAATTGCCCACAGCAGCCAGAATAGTTAATATACAAAGGTTTGGAAGTTACCTCAAGCTCCCACAAGTTTTTCCCAACTATGGCTGAAACCCTAGGTCCTTGAACACCCAAATTTGAGCTCCACAAACCTTAAAGAACATAGAAGAATAGTTTAGGAGCGGAGTTATACGCGTTAGGAGCGAAATCATCAGAGAAATCGGTTTACATTGTGATTTTTCTTCTCTTTCTCTCTCTAAACTCTCTCAACTTTCTCTCTCTTAGTTCAGGTATGTTGCAGCACAAAAATGGGCTGAAGAGGATGATGATATATTTATTTATCATATATTTTGAGCCTCCAAACCCTAAAGAACAAAGAGGAATAGCTTAGAGTCGGAGTTATAAGCGTTAGGAGCAAAATCGTCGGAGAAATCGGCTTACCTTGTGATTTTTCTTCTCTTTCTCTCTCTAAACTCTCTCAACTTTCTCTCTCTTAGTTCAGGTATGTTGCAGCACGAAAATGGGCTGAAGAGGATGATGATATATTTATTTATCATATATTTTGCAATATTTTATTTATTTGTTTTATTTTCCAAAATTTCAAAAATGAACTTATGTACATATAACCATGCCCATTAAGCCCAATCAATATTTCCTTATTTATGCCACATGTAGGAGACACCTAGGAGTCCCTCCCTATAGTCTCAATTGGCTTCACAACTTGTTCCGGTTACGTATACACATATAGTCTCAATTTTGGTCAAAATTGCACTTTTTGCTCAAATTTTCCATAAATTTATATTAAATTGACCAAAATATTCTAAATATATTTTTAACATTTATTTTCCTTAATTAATTGAAATTAACTTCAATTAATTGGAAAATAATTTATTTTGTGCTATTTTGGCAAAATTACGATTTTGCCATTACCTTTCTAATCCAATTTCTTTTCTTATTTTTCTTTGGCCAATTTCCATCTATTTTTGGACCAAATATTTTCTCTAATATTCCTTCATTTTTTGACCTTAATATTGGGCTTTTTAAATCACCCAAATTAATTCCATATTTTTTTTTGCCCAATTTCTCATGAAATTGAACATTTATAAATTCATAAATTCCAAATTCATGAATATTCACCATTTTATTGAATTTCTCAAATATTTACAATACTTTTGATGAATATAAGTTTTGGGGTGTTACAAAATTTTGGCTCGAAACTTTTATTGACAAAGACATCCATAATATACTTTTATAAACAAATATACTATATATAACTCAAATTCAAATCTTTTTAACTAATAAAATGTTTAAATAGAGACTTTTCATCGATTTTCTTAAAAACATTGAGAAGTTTTTCTTCCATCACAAAATTTCATTTTTATAATTTTTTTATGTCCTGCATACTTTAATAGTGATACCATTTGTTTGTTCTAAGAAGTGAAATTAGAGATGTATTTTAACTTTAAACAAGTTGAGCAGAAAGATTAACATTCTATTATTTGATTGAATGATAGGAACATTTAGAAGACAAGTCAAAAGGAATCATTTATAAATTATATATACTTAACAATTTTCCATTATTATTATTATTGTACAATATTAATTTAGCTAAAAAATATATTTAAAATTTTAAAAGATATAATCACTAAAGGGTTGAAACATATAATCTTTAAAAAATTACATCAAATTATCTTATTATTATTTTTACATTATTTACCCATCTTCAAATTCAAATAGTATATTCAGCTAGCAAATCATAACTTGTTTCAGTCGTTTTGACTTGTTTTGATGTTTAATACTAATATGTTTTATTGTATCTATTATCCAGGCTAGCTTGGTCACTTTATATATCAAAAAAAGAACATTGTAGTGCTATTTGGGCCTCCAAAAAGCAAAATTATCCATTCAATGTTTAGGATCTTTCCCAGGCCAGCCCAGCAGGTAGTAA
This sequence comes from Inga leiocalycina, assembly GCA_963242795.1. Classification (NCBI taxonomy): domain Eukaryota; kingdom Viridiplantae; phylum Streptophyta; class Magnoliopsida; order Fabales; family Fabaceae; genus Inga; species Inga leiocalycina. The sequence goes on along the minus strand of OY725328.1, from coordinate 5,333,825 downwards.
CCACTCGTAGCAACTAGTAAGCCTCCCATTTCGTTGAATGTGCAATGTCAGTGTATTTCAAATCACACCCAAAAAAACCAACTGGGTTGGTCTATTAAAAGGGGATAATAGCTCATAATAATAACGTGATAAATCAAAGTTCGAATTTCTGTTTTGAGATGTGCTCATGTTTAGTATTTGACAGTACCTCGAATAGGATTATCTACAATAGGAAGATATCTTTTTACCTGATTTGATTTGATTAAGTAAGTTAGTTAATATGACATATATTTTCTAAAACACTTCAGTCATCTTCCTTAATTCTTTCTCTTTCTTCTTTAATTATGGTTGATGGAGTATGAATAAGGGTAAATTAAGAAAACATTAACAAATATTAAAAATATATCTTATATTTAGGATCAAAATTAATTTCCTAAACATATAATATACTAACAACAAAAGGGAGTATAAGTTTTGTATGAAAAAGATATAATTTTCTTAAAACAAGGTAACACAGCCAGGATCAAATGCTTGATCGAAGTTGCAGAAACTAAAATGCGTCAAAGCATTTGAAATAAGATGTAGAATGATATACATAGAATCAGGAGAAGACAAGGCACGTAGCAAACAATAACAATATTACTATTACACATAGTTTCTTCATCTCTGGACGCAGATTATAAACCCCTCTCATACAAAAACTAATCTCACAACAGCATCTTCTTAGTTCGTTTCAATTTATTGAGCATTGCAGAATCTTCATCTTCTGCAGAAAGCACAAGAATCCATTCTCTGCACATGTGTGTGCTTATATATATATATATATATATATAGATATGGACCTAAACCACGATAGACACGATTAATCAAACTCCATTTATGAAAAATCAACTCTTTTCTTCTTTGATCGGAAACCCATCTCCGATTGGCTTCTTGGACAGGACAAAGCGAACTCCAGGGTCGTGTTGGGTGCAAGATGAGTTGTACATGAGCGAGTTGTTCACACTCTGCACATTGCTGTTCAAGAATGCTGTCATTGGCCATGAAGACGATGATTTCCCTTTGTAACCCTTTCCCTTCTCCTTCGAATTCTTCCCATCTCCTTCTCCTTCGCTGGATTTCTCTGTTTCTGAACCATCTTTGTTCCCTTTCTTGTTCGGTTTTTTTGCGGATTGAATCACTTCCATGAAAGCTCCTCTGTTTTCCCCTGCAATTGTTATCACCCTCATTCCAGATTCCTCTGCTTTCTTCGTCATCTCTCTGTGTACGCCGTGTTTTTCATGATGATGATGCACAATGCCGGATTTCTCGCTGTTCACCTTATGCTTTGGCTTATCCACCATCTTCTGATACAGCACCGTCTTCTGCTCTGCCTCTACCTCCTGCGGCAGCCCTGTCTCAGTGATCGGCTTTGTTGTCTGCGCAGGCGGAAGAACCAATGGAGATGGCGGAGGAGCAGTGATCGGCTTCACCTTCGGCGACTCCACCGTCGGAGCCTGAACCACCGGTTTTATCGTCTTCGGAGACTGGCTTTTACCGTTGAAGTCAGACGGAGCCGGTGGGGGCGGCGAGAATGTCCCCTTCTGAACCGGAGAAGGAACCCTTTGAACAGGGGAAGGAGCTTTCTGAACCGGTGACGGCGGTACAGACCTTCTCTCCACCGGCGGCGGAGGCGGAGGAGAAATAGGTACCTCCGCAGGAGGCGCTGCTCGAGTCACTGGTGATGACGGTGCAGAACTTGTCCTAAATGTGGGTCTAACCACAACGGGCCTCGTCTCTGGCTGTGCTTGTTCTGGTGCTGGTGCAGGTGCGGGAGGGCGTGTTTCAGGAGTTGGCGCCGGAGCCGTAGCCGGTTGTACAGGTCGAGTCGCAGGTGATGATGGAGCTGAACTTGTTCTAAAGGTAGGTCTCACCACCGTAGGCCGCGTCTCTGGTGGCGCTGGTGTTGGTGCAGGTGCAGGTGCAGGTGCCGGTGCCGGTGCAGGGGCAGGGGCAGGTGCCGGAGCTGGTGCCGGTGCCGGAGCCAGAGAAGGTGGAATGGCTCGGAGAGAAGCTAAGCGAAACCATGGACGAGTAGGAGGTTGGTTAGCCATGAGGAGGAACAGAGGAGGGTTTGTTTGGGAAGAGGAATAAGGAAGAAGAAGAAGAAGGCCACAAAATTCCAAAACTGGGGGTGATGTTATTTATACGATGATCCCAAAGTGAAAAAGGTTGATATACGTAACATCACAACAGCATGAAACATGGAAAGAAGGCAAAGGTTGAAGGAGAAGGCACAGAAAAAATAAAGATGAGAGAGATGGGAAAAGCATCAGATTCAATAAGCACTTCCAGCTCACACAAGCTCATGGTTTTAAGATTGGAATCACCTCGGAGTCATTCTGAAGAGATACCAGCTTGTGTCGGAGCCCACGTTTTATGTTTTTGTTTTTGTTTCTGTTTCTTTTGGGCTCTTATAATTTCTGGACTTCTCTCTTCTCCCACACAATTCCCCCGTCAGAATCTTACATCTTACATTGTATAAGGCTTACATTTCGAATTGCGTATAGTGAATATAACAGTACCAATGTGCTACAATGAAGTTGAAGAAGTATAAGCGTCAAGAAGCAAGAAGAGAAGATTTGATGCCAACGCTAATTTTCTTGAAGCTTCCACGCATGGCGGCTAGAAGGCGAGTTCCGGATCAACAGTAAGGTAACTGTCATAAAACCTGGAGGCTACATATTTAAATTCTAAAAACAATCTCTTCATTTACAGGATAAAATGCATGCGTGCAAGAGGATAATCCTCAAAGAAAAGGTAAGATTGCTATCTTGTGTAACATAGGTCACAATCTCGCTTACGGAATCAAATCCTAAAAAACATTCTCTTCCTTGTGAGGTAAAACGCATTGCAAGAGTGTGACACTCGAATTAACATTTGAAGATTGCTGCTGTCATGTGGCCTGTAGGTCACGGTGACACTCAAATAGTCATTTTTTCATTTATTGGGTAAAACAGCATACATCAATCCCTCTACATATTCCATATGATAGGAGTCTTGTGAACTTGTCATGCTTAAAAAATGCATGCACTGCATATGAGTTGAAAGAAAGTTGAGCCGTTCAAGTTGAAGGCAGCCGCTAGAAAAATAGTTGAATTTAGTGGCCAGATTCAATTGAAACCGTTCATATTTTAAGAAGGTGTGTTGTGGGTTAACTCAAGTGTGAAGGGTGATTGAAGTTGAATAAATTAAACGCAAGTGCTTCACATCAGTAGTAATTTGGCAAAGATTCTTAAAGCGTGTGTTTGCAAAGATGGAAACAAAAGAGGGAAAGGTGAAATTGTGGTTAAAATGAAGGGGCTTTAATTTAGTGTGTCACAGTCTTTTGAGTGTCGCTTCTGTCAGACTTTGCTTGCTGAGGTAGGAAGATGGGGATTCTGCAAAGCACAAATCCTTTTTCAAGTCACAAGAAAAGAACCTATCCTATTGCTCCTTCAAAGAAATTTGGGAAACTCAAGTTTTTGGTTAACTTGGATCAAAGTTTTTGTAATTTTTTCCCTTAAATAGTCTTTAAAATTATGGGTTAAGGTATAAATTTGTCCCAAAAGTTTTTGCTGAAGAACAATGTTACTTTATAAGTTTTTTCAGGTTCAATGTTACTTCGAAAGTCTTAAAATGAAGCAATATTGTCTATTTTCATTAAAAAATTAACGGTTAATGTTAGTTTTTTAATGGAATAGAGAAATATTGCTACGTTTTGAAACTTTTGGAATAACATTGAACCTGAAAAAACTTTTAGAGCAATATTGCTCCTCAACGAAAATTTCTGGAGTAGATTTAGACCTTTATCTTAATATTATAGTCAACTTTGGTCAAGGCCTCTAAAGATGACGTTATTGAGGTTGTAATGACATGTCACTAATGTGATAGTAATGTTTATTATTAACAAGGACTTTGAATAAAGTTGACCATAATTTTAAATATTAATTCTCAATAAAATGTCAGAAAGACTTTAATAACTTAAATTATTCAAAGTTATAGAGACCAAAAATTATGTTTTTTCAATATCTTCCCCCTTCTTTTCATTTCATTGGTTTAAATTTGATATGTATGATGTAGAAAAACTTATATTGCTGTAAAGGTTTTCATGAATTCTCTGTTTTTTTCTTCAGAAGGCTCCCCCCACCAAAAAAGCGACAGAAAAAAAATGTAGTAGTGATTAATTAACATGGTCATACATCCAAAGCATAATAATTTTGGGCAACTAATTTTTAAAAACTTAATAAATTCGATAACTCCTTAATATTTTTCAGAGTTATCATCCCAAGTGGTGAAGCTTGACGCCTTTTTTAGGTGAAGACAAGAAGAATATGTGCCAAGGATTCATACATGAACACATTTTATACGATACCAGGTTTCAATATTCACACAAAGATTTTCGTCTGAATAAACAAATATATTTACGTTCCACACAACCACTAACAAAGGGAATCAGAAACAGTCAAACAGGGGGGGAAAAAAAAGCCAGAGAAAGAACAAGAATAAAGTTGCACTCTACCACTTTTCCATGTTCATTTTTGTGCTGAAACGTATTTGAAGACTATCTGAATTTGTCTTCCATGGAGCAAGCAATCTTTGTTTATGGAGCTTTTTTTTTCCTTTTGATACTGAAAGTCTTGGTGAGTTGGGTTCCAGGACTCACGAGGGCCAGACATGCTTGAATGACTCAAAGTACTTATAGATATATTTACAGATCGTCTATCAATAAGGTCCTTATATCGGTAGAATTTGAACTCATAATCTTATGGTTATAAACTAACTCCCTTACCAAATACATCAACCTTTGTTGGCTGTTTGTGGAGCTTCCATGCGTTTGTCTTGTTTTCATTTTGATGTTTGTTTATTGTTGTGTTTTTCATTTCTATCTCAGTAGGTTAAAAAGGCAATAATATGAATTGGGCTCGTAGGATCAACGTGCGGGTTGTAATGGGCTTAGATCGGCATTTTGTTAGCCCACCAGGATACTGAATGTTCCAGCCAGTATTGACTGACTAGGGAGTGTGGCGGGCCAACCCGCATTCCAACCTCTAAATGCTTTTCTAATATTTTAATGAAGTTGACGCTATCAAAATTCAGAAACAAATAATAATAATAAATGAGTCCCACAGTTCTAACGTATAAAAATAATAATTTTATATGAATTTTATATTATACATTGATGATTGATTAAATGAATATTGATGGGGGATACAAGAGAGCCGAATTGAAAGAGAGTAGAGAGTGATAAATTACATTAGAGATCATAAATAGACATTCAAGTTTCAAGGCCAGTTTGTGAACTCAAAAACTTTAAAGACAATATCAATTCCAGTGGGAATCTGCCATACAAAGAGCAGTACATTCAGTGAATTCAAGGCAATGTGAAGATTTCTGGCTGTTTCATTCCCTTTCTGCATTGCTGGTACTAGTGATGCTGCCAATGCCCATAAAACTGTAATACCTGCCTCACCCCACCAAAAACAAAAGCACAAGACTAATCATTTTCTAGTTATAACAGTAATTTGTGTTGCAGATTATAAATGAACATACTATTACTAAAGTGAAGGTAGAAAAAGAGAATACGAAATGGATGATCTCACAGGAGCCCCAAAACACCTTAAGGGAAAAACACACCAAGGTCCCAACAAAAAAAAATAATATCAGAAAATTCTCTTAGCTTATCAATAACAAGTGAAAGAGCCACCATCGATAATTTATAAGACTTTTCTGGTATTATTTTTTTTAATTACGACCTTAGCGTGGTTTTCCCTATCAGTAATGTCTGGATATTGGATTTGAATGTTCATAACTTGAGTTATGTGCCTTTCAGTGAAAGTATAGGGACTAAATCTCATGCAGATATAATAACTTGACATCTTAAATTTTGCATTTGAAGTGAATGAGGACAAATGGCTACAGTATTAAGATAAAATAATCATTTATGATTGCAGGATAAAAAGAACAAAACCTGCTCCAGCAAACAAATGTGGCCCAGGAAATAATTTTCCAGTCCTGAACCAAGTATTGAGTCCTCCAAAAACTGATTCAAGCACTCCAAATCCCAAAAGAATGGATCCAGCACTGAAGTGTCTGTCCCTGTAAGATCCTTTCAGCAGCTCCTTCCTGTCCTGAATTTCAGATGCCAACATAATGACACACTAGTCACTCATCTGAACTCAGCATCTCATGATTCAATCATCCATCAAGTTTTCTTTTGTTAAACTATATTTCTTCTTCGTACAAATGCATGGGATAAACCCTGCTCCTGCCCACCTTAATATAAAAACTAGTTGGGGAGTTGGATTTAGTCTTAAATATAAGATTTCAACTCATATTATCTCCTATATTTATCAGTTTTCTCTAAACTAATTTACTTAATTTATAAACTGATATATAATGTAACATTCAACAGGATCATTTTATGGAGATCATGTCACAATTATTATAATTAACTAATTCAAAATCTACTCAAATTTATTAAGTGGCTTTTATATTAAGAATAGTATTGATCCAGTCCTTAATGTAAGACTTAATTGAGAAGTTAATTTTGATCATAAACATAAAACTTATTTTCTATATTTGTGATTGTTTTCCTAATTTTCTCCATTGATATTTTCTCAACAATAATTAAATAAGAGCGAGAAGGAGGGAATTGATGAAGATGATTAGTGCGTTTTAAAAAACAAAACTTGTTATATCAACAAACTTAACTAACTTATCAAATTGGGTAAATACATGAGAGGACCAACTTGGAAAAAAAATTGCCTGAAAAATATATTGATTTGAACAAAATAATGTGCTGAGACTAAAGTTTAGCAGGCATTTGTTAATTACATTGCAAATTCCAGGTATTAAGTCTGTAATGAGGACTTAGTGCAGCAGATAAAATGCTCGCCTGTCAAACTAAAAACTAAGACATACATTATGTGGAAAGGCCCATTGTAGATTTTCACTCATGGCAAGTTCACAGATAGCTAGCAAGCAGAGGAAGAAACAAAATTTGCAAGACTAGGAGTAACAAACAAGTAACCAAGCAACCTCAGTGAGTTGCTGAATCTTGAGTTCAACTGGTGACGGTGGTGCTTCCACCGGATTCCCATCTGGGGTCACCGGAGTGGGCTTCACTTGCTTCTTCAGCTCAATAATCTCATTCTGAATGGTCCTCACGCGCCGCCATTGCCAGCCCAAATATCCAGCCCACAAGGTATAGAAGAAGAAAGAACCCATCACAATGGGGTGTATCAGCGCAAGTGTTCTTCCCTCCAATATCCCAAATTCCCCTCCAACAGCAATTGCATCCTGTCCAAAAACAAAAATCCCCAGAAAAATCAACAAGAAAAGAAAAGAAAGATACTCATTATAAAGAGTTTAAGGGGCATTGCCTTGGGGTGAATTAAGAAAGGGAGAGTGATAGCAGAGAGGGAGAGAGAAGCAGATTTGAGGGTATCAAGGTTTTGGTCAAGGAGCTTTAATGGGTTGGGGAAATCAAAATCTCGTTGTTGTGGGGTAGTGAATTTGGCAGAGATTGAGGGATTTGGAAGCTTTAGGAAGGAAGATCGAAGTGGATGTTTGGGTACAATTGGGAGTTTGAGGAGACTGAGCGTGGCAGCCATGCTGTGTCTTGGGAAGATTAGGACAAAAATGCAGAGCGAGGCGCCGAAGGAAGAAAGAGAACGAAAGGCGATGGTGAGAAAAAGATAAGAAGAGACTTGGATTTTGTGGTGAACATTACATGTTCTCATCGCTAACTCACGTGTCATATTTTTATTACTCAGACCTCGCAAGAATTCTCCTGAACTTTTTATTTTTCTTTAATGTCAGCGAGGATGACGTGTGTCTTTAGACTTTGTTTGTTATTTGAATACCATTCTGCCTTATTAATTAAATAATAGGTATATATAAGTAATTGGTTTTTTTTTAGAAAAATTAACGAAATTTATTAAATTATTTTTTAAGGTATTTTTATTTTTTACTTCAAATTAAAATATTTAATGTATAAATTAATATATAATTTAATGATACATAATATGATTAATTTATTTATTTAGTTTCCTTAATCTATTTTAAGAAAATTCAATTGAGTTTTGTATTTAAAATCTAAGAAAGTATAATTCATCTCAATTTTAAATTGACATAAATTATTGAAAAGCAAATTTAATAGCCAAGTCGCTTACTAACACTTCATGGGATGGTCTTGCATAGTTGTATGTGCGTGCTTTGACTACCTTTCCGGTGTTCATACTCCATTTTCATCTCCATAGTTTGCTGGAATTTACTTTATTTTATTTCTGTATTTTTTGTTATGTACCTAGCTTCTTCTTGTACTGAGGAGTTTCTATATAAAAAAACTTGATATGCAGGACTAGTTTTTTAAAAATTATATATATATATATATATATATATAGAAAATTTAATTGCCATTAATTCACTCTTTTAGATCACACTCTAATTCTCCTTTTATATATATATATATATAGCTGCTTAACATAAATAGTCAAAAGATCCAAAAAAAAACTGCGAATTGCTCATATTTTTTGGTGTTCGATCCTGTTTTTAATACATTTATTAGTTCATTAGAGTCTCAATTATATAAATTCTTTAACAAGAAAAAAATATTTAATCTGTATCCATCACCATCTTACCACCAAATCAAGAGAAATTAATTATTAAAGCAGTCTTTTACTATTTGGATCTTCTCGTCGATGCGGGCCTTCATCAAAGTCCTCCAATATTCTTGTAAATCACACACACACACACACACACACACACACACACACACATATATATATTTTGCTCTAAAAAAGATGCACATCCAACCATGCAAATTTGAATGAGAATGAGCAAAAAAAAAATCCAAGAGCCACCAATTGATTACTACTGTTGCTTCCAATATATAACAAACCGTGCATGAAATTATATTTTACAAAAGACATGATAATATTATACGCCTGGCGTCCTTAATATATAATTCAGTTAATTTTAAAAAAAAAATTAAAGAAAACTAAATAAACTACTTAATCATAATATATATTATATATCGTTAAGTTATATGTCAATTTATAAGTCAAGAAAACTCGTTTGAAAAAAAAATATAAATACTTTAATTATAATTTAACTAACTTCCTTATTTTCTCTAAAAAAAGTTTAACTGACTTTTATATTAAGGACCAGGGGTAGTATTTCCAAGTAAAATAATTTTTTCTAAGTATAGGTATCCTATTGAAGGCAATAATGTTCAATGGATTATTGGGCACTAAACGTAGCCACTCTCCCATCAAGGATTCAAATATTGGTTCGCCATTTGTGAAATATTAGCCCCTCCCATTAAACTCAACCCTTTTGGGCAAGTAAAATCATTTTAGTCCAGTATGATGAATTATATTCTTAATAAAGAATTTGATTATTTTTAAAATTTCTTGGTTATTTTTGTAATTTTATGACGGCTTGTCAATTAAATATTTCAAAAGGTTTTGAATGTATTTCATTGAATTAGTCAATAATAACAACAAATTATTAGGCATTTCATTATTAAATAGAAATATGTAACAAATCGAACAATTTAGATTACAGTTTTTTAATGAGACTAAAAATAAAAAGTAATTAATTTCAAAGTAACTGATAACAATGTAATTGATATTGAATTATTTAAATGGATTGATTATAGAATTTTCAGCCATTAAATCGCCTCTTTCAATTCTAAAAATTAGTATTTATATCATTTTAATGGTCATGTGTGAAATTATATAATAAATAACTATATTGATTTAATTTTATATTTTTTTAGTCGGGAAAAATGTTTTTAAAATTTTTTATAAGTGGTGGGTAATAAGAAGAAATTATCAATGGATAGATTATATAGTCATATATATATATATATATATATCAAATATTAAATGATGGTTGATTTTCTTTCTTAGAGGATTTTAAATTTTTTGCTTTATATAATATAGAGTACAAACGAGAGACAAAGGGCGAGAGTCTGAAAGATACTGAGCATATTTGAATGGCCGTTTGAATAGCTTCTAAGTTATTTTTTATGTAAGTAGAGACAAAACTCCCCTCACATATTTATCTCGTATATCATAAATTATGATTAAAAAATTAATTTTAAATACTCTAATCACTATTTCAAATATGCTTGCTGAGCAGCGGCTGGCGAGCCGTCAATCTAAATTTTGAGGATCTACAAAGTGTGTGTTTGGGGGGGTCAATTGAGCGTTTAAGCTCAAACGCTCAATACCTCAATTGAAAAAAAAAAATTGTAGTGTTTGTTTCACTGGTAGACAATCGAGCTTAATTATATCTTAATAGCTTTTGTCATAAACTCCATTTCTTAGCTTTTACTGATTTAGCTTTTGGGGAGAGTGAGAATGGTTAAAATATTTTTTCAATTGTGTCCAGTGTACTATCAAACTTATTGCAATTTTACCCTTAATATACTTTTTTTCTACAAAAATTAATTTCAACTATTATTTGGTGCTTTTAACCCTTAAAATATTTTTTCAACTGTACCTAATGTGTTATCAGACTGATTGCAATTTTATCTTTAATGTACTTTTTCAGTTCCAACAATTATTTTAAACTATTTTTTGGTGTTTTCAACCCTTTAAAATATTTTTCCACCCACTCTCTCTTACTATTATCACAAAAGTCACTTGTGCTTAAGTCAATCCAAACAAGTTTTATTTTTACAAAAGTCATTTTTCACATCGCTGTTCCAAACATAAATCACATTACACAATCGAGCTTTTACCAAAACCAAAATTATCAAACGATAAATTGAGAAACTCTATTTTTCCCATCGCTCTTCCAAACACACCCAAAGCCTCTTTCATCTTTAGGTATCATACGTCCTATGTTATTGTTGAGCTTGATATATATGTTTTACATACGTATATGTATATATATATTCTTCTGATGTTTAATATAAGATGTGATTTTTTTTTTTTGGAGAGATTAAAGAAGATAAATACATAAGTTAGCCAATTATATTATATGTTATATATCATTTGATTATATATCTATTCATAAGTCAGACGAATTAATTTATATAAAAAAAATAAATATCATTACTTTTTAAAGTAATTTTTTTAGCTTCATTAATTTATCCAAAAAAATTAATTATATCTTATATTAAGCACCAGAGGAATAATTCATTTGATTTAAATGTTCTTCCAACTATGAATCTTTGTAATTGTTCATCTCTAATTCTGACTCTTCTACACTTGTTTCCGTTGAATGAAGATTTTCGGTCCTTTTTTTTTTCCAGTAATGATTAATTTGTTGAACTAACTAAGTAACTAAGCTGACGTATGAACATTATATAGTAGCAAAACATGTTATAGAGAGTATTATTAAGTTAAGAATATGATCGATGAACTATTTGTTGCGATTTGTTCGATGGGATCCGGTATGTGTTCCCTCACCTCGTTATAAAAAAATTGTGATTTAGTAACGGTTAAAAATATGTATTAGTAACGATTTTAATCGTTACAAACAATATTAGTAGTAGTTGTAAAAATCGTTACAAAATCAACTGTTACAAACATATTTATAGTGGCCTGATGAAAACTTTAATACTAAAGTTATTTTAAAAGAACACTATTATCATATTTCAAATATGAACCCTAATAACAGAGCACCAACAGATATCTATACTACTGTATATGATTTCTACGACATTCCATGCGAGTTTTTAAGGCTATCAGCAAATTATATTACTTCTGATTCTAAATATAAGATAAAGTTGATTTTTTTGGAGAAATTAAGAAATCTAATTAAATTGGCTTAGAGTATTTATATTTATATTTTTTTCTCCAAACTAATTAGCTTAAGTAATAAACTGATATATAATCTAAAGATACACGATAAATGATATAATTAAGTTATTTATTTAGTTTTCTTAATCTCCCAAAAAAAAATCAACTTTGTCTTCAATTTAAGACCGGAGGAAATATTTATTTTTGTTCTACTTCATGTTCCTGAACAAAATCTCAAATATATGACGCGACAGATTCTAGATTACGCGGAATACATGTTTACCAATTCACGCGGTTTGTTTATGACTGTGTGGTGGTGAATGTTAACATTTTTTACTACAACGTAATTGCCAGGAAACTTGTGGTCTTTCTTTTAAAGATCAATACTTTCATGCATTATGCATTGTTGGGTGATTCTTGAAGAAGAAGAATTGCCCCATTTGTCGCTTTCAAATGCCTTTGTTTGAATATTAGCACTAATCACTTATTTAGTATTGAATTTTGAATTTTTCATATTTTGTCAATCATGGTGAATATTTTATATTTCATATTTTGAATGTTTTGTATCTTCTTTAAATTTCAAATGCAGTGTATACAAGGGGCCTTTTTTTTTGTGTGAACCATTAGTATTTCAAAGTCACTTTAAATTTTAGTCTAATCTCTATTAGGCCGAGAGAGTTAAAAATTCAAACTTATATTTATTTTTTACAGAGCGAAACTGCTTATCATTTTAATTAACAACTAACTTGTAGGTTAGAATGACATTTTTAAATAACATAGAAGAAGGGTCAACTTGTTTCAAATTAGCAAGGTATTAAAACTCAGACCGGATATTGAACCGGTCGGGGTACCGGGTTAAGGGTCAATGGGTCAAACCGGAACCAAACCGATGAGAAATTGAAGATTTTAGGCTTATAGTATGAAATTATAAAAGAAAAATATAAATCTTTTTTTAAAATTGAAACCCAGACCCGTCCACTAGCCGATTCGCCGGTTTCCGGTCCAGATTCCTGAACATGGCAAATTAGAGGAGTCACTCAGGCTTTCATCTTTTAGCCTCATAAGAACACACAAGTGCGGCTCCAATATTGGGGGTGGTAATGATGGTATTAGTTTTATTATAAGGGACAAATAATCATCTCATCATAAGGCATATAGAAAAGAATTTACCAAGCAAACCCAAATTAGAAGAATTGTAGGGATAAATACAAAGTAATGGCTGAAAATAAAAACTAATGATAGTGAAACGCATGTTATCAACTTAATTGTGACTGGTTATATTATTCAAACAACAATATAACTACATTGAAATAATATATAGCTACTTATATAATATTAATTAGGATAAAACCTAGGCTCATTTGCTTATGTTCGTTAGGTTCAATTCTCCAATCCAATCTTTATCATAGGTGGCTTTTATTATTAATAATGGTCTAATAAAGTTTTAAAATTTTTTCAATGTAAATTTTTATTGGTAAAAAAATATAGATAGCAAGATTTAATTGGGTCAGGGGTACGCTGGCAAATATTTAGCATCACACCAAACACAATCGAGGCATGCAATTTTAATTAATCCTGGATTTCAACTAAAATTATAATATTTTATCGTACCGCTTCTGGAAGCGCAACCTAACAAAACCACATTACTGACCTTGTTACGCATTTGTTTCATTCATTGCCTTAACAGAGAAGGCGGGAAACAGAAAACAGGAATACATGTTTGAGTTAATGATTTGCTGTTAAGTCTTAAAATTTGCCATCTTTTCTTAATATAAGAGTTAGATAGTTAATTTATAGATATTAAAAATTAATTAAGTTAAATATTTGTAATAAATAAATGTTAGTTTTCCTAAAACATCATATTTAATCATGTTGATAAAAAAATATTTAATCATTTGCAATTAATAGGGATAATTTAGGTAAAAATTATAAATATGGGTAACAAAATAAATTGGAAGTCATATATTTAGAGTCAAAATAGACCATTTTTTTTAACCTGAAAGAGACCTTTTCTTTAACTCATATATTTAGGATAGTTCAGCCGTTTACCTATGTACGTACAAATATTTGCGAATTAAGTAATCTAATAATAATAATGGGAGAATACACTTAGGTCCCATAAAAGAAAAAAATAAAGAAATGGTCCCTGTAGATTGCAAAATGAAAAAATGGTCCCATTAACAACTTCATGAGCATGTATTGACAACTCATTAACAACTCCAGGAGCCTGTATTGACAACTTCATGGGACCATTTTTTCATTTTGCAATCTATAGGGACCATTTCTTCATTTATCTTCTTTCTTGAGACCTGAATGTAATTCTCCCTAATAATAATAATAATAATACAGACGTCAATTTATGTGTGCTAATTAATTTACACCTAATTAGTGGTGTGGCGTAATCAGCCAGACAATTGACAGATACAAGCGCAACAACTGCTTCCATGGCTTCCTCTTCCAATACAGAATTACGGGTAGATCCATCTCCTTACCAATGTACCAAAACATCAACAATTCTTACAAGTAATTTAGATCCTTTATTGGTATGTTCAAAATTACATACCTTTATTTTATTTTTTTACCAAAACAGTAACCATTTACATACCTTTATTATTCATTGGCATGTTTGACGGAAATTTGGAGCAAAAAATAATATTATTGTTCTGGGCTTCTCACTATATAAAAATTTGAATTAATGATATTTTAAACGGGGAAATTAAAATAGAATTCAAAATTCATATATTGTGTGTCATTAGATTATATATTAGTTTATGTGTTAGACAAAATACTTTGAAGAAAAAATTATAAATATAAATATTTTAAAGTAATTTAACTAGCTTTCTTACTATCTCTAAAAAAAAGCCAATTTTATCTTATATTTAAGATTGGAGGGAGTATAATGTATGCTATAAATTTGAAAATATTGTTAAAAAAATTGAATGATCTAGGTCACCCAAATACAATGGATAGGGTGTTGCAATTTCTTTTTTTTAAAAAAATAAAAATAAAAAGGTAACGTCCACGCAATTTCAAGTGTTAGAATATAGGGGTCGTTTGATTCTATTCTTTTTTTTATTATTTTTGGAAACAGTTTTTGGAAAAAAATTTTAAAATTTCTTTTAAAAAATCTGTTTAGATAGTTGTTTTGAAAAATATGTTTTTAAAATGATGTGACGTGCAGTCACCAATGGTGATGTAGCGGTGGTTGTCACTAGTAGTATAATGTCGATAGTGGATAAATGACGGCATCAAAAAATAAAAAATAGGAAAAAAACAACTAAAAGCTGTTTTTGTTTTTTAGTTTAAAAAAATTGTTTTTTTAAAAAACAAATTTTTTTAAAACAATTTACCAAACAAGTTTTATTGTTTAAAAAAAATTTTAAAAATAAAATCAAACAGCCCATAATCACTCTGGCATGAGAAATTGGAATATACTCATTAATTTCAACTTGTATTTTTTTAAGAAAAAAGGACCGCGTGAAGAGGCAACAAAGAAAGTCCAAGATTGAAATCTAATAAGAGAACGACTCTAAAGTCCGTAGGAGAAATGTTCAAGATGATAGCCTTTAACATTTATTCATTTGGCCACTTCGCCGAGTTAGGGGATTGACACAATGGTTAGTTTCTTCCTAGCTTGACTTTAATATCAAAAGTAATAGTCTAGTCACACGTAACGAGGCCTGCGAATTTATTTGATCCAGCCATTAAGAGTATAATCTTAAATTAGGTTGATGTTGGTAAGTTGCAATCCTCATGCATAGCAGTAGGAGGAAAGTCTTCTAATTTTTCTGATGAAACTAAATTTCCAGTTCATTTTCTGTTTTAAAGTATGCAATGATAAGTAGCTTCATTATTCTAAAACACTAAGTCATTCGTGCCTAATCTTTATCTAATTTCAGTCAACTCTCAAAAATTTCTGAATCTTCACTGCACCCCTAAGAGTTAAAATGAAATTAAGTTTTATGGGTGAAAAGACAATGATACTCTTCTTTTATTTTTTTCTTAGAAGAACATTTACAAGAAAAATAAAAGAATTCAAAAGAATCTAATGAATTAAAAATATTTTAGCAATTTACAAAACAAATATAGAAATTCACAAGACAGATATGAATATTTATGAGACAAATAAAGGGATTCAAAAGAATATAGGGAATTAATAACATTTTGGTCATTCACAAGATAAATATAGGCATTTACAAGACAAATAAAATAAGGACATCATTATCTTTTTATTAAGTTCATTTTGACCCAAGGGGTTACAGCAAAATTTTAAAAAATTTTAGGGTTTGATTGAAATTATGTTATATCCTTAGGGGTTAATCGAAATTCTCCCTTTCTGAAAAGGGATCAATCTATTTAGAGAGTCAATGTGGGATGGGTTGCATTTGTAACATTGAAATGACCATATTATACTTTGTAGAAATGTGAAGAAAAATTCTTTGTACTTTCCGTGAAAATTTGAGAGTTCAGTTAAGTTGACACTTCGCATGTATATGAAAAAATTATTTAATGTTTGTTGAAAATATCAAAACATTTTATAAAACGGATCAAAAACATTTTTTAAAACGCGTTTTATAAAAGAGACCGGTGGAAGTATTTCCGAGTTTGAGAGATTCTTGCAGTTGACTTTACTATTTCCGAGTTCACATTAAATTTAAGCACAAGTATGCATATTAATTCCTTAATTACTTACTGAATAAGTAAGCGGCTTTGTATTGAAGTTGGTTGGAGAATGAAACAAACAAGGGTAGTTCATAAATAGGTCAGCAAAACAGTAGCAGGACGTTGGAGAATGATTCATATTGTAATTAATTAGACCGTGACTCATAATTAATTTTTTCTTCTTAATCAGTTTCCTTAATTTGGCCCTTGGCTTGATGTAAGGATGGAGTAGGAACCGAAAGAACCTATGAATTACAAAAACAAAATCAAACAAAACTCATGAGGTCTCCTCAAGGATTCAAACTCTTTTTAAGGTTTTTTAATGATGTTTGAGGCTACGGTTAACTTCTGATCTCAAATAGTGCAAAATTATAATATTAATTTCATAAAAAAAAATTAATTAAAAAAGTGTTTTTGGTTATATATTGAAGTGGGACTGTCATGGCCAAAAAGAAAACTTCGATTGTGTAATGTAACCACCGTTATTAACGGTGGTTGGGCCATGTCACCATTCCCATATGGCGAGCTACGATCCGAGTTACAATTTGTACTATAATATTTACTATTATTTTTTTATGTTTTAGATCACAATAATGAACAGAAATATTGGTCATTCCTTGACTGTAAAGATATTTTAATTTCTTAGGAAACTAGCTCTCGGCAAGCTGGTCACATTCAAATGTTGAGGTCAATTGTCACGATAAAGGTGGTCGGAACATTAACAAAGACTTTAAATTAATTCAACATGAATACAGTTGACAAGATGTGAACCTAATTTTTTAACGGGAGAATTGCTAATAAAAGATCTCATTGGTAATTTATTTGTCAAATAGGACCTGAGAAGATATCTGTACACTTATGGAAAATTTTTCATATGCATAGGGAAGAATTTTGCACACAGGGAATATCATCTGTACATTATGGAAGATATTCTACACACGTGGAAGATAATCTGCATGCGAAGGTCCCATTTGGTAAATAGGTTGCCAATGAGGGATTTTTTCACAATTTTCCCTTTTTTTTAATTGATTGAATTATTTCTTTCATGAGTAGAAATTAACTATGATAGGCACCACAAAATTCATAGAAATGAAAAAAAAAAGGAGAGAAATAATTAATTTTCATCAAAATATTGTTAGAAACTCAAATATTATGATAAAAAATTTACAGATTTTGTTAATTGGAACATTATGTCGGCAGTTAATGTGCACCAACACCATATACTTTAATCTTGGAGAGACAAATCCAACACAATCCGGTTGAATCCATCCCATGCTTTTGAATTAACGTTCTTCTTTCTAAAAGTATCTTTAGGAATCTGAGTTTTCTAGGATTATTACTGCATTAACCGAGGAGGGAGAGATTAGCAAAAGTAGGATTTTTTTTTTCAGCCAACAAAAAAAGTAGAAAATTTACAAACATAAAGCTGGTCTAACTATGTAAAGCTCACTAAATTTCTCTGGTCTTGAGTAAAAGCACTAAACGAAAGCACCAACCCATTATTATATTCATGTAGCATTTATTATAGAATAATTACCACCACTTATTAAGCTGCTTCACTAATTTGAATGGATTGGATAAATGAAATAAATTAGTTAATTATAAAAGATATTATTTGATTTTCTGAAAATATTGATATTTAATAATAGATTATATATAAGTTTATAAATTAGGTTAATTAGTTTTAGGAAAAATAACACACACAGACACACACATATATATATATATATGGAAGTGTGGTCTATAAGAGATAAAACGGATGAAGATATTATATTTTGGATCAATCCATGCTTTTTTTTTTCTGTTGGCAAAAAAAATCCAGGCTTTTTTACTTATATACTATAAATAAAAAAAAAATCCCCCAAATCCTATACAATCAAATATATTTATCAAGATACTGCATTTAAAATTAATTTGATGGTGATTGCGTTGGATTGCTTAGCTTTGGGAGGTGAAGAGAAAAATATAACTCTAAAAAGTCCATAAAAAATGACTAAAATTAAACCTAAAATGAGCCATTGTGCCTCCAAATTGTGCATGCCACTTTAATTTGATTTTCTCAAGTGTACACGCAATTGTGTATCCCTCATACGTGGAGTAGCTGGTTGACTTCTACCAATTATGTGATCACTTTCTGAAAAGTTTGGACACCTGATTAAGAGAGCCCCATCCCCACAAGCAAATTATTTGTACACTGAAGAATATTCGGATATATATGAGTTCAAAGTTTTGAGCATTTTGTGTCGTTAACTTGCAATTTTATCAATTATATTTATGGCAGTAAATTAAATTTGATTTCAAGGCAAGTTTTACCTCTTATACTGAAAGTTATGGCAAAAACATTTGATTCTAATCCGCAAGTTAAAAATGGTAATCTCTTGACTGGATTTTGAGGGCTGGCATTTCATGGGGGAGGGAATGGTATTATACTAATGCTGTGTTTAGAAATATGTTTTGGGAGTAAATAAGTCCTTATTACGTAAACCGAGATAAAACTCATCTCACATACTTACCTCGTATACCGTGAATCACGATTTATAAACACTTATTGCCCAAAAATAAGCTATTCCAAAAGAAGCACTAAGAATTTAAATAACTTGCCGAGTTTTATTCTAAAAGCTCAATTATTGGATTAGGATAAGATGCATGAATTTTTTGCAAGGGATAATTAGCTTTTCCCATATAACATGAATTGCCCTAATAAGAATTATTATTCTACCAAAACAAGATATTATATTATTTTTTTTTATACTGATACCAAAATCATAGTGATTACAAGTGTTTAAGTGTTTAACTAAAATGTTAGCATTAATAAAAAAGATATATAAAAGACATTAACAAAAAATAGTACGGCTGACAGCTGTTCACCATCCTCTAATTATCGTTACACTGATACGATCAAGCGTAGAATATAGGGAATTAAGATTAATTAATAATTAATGTAGTAGATTACGTGACTTATTTATCCCCTCCCGAGTCAATAAAACACAATTTGAACGACGAAACACTACTCTTAATCCGTTAAATTCCTGCCAAGTTTCACGCCCAGGGAAATTAAGAGAAACGCCTCATTCTTATCAATTCACTGCACAATCTGTTGCTTGCTCATCAAGTTCTTCAACTCCGTTTAATGCCAACAAGATTTCCCACCAAAAGAATTTAAAGCTATGCTCTACAGAAAATCATCTTCTCTGAAACTCTAGCCTTAGTTTATTCTGGTCTTCCATCATCGCAATGATGGTTTACCGATCAGTTTGGTTCGTTCTTCTTATAGTATTGATTTTTCTTGCCTTCTTTTTCCTTCGGGTGATTCTGATAAAAACTGGATTAATCTATACTCTGAAGAAACTATGGAGAATCGTTGAGGACTACTTTCATGTTTACCAGTTCTTCAAAGTTCCAGAGCTCAACGAGAGCTTGAAGGAGAATCAGCTTTACAAGAAGGTCTCTCTCTATCTGCATTCTCTGCCTTCTCTTGAAGACTCTGATTTCACCAACCTCGTCACTTCCTCAGGGAAGAACCAGAACGACATCATTCTCCGCCTCGACCCCAAACAAACCATCGGCGACGAATTTCTCGGAGCTACAGTGTTCTGGTTCCACGAAGCCGAACAGACATCTGATTCGAAAAACAGAACGTTCGTGCTGAAAATCAGGAAAGCCCACAAGAGAAGAATTCTCCGGCCTTATCTCCAGCACATCCACACCGTTGCCGATGAAATGGAGCAGCAAGGAAAACGTGATTTGAAGCTGTACATGAATGCTGGTGCACAATCCATAGATGGCGACGGGAATGTCCGGTGGAGATCCGTTCCGTTCACGCATCCATCAACCCTGGATACAATCGCCATGGAAACAGATCTGAAGAACAAGATAACATCCGACCTTGAATCTTTCCTCAAAGCTAAACAGTACTACCAACGATTGGGTCGGGCATGGAAACGGAGCTTCCTTTTGTACGGACCATCCGGCACCGGCAAATCGAGCTTCGTCGCCGCCTTGGCTAATTTCCTCAATTACGACGTTTACGACATCGACCTTTCAAACGCCACTGGAGATTCCGATCTGAAGCTCCTCCTTCTGGAAACGACGCCGAAATCGGTCATCGTAATCGAAGACCTCGATCGGTTCCTGATGGAGAAGAAATCAACGGGCGTAAGTTTGTCAGGAGTATTGAACTTCATGGACGGGATCTTGAACTCGTGCTGCTCAGAGGAGAGAGTCATGGTTTTCACGATGACCAGTAAGGATCAGATCGACCCGAACCTACTTCGACCGAGTCGGGTCGACGTCCATATCCATTTCCCACTTTGTGATTTTGCATCGTTCAAGATGCTCGCGAGTAACTATCTCGGTGTGAAGGACCACAAGCTGTTCCCGCAGGTTCAAGAGATTTTCGAAAACGGTGCGAGTTTGAGCCCTGCCGAGATAGGCGAGTTAATGATCGCGAATCGGACCTCACCGAGTCGGGCTATCAAGTCGGTTATCAGCGCGCTGCAAACTGACGGTGATGGGAGAGGGAGTGGGAGGATCGGGCGGCGGTCGGGGGTGAGCAACGACGCCGAGGAATTGGAAGAACGGAGTGCCAAGTCTCCATATGGCGAGGGTCTATCGACGGTGAAGGATTTACGGAAACTGTACGGTTTGTTCAGAGTGAAGAGCAACGCGAAATCTCAGTCGTTCGATGGTGGAGTGAGTCCGAGGTCAGAGCAATTGTAGGCTGAGAATGCTACACGTGTTATCGAGGATAGAATTGTACGTGGGGTAAAAATTAAAAAGGCCGAAAAGGCTTTTTCTGGATCCGGACCAAACACCAAGACCAGTCACATTTGATTAGTCTGGGGGCAAGCTTTTTTTTTTTTTTATAGAATTGGGTGCCAAGATTTTCATTTGTCATTTTTTGGGAGTGATTTAGATTTGAAAGTTTAGACTTTAGAAGGGGAAATGTAATTACTAATTAGATATGTATATTATCAAAAAGGGTTAGATTGATTGGCCAAAGGGAACAACTGCACAACTGCATAATTTTTTCTAGTTTCTATTTTTATTTTTCCAAATTTCAGTTCCTTCCATTTTAAAGCACCCCCCATCATGCACTAAAAGAAGAAAGCATCTCATTGATTGAATTGCATTGAATAAGAATCCGTCTATTCAATGCATTTTAGAAATCAAGGCAAATTCATCAAATCATATGCAGTGAACAATATAAGGAATTTGATTTGATTTGATTTCAGGAAAAAAAATTGTGTTTTTCAAATATCATTTTATTTGAAGCAATCTTATTCAAAATTCTGTGATTTCTGTCAACCACTAAATGTGGCCACATCTCCCAATAGATATTTAAATTTTAATTTATCACGTTATGAAAGACTAACTCTTTTCTCTAAACCCAATCTTATTGGTAGAATAAAGGAGTTCCATGAGTCCCTCCTCGTCATAGTTTGCTGTATTCCATTTTCTCCAGCGCCATTATTCTCCTTGGCCCATGCCTAGATTGGGGAACAAAAGTTAGAATCCTATGTGGGCCTCTCTTCAGCCCAACCACAAATCTAACTATTTGGTTTTAGCTGTATTCACTTGGAAGTTTGCTAGAAAGTGATTGTATGGGATTCAATTCATTCCTTCTTAGAATTTTTTGAAATATAGTATTGAGCTTAGCCCTCATTGCTACCAAAAAAACAAAGTTGCATTCAACACTCAGTTATGTTTTCAATAGCAGTCTAAAAGTAACTCTCCTCACAATACACGCCCTTTTTCCTGAATACAATAGAAAAAGACATAAATCAGGGGTGAAGATCATAAGAGCTATAAACTCATTCGTTAAATCTTTTATGATTTGGGAAATAGAAGTGGAAACAAGGGAAAGGGGAAAAAAGAGAAGAGAAAGAGTAAATAATAAGAGAAACTCTAGTAGTAAAATCTATAATTCTAAATGAATATGGAGCTAGAAGTGAACAAAGAGTTAGAAGAGGAAAAATGAGAAAAGAGGAGGGGAGGGAAGAGGGAAGAAAAGAGGAAGAATAGAGAGATGAGAGAATAAGAGAGAAACTATAACCATATTATGAGTTTTAAGGAAGGAGATAAAATAAATATCTCAATAATAACATCATTCATTCATCCATCCATATTTTTTCTGATCAAACTCATCCATACGTATTTTGGTATATTTATAGCCTAACACATAGAGAGAAAACAACAACTCTATCCTATCCCTATAAAACTGACAATAATACAAAATTGAATAATATAACCAACTGTATACTTGTACTCATATTTATTCACTTCAACGATTGACTATTAATGCTATCACTAGTCTTAATGTGAAATTTTATTTACAATATTTAGAGAATTTTCTGAGGGCCTGTTTGGTTTAAAGGGAGAGGATGGAATGGGAGGGGCTCATCATCCATCCCCTCCAAAACCCCCCAATTTGGGGAAACAAAAATGAGAGGATGGGAGGGGTTGGGAGCCTTTCCTTTGGAGCCCTTCTCTCCAATTTTTCAAACTAAGGAGAGGGACTCATTTTTCATCCCCTCCCATCCCCTCCCCTCCAACCAAACAGAATGTATCATGTGCCCATTAACTTCATATGTGGGTTTCCAACTAAAAAGTCATGCACTCATGTTTAGTCGTTTGGAAAACACTCAAACTGTAGTTTCAGAAGCTATTTTTCGCGCAAGTCGAAATCAAACTCCTCTTACATGCTTACTTTATAAATAGTAAAAACTATTCTCAAAAACTAATTCAAACACACACTAAAAACAAAAAAGAGTAATTGCTCTTAAATTCTGAGCATGGGGAGCGATATCTTGTATGACAAAGCAGAGTACACTTGTGAGAGATTGATAGATAGCTACACAGACGAATCTTGAAGAAAAATAAATAAATACAGAGTAGGCTTTTCACTCTCCAACCCAATCAACACGAACACGAAGATAACTTCTTCATCTCACTGATTTCCAATTCAGGACCCGAAATTACATCAATCTTTGACCCCTTTAGTGAGACTGACCTGTGATCGCCGTGATTGGCTTTCCCATTCGTGAATTCCAGTGCTTTCTTGGACACAACCCTGTTGATCTCTTCCAGCAATTGGAAGAACGCAGATTCCACGTTCTCCCCACTGAGGGCCGAAGTCTCCGAGAAGAACAGACCCTGATCCTCCGCGAACTCCACCGCGTCCTCCGTCGGCACCGCCCTCAGATCCACCAGGTCAGCTTTGTTCCCTACTAGCATTATCACTATGGAATTATCTGCGTGTGCTCGTAACTCCTCCACCCACCTCGCTACGTGATCAAACGACTGCCGTTTGGTTATGTCGTACACCAGCATTGCCCCTAATGCTCCTCTGTAGTACGCACTTGTCACTGCCCTGTACCTATTATCACCAAGAAAATTTGCCATTACAATGCTATATCCTACTCTGTTTGAAGTTTTACATAGCTTATCTGTGTTGCTAATCTAGTGTGTTTTCGAGGACTGGGCATGATCTGTGTGGATAATCCAATAAACATTATATAGGAAAAACAATACATCTCTTACTGGAGTAATAGAAAGCCAAAGTAACTCTGAGGAAGTCAAATTTAAATACTGAGAGTTTAGTCAACAGCTTGTGTTTGATCAAATGCCTCTGAAGCCAAAGTTGGTACTATTACAATGTGACTCTGTGGAAAGAAGATTCAAATACTAGGAGTTGAGTTCAAACTTAACAGCATGTTTGGTTTTTGATAAAAAGCCTCTAAAAATCCAAGGTCAATTTGGTATTAAATTGCTTGAATATAATAATAAGCTATTTGGTACTATCTGGGAAACTCAAGAGCAAGAGGGATCGTGTTTGTGTGTGTGTGTGTTAGAGAGAGAGAGAGAGGTTAGATGAACCTTTCCTGGCCTGCAGTGTCCCAGATCTGAGCTTTGATGACTTTGCCATTGATGGTGACAGTCCTAGTCTGAAACTCTACACCAATGGTGGACTTTGAGTCAAAGCAGAACTCATTCTTTGCAAACCTTGACAGTATTTGGGTCTTGCCCACAGCAGAGTCTCCGATCACCACTACCTTAAACACATAGTCTATCTTCTCATGCCCATTCTCCTGAATCCTTTCAACATCAACCCCATTCATTTCCTGGTTCATCTTTCTTCTTCCTGACACCAGCAACAACTTGGTGGTGAAGAACAATAGAGCAAAGAATCTCTGCTTTTTCCTTACCTTGACCAAACTAGACTCATAAATATTGATCTTAGCTGAATATCTTTCCCTGGAAGAAGACACAAGTTTGGTCCAAGAAGGATTTTGGTGGCGGGGGGTAAGTAGGAGCAAGTAGAGGGAAAGAGGGAAGAAGCTGGGAAAAAGATGAGACAGAATAGCCAGACTGAGCGCTGCTGAGTTACTGGTGGCAAAAGAAATAGGCAATGAAATGCGCCACTGTCCTTGTCTGACTTTTACTGCTTTACCAAATTAAGGGCATCATGCGTTACCACACATATTTTCTTGTCCCTATTGTTCTGAATTATTGGCTTCGAGGGAGATTTTAGTTGAAATATGGCATGCAGGGCTCAATTCCCATCATTTAATATGAATATCACATGCACCAACACTCATTTATCGCTCCAAAATGCCTGAAGTAGATGTGGCATTTGCTGGTTAAAAAAGAAAAAGAAAAAGAAAAGAAAAGATGTGGCATTTAAACCTGTGTTTGACATCATTTATTTTTGGGCAATAAATTCTTATTACGTAAATTGAGATAAAACTTTTTTCACATATTTATCTTATATACCGTAAATCATAATTTATAAACACTTATAAATAAAATATAAGTTATCCCAAACAAACACTTAATACCATCAATGGAAGATATTCCAACTACTTTGTCATAAATTAGTATAGTTGTTAATAAAGTGAATTAAAGAGAAGTCTATTATAATTTTTAAAAGGGTTGTATTGTAGTTGGGCCCTATATTACGCTTTATGAAGTGACGTTTGGTTGTTTGCTTAAAGTTAATGGGTTTTGAAATTACGTCACTGGGTGGTGGAAGACTTGGAAAAGTGGTCTATAGTTCACATCAGCTTGTTCCTAATTTCTGCCGTAATCCATGGATTCATTGCTTTTCTTTTTTTAAAGTTCTCAGCCTCATGCATGACTTTATGTTTTAAATCTGAAATTTCATTCTTCCATTATCATTGGTTCGTCTGTTTCAAATGGAATTTGTTCCCCAATTTAGATGATGATTAGAGGAGTTTCTTACTTTAGTTGAATTCCATCATTGAAGCAAAAGGGAGGTGTAAGCAACTCAAGATAGTGACCATGATTTTATTAACTATGTTCCGTAGGTATAATGCTGTCTGCGTCTGCTTAGCTGTTTCTGGTTTCCAGGCTGAGTGCCCCGTGTATTTTAGTTATAAGGACGTATCATTAAGGCTCTTCAAAATTTAATTTGCCCAGATCTTAAAATGACACAAAAAAATAGAGAAAAGGTAAAAACATGAAAAGAAAAATTGAATCCTCTCCTACACTACCAGTTCATTCATGCACTGAAAAAGGAATGAGACAAAAGAATATAATCATACATGAAATTAACTTTTTCGTCTCTGTATTGGTATACAAACACACAAGTAAAAAGGATGTGCCAACCTTGTACATAGTCACATATATTTTTGTTTTCCCCCCTTCTGCATGAGTATAAAAGAAAGTCTAAACATTTTAATTATTAAGGAGACATAAAACATGCTAGGTTACTGAGACTAATGCAATGAATGTTAACTCATGGTCATGCTGTACTATAAGGAATAAAGGGATTTCTAAATAGGATCAACAAGATGTTGAACCTGGTTTATTCTGACTTGGTACTAAAATTATCCCACAAACACCTAATGAGGATGTTTAGAGACTTATGTTTGAATTAACGATTGAAATGTTTAAAAGCAGCTTTTCAATCGTGATTTACGGTATACGAGGTAAGTATGTTAGAGGAGTTGTGTCTTAATTTACGTAAAAAACAACTTATAAGCAATCTGATCGTTAGAACAAACATGTCAAACAGTTAACTTCCTTTTCAACCTTTTTAATCCAAAAAAAAAAAAAGGTGGTCCTTGCCTATCCGTCTCATTGAAGAACAGAATGTCACAACTCATAAATTCCAAAACAAAGGACATCATATCACCGGTCTAAGTGTGTGTTTGGGTAACCCCAAACCACGATTTTAAAAGCTTTTTTCTGCAAATTGAGATAAAACTCCTCTTACATACTCATCATGTAAATCATAAAAGTTATTCTCTAAAAGCTAATCCAAACACACAATAAATTTATAATATGAACGAAGACTGAGGGAAGCATTAGGAGGCACATTTTTCTTTTCCTTCCTTTTAATTTTCTTTCTTTTGGACACAAAAAGTATGTTTTGCTCATATCCGAATTAAATCTTCTTCTCAATATTGAAGGTAAAAAATAGACCACAACCACGTAAGAGTGATAATCAAGGGTACTTGAAATAGTTCCATTATTCTTAGCATCTATTTACTTATATTCAAAGAGTCCATCTTTAGGATGAGTAGAGTATTGGCCCTGATGCTGCTGCTACCGTATTTAAGAGATGATAAGTTTTTTTATAATTTTGGTTTGTCCATTAGGTCATATGAATGACCATCAGGCACTATTAAAGAAGAAAAAGATATTCTTAGAAATATTGGTCAAGTCCTTTGGGGTAGAATTTTGAGTATGCACACCAATAAATAGTGTATTTAGTTGAAAAAAACGCACAACACATCAAATCAAATTATATACGACATTTTATTTATTTACTTTTTTTTTTAATGTTTTTGATTAATATGTTGAATATATTTATTGATCCTTTTTTCAAAAAAAAAAAAAATTGTTGGCACCGACAGAGTTAAGGTACCTTTGACGAAGGCCCACATCGACAACAAGATCCAACCTCTTCGTACCTGCTAGTCTACTACCCCCACCCTAACGGCAGACCAGTCATTGACCAAAAAGCCTAAAATGAAATCATATCACCAGACAAATTTTAATGTTTTTATCTGCCTCAACTCAAAATTTATTAGGCCCTGTTTTGTATGATAGAATTAGGGGTGGTAGAAATAAAATTGACAATCAATTCTATCATGACCCTTATTTAGTATGATGGTTCAATTTTATGTGGAAGTTAAATAGGCTCAATTTCACCCAATCAATTCTATCAAAATACCTTAGATTTATAATTCCATGTGATCATTTTCATCTATTACCTTCCACTATCTTCAACTTCCTCAGCAAGGACGACGGCGACCTCTACTCCAAATTCTGATAGCCTCTATTTCACAGCACTGGCGACCTTATCTTTCTCTCCACCATTTTCTTCTTCATCGAGAAACCACCACCATCCCTTATTTACTCCCTCTCCTTCGTTTGCTCATCGCCGACAAGGCTTGTGCTCCCAAATCCGGTGACATAGTGGTCGATTTTGTCTTTGCCCCTTCATACTTCTCACGAGCTTCTAGTCCCTCTACTGCCGGCATGAATCCTTTGTCCTAGACCGGCAATCTCCACGCTCCTCGCTCCACCGTCGGCACGAATTCTTCGTCTTCAACCAGCCAGCTTCTCCCTCTCATGCCACACACATCGTCATCGGCAAGCCCCCACCATCTCCTTTGCCAGATCCAAATCGAAATTTTGCTTAACCTTCAAAGATCGGCGGTGGTTTATCTACCTTCAAAGATCAGAAATTTCACTAAAAAAATGGAATTGTGCAAGTTTTCGTGAAGGGGATGAAGTACTGGCTCTGCGTGATTTTTTAAAAAAAAATTGAAGGACATTTTGATATTTTTATACAAAAATTAGATCTCATTTTCATGACATACCAATTACCAAACATACTTTTAGTTCTCATATCCATATCCATTTCCATTAAAATCAATTCCAGCGTACCAAACGGCCCTTAATTCAAATGGATTGTAAATTTTTTTATTAAACATGTGATATTTCATATTTGATACAAATAATTTAAATTCATGTTTAGAGGTCTGTAATTTTTTTTGCATCCTTTGAAGGTTTTTCTTAAAAAATAAAAATAGAATTGATACATTCAAATAGTTTAAATTATATTAGAAAAAGTGAAATTCTTCAGCCGGAGCATTAGTAACAGTACCAGTAAGATGGGTCACAGGCGAAAGAATCTTAATTGATTTGGTTCAGACACTCCATAACTGAATTGACCAATTTATAGGTTCTTTTTTTAGTTTTTTATCCAAAAGTTGATTGGAGCCTGCTTAAGATGAGAAGCACTAGGTGGATATAATAATGGGTTTCGATTTTGTTACTCGGGGTCTTTTAATTGAGCCGGAATTGTGGGATATTAACCATTAGATCGTGGTGTTGAGATGAACATATTTTTCAGAAAATCGCAGAATGATCTTGAGCGCAAAAAAAAAATAAAAATAAAAAATAAAAAAAGCCCCTGCATTTAATCCGTTATCTAAAAACTCACAAAAGACCTCAGTGATAGAATTCAAATTGTAAAATTATTTGTTTGCCCTCATTGTCTATGTAACATATAAACTTATCGACGATAATACTATAACTTATCAATATAGTCGATATACTTATCAGCGGTAACACTATGACTTATTGATATGACATAAACTTGTCAACGATAATATTATAACTTGTCAATATGACATATACATTTACCAACAGATGTACTTGTTAATGATAATACTATGACTTGTCATTAAGGCAAAAGCATAATTTAGGACTATACTGCGACTTTCCCTATATTTTATTTACTTTTTTTGATAATCTCAATGTAAGAAATCAGAACCCCAGAAGAATTGAACTGGAAACCGCTAGCTAGGTCAGTATACTCACTTATCAGCTCAACTATGCACTTGAATGTAGTTTAATTGGAAGACTTGAACCTACGATGTCGCCTTTGGGGAAAATGATGATATGGAGCATAATTTAAACAAGTCGCTGACGTAAAGCGAATCACAAAGGCTCAAGCACAAAACTACACCCAGACAAAAACTCTTGAGAAATCACATAAGCATAATGTTCCAACAAATTATTGCATTCACGAAAACTTAAAATACGCGAGTTTGTAATGTATAGCGCACTCTAACAGGAACAGTGGTATACAAGTAAATGTAGAATAAGAAAAACTTAGCAAGCTTGGTAAAAACATGTAACGCCTTTCACTCTCTGTGTGTTGACTGGTGATAGTGGAGATATCTGAATCTGAACTCTCTCAAGGCCTTTCTTCTTCAAAAATACAGTCATTGTTGCAGATTCCCTGAGAAACTTTTTTCCTTTCTCTCTCTTTTAATAGAGAATCTTTCATAAAAGAGGAAGAACTTTAATAGAGGGAGCGAAACAGCTTCCCATGTATATCTCTTATTAAGTTATTAAATTCAATCCAGTAGTAATATTTATAAATCATAAATAATTAATACAATTCATTTTTTTAAACCTGTTACAGCACACGTCTTATATCTAGTTTTCATAGATAGTGTCTCTAAACGTATTGTCGATATTAAATATGAAGTCTATGATAATTATAGGGTTGAGGAATGCATATGAAAAAAAAAAATAAAGGTGCTAGGCGCATACCCTAAATTACAGGGTATCATATTTTATTTCTAAGATTGCACGGTTGTACTTTAAGTTATAAGGAGTGGGCTATCACTACAATTTCATCTTTGAGGGTGACCAGCCCAACTCTTCCATTCGTAAAACAAATTTTATGGGCCCATCTTTGGGTCAGAAGAATGGGCCTCTATATTGGTGCAAGCCCGTCTTTACGGTTTATTGGAAAATTTTCATTTTTTTTGCAGAAGTATACATATGCATTTAAAATAAAAATAAAACATCTGCCTCTGGAATTTTACATCAAGCAGACAAATAATTGGCCCCCAAAAATCTCAGGAGAATGGTTGCTAGCAAGTAAGACCCACCACCACCCTACTTCGTGGCAAAAGCTCATCCCCGGAGGTCTGAACTTCTTCTTCCACAACAATCCAAACCCCAAAATCGTTTCTCTGTCTCCATCTCTCTTCTTCCATGGACACCTTCTCAAGCTCTGTTTCAACCCTCAAAGTCCCTTCCCTTCCCTCAACTCACCGTGACTTCTATCACTTCAAAACCGCTCCTTGTTCATCACCTAAGCTCCCTCCACAACATCAAGCCCATGTCTCCTCCTCTTCTAAATCTAACTTAACCCCAAAAACCAAGCCTTTCTCTCACAAGTGTTTTCCTTCACCGGTATTTTCTTCCTCTTCTCGTACCCCATCTTCTCAAAATCCAATCTTTTATCGCAATCCTGCTACTGGGTATGCTGCTGCAGTCATAGACATAGCTCAGAACAGCGATTCTCTTCACCACGTTCAAAGGGATGTTCAGAGGCTTCTGGGGTTTCTGAAAAATGTGAACTTTAAAGAATCAGCCATGGTGAGGGCAGTTTTAGAGCAGGGGAGGTTCCACAGGCATCTGGTGGTGTTGGTGAAGATGCTGCTAAAGAAGAACAAGATTGGGATTGTGAAGCAAGTGTTGGAAGAATTCGAGAGGATTTATGATGAGCTTTGTGGTACGCAGGTTGTCTTGGTTTCTTCAGCAACTAAGATGGAGGAACATCAACTGTTTGGGATTGCTGAGAATGTGCACAAAATAAGTGGGGCTTTGAAGGTTAAGGTGAGGAACTTGGTTCGTGAGAATTTTCCCTCCTTTGCTGTGTGAAAAAAAAAACAATGAAAAAAAAATCATGTAATCATCAACAAAACTCTTCCCTGCTTGATATTTGTTCCTTTTGATGTTGAGATTATATTCTGGAAGTGCCTGTGGCTTATCACTTCAATTAGTGATACTATTGAATTATCGATATGGCAAATATGTGCCTTTGATGGAAAAAAATAAGAAATGATGATGACATGGTTTGTTTTTTGTATGCAAACTAATATATCTACAATGGGTTTAATCAGCATTCGCTTAATACTGTACCATGCTTTTGCTAATATTCTCATCATTGTTCAGTATTAGTGGCCATCTTTTTCATGCCATGGCATATTTCGTTTCTGTATAAATCGTTGTAAGCTTAATACAAAGAACCAGAGAGATCATTAACTCAAGCTGCGAACTGATACTTGCTTCTGTACTGGTGCAAAATCAAGATTGTAGATTAAGTAAATGCAGGAGTGGATTAAGCATGGTGAATCTTGTTAGTGTAGAAATTGTACTGTATTTTGAATTTGAATGCATAGAGACTGCAGAAAGCCAAAAAAAATGTTATCAACACCTCTCAAAAGTACCTGATGAGTGGTAAGAGCCATTTCAATTCCAAACGCACATTTTTTTGGCAAAAGAGGGGCAGAGGAGTTATTTCTTACTAAAGAAAGCCTTGCTGCACAAAGCAAAAAGCTGACCTTGTTTCCAGTGTGTTGTTTTGTGTATTTTATACACTTGATATTGATATTGGCCATATCAATGATTAATGATTTCCTTGAATAAATTAGGGGATGTTACTAAAATTGACCTCATGACAAAGATATTCAATAAAAAAGGATGAAGAATTCTTTTTGGAAGACCATCCAAAAAACATGAAAGAAAAAGTGCAAAAAATGCAAGCTAAAATGCTGAACATGGAAGTCCGGTTGTAGATGTTCTTGCATGTTTGGGAAACAACAAAATTATGGTTTTAGAAGTCCTTTTATGGGGTGAATAAATTAGAATTGAAATTGAAAGCTAGAACGAACCAAACTCAATTCGGTTTTTTTAGTTTGGTTTTTGGGAAAATTTCAGTTTTTATTTTTCTAGAAATTCAGTGTTCTGTTTCAGTTCGGTTATTATAAAAATACTTTGGTTAAAACCGAAATATATATAATTTATTTATATTTAATATTTACTATTTGATAAATGCATGTTTTTATACTTAAATAGGTGTAGATTTTAAATTATATTAGATAAAATCTATAGATATTTTAAATATAATTAATTTATTTTATATATTTTCCCTCCTAAATCTAATCTTAAGGATAAAAAATAATATTTTTTAAAAACTTTATATATATATATAGATATATATAATTTTGTAGATAATAAATAAAAACAATAGGTTAATTTGGTTATTAACCGAATCAAAATATTTCAGTTAATTGGTTTCGGTTCAGTGTTTGAAATTTGCTTTATTTGGATTTTGGTTTTTACTGAAAACCGAACTGAAAAACCAAATGCTCACCTCTATCTTTTTTCACAAGTTGAGATAAAAGTCTTTTCAAATACTTACCTTATAAATCATAAAATTTATTCTAAAAAAACTAATCTAAATATGCATGATGTAGATGTATAACAGGACTAATTCTTGGTCTTTTTACCAAATATCTTTGCTATTAGGT
Source organism: Inga leiocalycina (assembly GCA_963242795.1). NCBI lineage: Eukaryota > Viridiplantae > Streptophyta > Magnoliopsida > Fabales > Fabaceae > Inga > Inga leiocalycina. Next base: position 5,301,028 of record OY725328.1, on the reverse strand, counting down.
CCTTTTTAGCAATTTCCCTAAGAAATTATTTAAATTTTTTTTTTGACCTTGAATATTGCTTTTTCATTAATGCATCACAAGTAAAACAGTTGAGTTCAACAATAATCAGAAAAGACAAAACTGAAAAGTGTGCAGACAAAAGCAATTAACTAAAGTTGATTCCAGGTGATGCTTTTCTCAACCAATCCCTTCACGATCCTGTTCCTCGTGCTCGTTACCACAATCAGATGAGGAAACTCCAGCTTCAGCAGCATCACGCGATAGTATAGGTAGCATAGAAAGTGCTGGTGCATAGACCCACCTCGTAGAGTACACCTTCTTTCGAAAACAGACTGCTAGGTGATCAGCAGCAGTATTTCCTTCTCGAGTCGTAAAGGAAAAAGAGAGATCCAAAAGTGATTTTGCTGCATCCAGAGTTTCATCCAGATGGTGGAGACCCCGCCATTCACACCTTGAAGAGTTTCCTGCGGATAGACATGTATATAAATCCTGGTTATCAGTTTCAATGATCACTTTTGGTATGTTTAGCTCCAGACTTACCAATACAGCTTTTCTGACAGCAAGCAGTTCAGTGAGGAAGGGAGAATCAGCCTGTACCAATTCACCAAAGCCCAAAATAAAGGCTCCTTTCTTGTCACGACACACCAATCCAATAGCAGCAGAGTTGTCTTTGCGTTGAAAAAAACCATTGCAATTTATCTTTAACCCCTCTCCAGGTGGAGCTTGCCATCTTACGGGAGATCTGATGGAATTTTCTGATCTTGTGGAGTTTTGCGATGGTGTTGCTTGAAAAAATTCATTCACCACCGTCGAAGCTCGTTCAATGACTGATCTTGGGTTGGGTTCAATGTGGTGGAAAACTGCCTCATTTCTTTCCTTCCTGATGAACCATAGTATCCACACCACTAGCGTTATTCCCTTCTGATCCAGATCTTCGTTTGTGCACAACAACTCGATGAACCAGGTCATAAAGGAGCTTGTGTTGTATTGGTCAACACGCATGGTCATCACACTTCCAAACCAAACACCTCTAACCCAAGGACATGATAGGAAAAGATGATCAAGGGTTTCTGGTTAAGTCAGACATAGAGGACAAAGAGGATTAACTGCACAATGTCGAAAAAATAGAGCATTTCGAGTAGCTACAACACTATTACAACATCTCCATAGGAAGTGAAGAATTCTGGGGACTGTTTTAATCTTCCATAATTTTGTCCAAAAGTCAGTTGGAACAGTTCTTGAAACACTTGGCTGAGTATTAATACAGTTCCATTTTTGTAACTGACTCTTATAGCCTAGCTTGACAGTATATATGCCATTTTTTGCATAGGACCAGATCAATTTGTCCTTATGTGCTGGGTGGCTAATTTTAATTTCCTGAATAAGGGTAGTGACCTCCTCTGGGGCAATATCATTTATTAGGGAGGTATCCCAATGTCCATCCATTATGAGGGAATTCACATACATGTCAGGAACAGATTCAGTGTTTAGATGAGTTTGCAATGATATACCTGGCAGCCTCGGAATCCAGTGATCTAGCCATACATTGGTAGTCTTGCCATCTCCAATTAACCAGTAAGAGTGTTGTTTCAGCATTTCTTGACCCATTAGGATGCTTGACCAAATCCAAGATGCCCTGTGACCTTTTTGTGCAGCCATGAAAGTGCCATTTGGAAAGTATATGCCCTTTAAAAATTTGAACCATAGGGAGTTTTCCTCTTGAGTGAGCCACCATGCAGTTTTGGCAAGGAGGGCATCATTTAGAGCAACAAAATCTTTAAACCCCATTCCCCCTTTGGATTTAGGTGATTTCATAAAAGCCCAAGATTTCCAATGAATGTTACCTCCAGTTTCGGTCTCTCCCCTCCAAAAATTAGAAATTAATCTATCTAAATCTGCACATGCCCTAGTTGGGAATTTAAAGCATGTCATTGGATATATTGGGATAGCATTTACTACCGCTTTCACCATCGTTTCTCAACCAGCAAAGGATAATAGGTTTCTCTTCTATCCTTGAACTTTCTTCCCTACTTTCTCTTTGACATAGGCAAGAGCTTGTTGCTTAGGCTTCCCCCATACATTGGGAATACCTAGATATTTCCCCGGATCATTTGAAATGGGGATACTTAGAGTTTGGCTGACATGATCCTTAACACCAGCAGGAGTGTTTTGTGAGAATATCAACCCCGACTTGGTTAAGTTTGCTAGCTGTCCTGAGGCTGTGCAATACATATCCAGTATTTGTGCAAGTCTTCTGCAGTTACCAGGGTCGGCTTTCATGAAAAGAAGAAAGTCATCGGCAAATAAAGTAGGGAATAGAGTTGGGCCCTGATTCGAAAGCTTTATCCCTTTCAATTTGTTAGTATTGATCTCCTTTGTAAGCATACAGGATAGTACTTCAGCAACTAGGATGAAGAGATATGGGGAGAGGGGATCCCCTTGCCGTAGTCCTCTTCCTAGCTTAAAAGAACTAATAGTCCGACCGGATAAACAAATATTCATGTGGACTGAAGAAGCACAAGCCATTATAAGATTCACCCACCTCTCACAGAAGCCCAGTCTCATCATCACAGCTTTTAGAAAATCCTACTCAACCCGGTCATAGGCTTTACTCATGTCCATCTTTAGAGCAAATTCATGTTTGTTACCTGATGTCTTTCTTCGGAGATAATGAAATGCCTCGTGAGCAATAATAATGTTGTCATGGATGAGCCGCCCCGCCACAAAGGCTCATTGAGTCTCTGAGATGCATTTATGTAGTGTTGGTTTCAGTCGATTGGCTAGTATTTTGGAGATAATCTTGTAGGAGAAATTGCATAGGCCTATTGGCCTAAACTGAGAAACCATCTCCACTTTCTCAACCTTGGCAATAAGCACTATGTTCATGTTATTGAGTTGACTAAGATCACTCTCCCCTCTGAAGAAGGCTTGAACCATATCAACAACACTTTCACCCACATCAGCCCATGCATGTTGATAAAACTTCCCATGAAACCCATCTAGCCCAGGTGCCTTTGTGCCACCTAACTGAAATGCAGCTTGTTTAACCTCATCGGGGGTTACTAAAGCCATCAAGCATGTATTATCTGCATCAGAAATTTTACAATCTACATATTGCAGAACATTAGAAAAATCACGGGGGTTAGAGGCTGAAAAAAGAGTCATGAAATAATCTGTGATACATTCAGCAATATCACCGTCGTTGTCCACCCAAACTCCATCATTTCTCCTCAATCTCAGTATGGCATTCTTTCGACGTCTTTGGATAGTGGACATGTGGAAGAATTTGGAGTTGGGGTCACCAACTTTCAGCCAAGCAATGCGAGATCTTTGCCACTAATACTTCTCTTCCCTATCCCAGGTTTTTTCAATCTCTATTTGGATCTCTTCAATTCTTTGGAGCTTTTCCTCTGTAAATTCACCCTCCAAGCAAGTAGCTAATTCCTGTTTGAGGCTATTGATAAGCTTATTGCAGTGAGGAAAAACCTTATTGCTCCAACAGATCAAGGCTCTTCGACAATTTTCAAGTCTCTAGACAAAGCTTGTGATTTTGTCTTCCTCTAAACTCTCAACACTGTTCCAACTGTTTTGAATGATATCATGAAAATCCTGGTGTTCAATCCAGCTACATTCAAATCGAAACGTGTAAGGAGTGTGAGCATTCGAGTGACATAGATCAACTAGAAGTATGTGGTGGTCTGACCCTATAGGCTCCAAGTGGAAAACTTGGGCTTTTGAAAAATTTTCTCTGAGTTCAACATTTACAAGGGCCCTGTCTATTCTTTCCTTTACATGAGCTTCATTCAGTCTTCTATTATTCCAAGTGTAATTTGATCCATTGTATCCCATACCCATTAGACAGCAATTCGAGATTTGATTTTGAAAATTCAGTATCTTGCTAATAGCCTTTGGTCGACCTCCCCATTTTTCCTTCTGTTCAGTTAAGTCATTAAAATCACCGATACAAAGCCATGAGCCCTCAATGTTTTTAGAGAGTGATATCAGTTTCTCCCTCACTTTCTTCTTTTCATTCTCCTTTGGTGGGCTATACACACGGGTTACAAAATTGGGGACTGCTACTGTCGTTGAGTGGATTGCAGCATGGATAATATTGTTTGATGAGTGTAGAATATCAACATATACTGACTCTGACCACTAAACCGTTAGGCCTCCACTAAGACCCACTGGATTAACTGTCCAATCTTCATCAAATCCACATCTTTTTCTAATGTTTTTCACTACTTTTTCTTGTTGCTTGGTTTCCATTAGGAAGACCAAGTGGGGTTTATTCTTTTTACAAACCTCCTTTAGGTTCTTTACTGTCAAGGCCACCCCTATGCCTTGACAATTCCACGAGACAATCATCATGGCGCTGGGAGGGCTATTTTAGGCCAGCCACTCGCGCCCTCAGCCATATCCAAATCCTCACTTTGGTTGTTCGAAGCTTCAGTTTTTGAGAGTACATCCAGCTTAAGAGGAGGGAAATAAATAGAAGAATCTTGCAGAGTAGGACCCTTACCTCGCATTCCTTGTTTGGTTCTACGGACATTTTTCTTTTTGGGGGTGATTTTCCTCTTGATCTCCAGATTTTTCTGCTCTAAGTCCCTAGTTTCGCTCCTCTTAATTCTCTTACTTAGTTGGGGTTCATCAATTTCTGGAGGGGATCTTTTAAGTTTCACACCCCCAAGTTTACCTACCACTTCTGAGATTGGAGAGGCAGGTATGTATGGGACAATTGCTTTGTCGTTTGGGAAGTTCTCTGCTCTGAGTTCTATGACTGATCCCCAACGTCCTCCTGCATATTTAGGTGTTCTATTACTGTCTGACTTACTGCTTTGTTTCTTCTTTCCTGGGCTGGGTTCATTATTATAGGTTGTGGGAGGCTTTTCTTTAATGGTGGGTTGGGCTTTGTCTCTTGGGTCCGTTGGATTTTCATTACTGAGCTTCTTTTCCCCTCTTGGGCCCCCTTGCACCCCTCCGTCTCTTATTTTTAGCATCTGGGCAGTTGGCGTGCCATGTGGGCTTGTCATTTTCTGTGGTGCGGCACAGTGTCTATCCTCGTCGTTTTCCCCACCTATTGGCAAGAAACGTCTACTCTCCCGTGCAGATGTGTCAGATCCACGCTCCTTCTCAAACATGAGACTACGCCATCGTAGATGTCCGCTGTTGCCATTCACTCCAGTTATCCTTTACCACCATCAGTAATTCCTCCATGAGTCTTGGGCTTGTTCCTTTTAAATGGCTTCCGTATGCAACTTCCTCGTCCACTGTGGTTTCAGAGTTTGAACACAATCTTTGATCATGGCCTATTTTCCCACACCTATAGCAGACTATTGGGAGTCTTTCATACTTTATTTCTGCCCATGTATCGTCTTTGGCCTCTCGAGAAACCCAGAAACCAATCATTAAGGGATTTTTGATATCAAGTAGGACTTTGGCTCTGAGGAAATTCCGCAGTAAACTATTGTTTTTGCGGGGGTTTTCGACCATAACTACTTCTCCCACCAGTGAACCCAATTTGATGGTATTAGAATAATTCATATACCCAAAAGGTAACCCATGGAATTGCACCCAGAAAGGGCATTTATCGAAGCTTACCTCCTTGAACACCATATCGTCGTCCCATGGTTGAAGGTTTAGTAAATGAGATTGGATTGCCCATGGATGACCTTGTAATACCTTCATATAGTCAGCTTGATCCACAAACTGGAAGACAAAAACATTCTTGTCCATATCCAAGATTTCTACCTTGGCCTTCAGTTGCCACCCTTTATGTACCATTGTTAATACTGTGTTACGGTTCAGCTCTTTCAAAGTTTCGATCCTTCCTATAAGGGCTCCACCAGACTTTACCTTTGAACTTTTTTCTAGGATTATTGATTTTCTAGAAACAGCAGAGGAGCTCTGCCCTCCGTCCATCTCGGAATCGATGCTTCTTGCAGGACACTCAGCCTCACCGGAAAGCGACCAGCGTCGCAGTTTCGCTCCCTTGCCAATCCTGTAATCGTAATAAGCAATTACAAGAGCACTCAATTTCTGCTACCACAGTGGGTGATAGCAATTTTCGCACAAAACAGGGTCTAAGACGAACCAAAAGAAACCACCCCAAGAGTGGTGGAATCGTTCCGCCGTACGGAGAGAAAAGGCTCACCCTAGTGGTGAGAGAGAAAAAAACTTCCATTATTAGACTTTAAGAAATTATTTAAATGAAAGCCTTTGGTTTATGTGGAATAATTAGGGATAAAATAGGTCATTAGCCTATTAGATGCCCTTCATTCTACCTAATACTCCCTTTGGTTTTTATTATAAGACGTCAACTAATAATTCTTATAAATCAATAAAAACAGTTAAAAAGATTAAATTTGTCCTAAAAATACCCTTACTAATTACACTAAACTCTAATAGCATTTTAATTATCACTCTCTCCCACTACTTTTTTTTTTAACCAAATCTCCCACTATCTTTATTAAATATGGGCAAATATGGAAAAAAATATTTAATGTTCATTAGAAACAAGTAAGTGCTTTATAAAAAGGACCAAACACACTTACTAGTTGGTGCCTTATAATAAGAATGAGAGGGAATAAATGGTCTGTAGTCTATTAGATTCTAAATCTAGTCTGACCTGTTTTTTTAATAGACTGGACTCAAATTTACTATTAAGTTAAAAGCCTATTAAAGGTATGCATGAGCTTAAAAGGAAGGGATCTTGTATAGGCTACAAGCTAAATTCATGCTTTTCTTATATAAAAAAATAATGTCAAGCTTTTAGACCAATAATACAAATAGGATTTGTTTCGCCAAAGTTTAACATGTACTTGCTCATTTTCATCCTAAGAACGAACCAAGGATAAAGGTTTTTTTTTTTTTATATATTATCTTTATTAAACTTTTGTAATATCACTTATCCAACTTTTTTAAATTCAACTTATAACAATATTTCCTCCTACCCCCTCCAAACCCCTCGTACCAAACAGGGTAGCCATCTAAAATGATATCTTCATTATTTGTGTCACTTATTTTAAGCGGCTCTTTAGATATCATATTTTTTAAACTAATTTTATAGTTTACAAGATAAAATTCTTCCACATATTTATATTATACATCACAAAATTAATTCTCCATAGCTAATACAAACAAGCACCATGTCATTGATTACAACCAGTTAGCTGGCTGTAGGTGAATACCCTTTAAGGGGTTGTTTGGTATGAGGGATTTGGAGGGAAAGGGAGGGGAAGGAAAATTTTTATAACTTAGATTTTAAAAAATTGAAGAAGTGGGGTTAAAAACTTTTAATTAATTTTTCTTACTCTTTTATTTTGCATCTTATCTTCATTAAAATTTTGAAACCCCACTTCTCTAATTTTTTTGATTTGAGTTCATAAAAATTTTTCATCCCCTCCCCTTCCCTCCAAATCCCTCATACCAAACAAGCCCTTAGTTTGTTAAGCATGAAGTGTCATAACTAAATGTAAAAGTGTTGATTTTCATGAAGTGTCATAACTAAATGTAAAAGTGTTGATTTTTATGCTTACTGTGTTGAATCAGTGCTGTCCAATTCATTGCTTATATTGTTTCAACTGTAATCTTCATTAAATTGGGAACAGTAATTAAGGATATTTAAATACTTTTTTTCTTAGTACAACCCATATTCTAAAAAATTTCTATAGTTTTAAACATTGCTGTTAAACTCGCGACTTGACTTTCTGAATTTACTGATTTTACGTTTCTATATTAAAAAGTCGAATTAAGTTGCTGGTAAATTCATGCTAGTCGCAAACTCAGATAAATTCGCAAGTTTATATATCGAGTTTACTATTTTTATGTTCTAACTTATACAACTTGTTAACTTATTTTTAAACTCGTGTTAACTTTTTTGATTTAATTATGCTCAATGACTTTATATATGAATTTTATATAAATTTCTTTGTTAGGTATGATAAATTATGAACATTGATGTATTTAATTTCAGTTATGTAGATTTAAAATATATTCAAATCCAATTGTTGTTATTTTTTATATTTAATTATTTAATTATACACTATAAATACCTATTTAATGATAAAAATAAATTCTTATGAGTTTACTATTCGAATTCACAATACAAATTTATGTTACTGCTGCGAGTTTGCTTAAATTTGTGAGTTTGATAATTTTAGTTTTAAATACTCTCCCCTATCCTCTTTATAAGATTTTTTAAAAAATTTATGTATATAAAAAAAACAACATCTGGTATGAAGTAGTACTTATTAAAAATGTTCTCTTATACTCTCATTAAAGAGTATTTATTAATAATAAAAATAAATTAAATAAATTATACACAAATTTTCACGAGTCAAGTATTTTTTTTAATAAATTAATCTACCCACCAGGCCACCCCACCACACATGCTACACATTTCGATTTCTTCTCCACGCATACCAATTGGTTGACAGCTTGTGTGACAGTAGGCATTCAATAATTAGGTCCCCCTCTGGTCTTACCTTTAAGGGCCTTAGTACAACATTCATATTTTCTATTGAAATTAAAAAAATTCCTAATGTGTTTTCTTTTTTTAAAAAATGTGTGGTATAATTTCTTTAACTGCCTGAGAGATGTACAGTATCATTGTCCAAGTCTAAGCCGCCACAGGCGAAACCAGCGGAAATGCAGCTGGCTATTAGATTTTGGGTAAGCCATTCTTCAACTTTATTTTTTTAATTTTATCCATTTGTTGGGGTTTTTATAATTGTATAGCTTTATTTCTTCAAGGATCTCCTTTTATTCAGTTCATCTGGAAAAATGCAGGTTTCTCTGGTACTTTATTTCATATTAGATGTCTTAGAGCCGATATTCTTAATATTACAAATTCAGATCTTCATGAAACATGTCACCAACAGCAATTAAGCATAACTTGTGTTAACAAGGCTTTCTTGAGGATTCAAATACAATATGCTCTTCCAAATGGCATCTCTTGGCACAAAATTCTTGCCCTAAAGAGATTTACATTGAAGGCTATTTGAGTTATTTCTTCCTTTATTTATAGTCATTTATTAATCAGTACATATGTAGTGTTTGTTTTAGTTCCTTGTAAGACCTTAAGAAGTTTTACTAATGCCATGTTGTCCTTTATTAAAAAAACTATAACAACCTGAGGTAAAATCAAAGGGACCTTATAATAAAAAGTACAAGGATCTCATTAAAAATCAAGCAAAACTATAAGGATTTGATAAAAAGAATTAAGATTTATTCAACGCTCTGAAGTATTTTTTCACGTGCATTTGGTATTTTAAAGTATGTCATGCTGTATCAACATCTAAAATACCTTGGGGTAATTTTGTAGATATATTCAACACTTTAAAGTATCTATTTGAAAATTTTATTACTGAGAATTTTTTAAAAGGACCTTCAAAACTTAAAAATTTTAAGTCAGTGCTTTCTAACTAAAATAAGTTGTGAATTGATGATCAAATATAGTTAATACAAGAATTATTATATAAAACAAAACTGATTTAAGATTTTGATATTTTAAAGGCCTAAAAATTTTCTATTTTATTACAATAGATGCCTCAATATTTTATGTATATAAAAACATATCAAATGCTACTTATGAATAATAATATTTTCAAATAGATACTTATGAACCATTATTCCTTGTATATTTAGAATCATATGAGTAATAGTTTTGATTAATTTATGATTATCTTACAATAATTTATTATGAAAAATTGAAAGTGATAAATAAAATAGTAAACGTAAATATTCAGTAATTTAATTCAATACCAATCAGTTTATAACAAATTGAATGATTTGTGAACGGTATGAAATTTGATCTTTCTTATCTGTTTTTAATTTTTTTTTTTCAATAATCCTTTCTCTTATTTCTTTTATACAGCATATTGATTATACTTTTTTAACTTTTTATATTGGTTTTATTTTCATAAATTTCATTTTTAACTTTCTATTTTAATTAATCATACTTCCTCCCGTCATTATCAATCAAACTAGTCATGTAGCACGTAGGGGGGAAATCCAGCTATAAAAAACAAGAAATTCAAAATGGTCATGACTTAGCACAATTGACCACGTTGGGTTAAGTGCCTGTTTGGATTAGCGGTAGGGAAGGAGCTTTTTTTGCAGATGGGCTTTTGAAAAAGTCAGATAGAAAAAAAGTTAAATTGTAGATGTGATTTGTGTTTGGATTAGCGGTGGCAGAAGTGACTTTTTTTTCAACTTTAAACTTGTTTGAATTAGTGGTTGAAAAACCCGTTTAGATGGAAAATGACTAAAAAGGGCATAAATTTTATTGAATACTACATATATATATATATATATATATATATATATATTGGTTGTATATATTATGATAATTGAAGTAAAAAAATATTTAAAAAATTTGATAAAATAAAAAAAGTGAAATTATTATTGAAAAAAATATATGCATGCAACGGAAGAAGCATTGTTTCAATGATTAAATGTCCATTTGGGTCCTATATACCTGCAACAGTCACTGACCTTCGGTGAAAAAGGAGACCAAACGCGAAGGAGAAGCAGCTCTTGGCAGCTTCATTCAGACGCTGGATTTTTTTCAAAAGCCCAGCATATATAAAAGCTTTCCCAAACACCATCAATGGGCGTTTGGGGCTTTAACCCCCTCAAATGAGCTTTTTTTCCGGTGCAACGCGTTTCCGAACAGACCCTTAGAATATTGGTAGGGTTTGAAAATTCAAACATTTTTATGCATAAAAGAATTTAACGCAGTCAAAAGAAAAAAAAGTTGTATTATTAAAACTTATGAATGTATATTTTTTTAATTTATTTTTATAGATTTATTACTGTTTTGTTGTTAGTGTTAATTACTATGATTGGACAGGAATATACAATTTGAAGGCTCTTTCCATCAAATCATATTTTATACTGGTTCTTATAATTATATTATATTTTTATAAAAATTTTTTTATTTAAAATTAAAAATGGAATATTTCTTCATTTTAAAAATTAAAATAATTTATAATTTAATCTAATTCTTCCTCAAATAAATGATTTATGATACTATTTTATAAAATAAAACAGCTATCGCTATTATCATATCATAGTAAAAACAAATTGAGAAAATACCAATTAACCACCATTTGAGATTGTAAAACCCTAAAAAATCTATTAACACTTTAAAAAGACATAAAGGTATCAAGTATTAAATTAGGGTTTTCAAGTTTTGACGCTTTTACTGTTTTACCCCTCAAATTTTTTTTAAAATAAAAGTGGTGCCGTCGGCGCTCCGGTGGCCAGGACCCCCGATAGTCGGAGCTTCGGCCGCCGGCGACAAGAGCTCCGGCCAGAGGGAGCTTTTTTGGTGGGGGGTGCTTTTTATTTTTTGAAAAAAATTATTTGAGAATGGCAAGGGATGAGATTGAACCCATCCCACCCCTTTAACAAAGGAGCATAGTGGCTCAAAGCTCCTTTAATATATATATATATATGCATTATTAAGTATGTATAATATAAATAAAGACATAGTAGCTTTGATAAAGTCAGTAATGGTTTTGACAAATTCCGTAATGAAAATAACAAAATTCGTAATGGTATTGACTAAACCGTTTGTTGATAAACCTTGACTTGCATGTTTTCATCAGCATTTTTACACAAAGCGCTTTTGTCAAAACCATTACAATTTTTGTCAAAATCATTGCTAAACTTGTCAATCTTATTATTGAATTTGTTAAAATCCTTTTATTTATATTATTAATGTTTTCATAATGGAATCTTATAATGGGATTGTCAAAACCATTACAATTATTGTCAAAATCATTACTAAACTTGTTATTTCCATTACTGATTTTGTTAAAGCCATCATTCCATTTTTTATATTACACACACACACACACTGCTCGTTTAGTTAATCCCATTACTCGTTTTGTTAAAACCATTACGCATTTTGTCATTTCCATTATTGATTTTGTTAAAGCTATTATACCTTCAATTCTTGTCAAAATCATGACTAAATTTGTCAATTCCATAACTGACGAGAATTGTAATGGTTTTGGCAATCCCATTATGAAAATATTCATAATATAAATAAAAGTATTTTAACAAATTCAGTTAGGGGATTGACAAATTTAGTAATGATTTTGACAAGAATTGTAATGGTTTTGACAATCCCATTATGAGATTCCAATATGAAAACATTCATAATATAAATAAAAGGATTTTAACAAATTCAGTAATGAGATTTACAAGTTTAGTAATGATTTTGATAAAAATTATAATTATTTTGATAAAAGCGTTTTATGCAAAAATGCTGATAAAAACATGTAAGTCAAGATTCATCAGCAAACAGTTTAATCAATACCATTACGAATTTTGTTATTTCCATTACTGAATTTATCAAAGTCATTACTGATTTTATTAAAGCTACTACGCCTTTATTTATAATATACATATTTAATAATGCATATATATATCAAAGGAGTTTTAGTGGCCCAATGACCACCATACTCCTTTGCTAAAGGGGTGGGATGAGTTTGATCCTACCCCTTGCCATTCTCAAATAATCTTTTTCAAAAAAAAAAAAAAACACCCCTTCCTCACCAAAAAAGCTCCTGTTGGCCAAAGCTTTGGCCGTTAGGGGTCCCTGTCGGCCACCGGAGTGCCAGCGGCTGGCCAAGGGTGGTGCTCCGATAAAAAAAAATTGAGGGGTAAAATGATAAAAATGTCAAAACTTGAAAAACCCAATTTAATACCTTTATGTCTTTTTAAAATGTTAATAAATTTTTTAGGGTTTTATAATTTCAAATGGTATTTAATTGACATTTTCTGAGACAAATTCTCTTATATTAAAGTTGAATATATTTATTATTTAAAAACTAAATAATAAAGTTAAAATTACCCTTTATGCACAAAAATTCACTTGTGGTAAGATAATTTCACAAACCACACAGCGTCAAAGCCCGAGGGCCTGGTCAATCTGAAACAAGCAAGGAAGGACCAGGAAGGAAAAATCTTGAAGGGAGAGAGAGGCCTTTTTAGACTTGGACAAGCAAGAAGGAGTCTTCTCTTTATGGGTACAGATGGAAGGCGAAAACCAATTAATGCAACCATTTCCCGTTGGATTCTCTGTTAAATTTCCTCTTCAAATTTATGTATTTCTAAGGCCCTCTTTTTCTTCTCCACTTGCTTGGGTCATTTTCTGAGCTGCAAATTGCGCTCTTTGTTTTCTCGGCAACTTTTGGTTGCTAAAATGGGCTCTGATTTTCCATGGCTCTGGTCTTTCTCAGGTCTCTCAACCTTTCTTTGAAGATGTGTTGACTTTTTGGTCTTCATTTTTTTCTGGTTAGTCTCAGAATATGTCAATGGGGTTGCTTAAATAGCTGCTATGAGCTTCGCAATCTAGGATTAAGCTTTGCTTATCTCATTTCCTCTTGTAATCTTGAATTTTGGTGTAATATTTGGTCAAGTTTCTGGAACGATGCTGAGGGATTCAGTGTTGCTTGCGAGCTGGGAAAATAATGATGAAAATTTAATTGGGAGGGCCAGAGAGAAGAACAAGGGGTCACTTAGTCAAGTCAACCGATAAGTTCGCCTTTGCTGAATTGAGTTCTTCAAACTTCAAAAAAAGAGGAAAACTGGGACACTGTTCAGGTATAAGAAAATATTTGTTATTATTTAAGTTGTTGAAAAAATTTATTAAACTGCTTCTTCAAGTTTGTGAATTGAGATTCTTGATTCACTTTTGCAAACGATCTTCATATTCCCTCTACTTCCTTTTGAACGTACTAGTTTCACTGATATACCGTTCTGAATGCGAATTCTTTTATGCAGCTTAAGATTGTCATCATTTTGTTTAGAATCTAGCATGATGTCTTTATTTACAATATCATAAACTTTCAGATGAACACTTGAAGCCTGTTTTGTACAAATTTATGATGTGAACGTCCTTTGTGTGCCATTTAGAAAAACATTGGTAAATGATTCTGAGAAACTCATTTCTTTTTATGGAATCAAGTGCTTAGGCATTTGAAATTGAATTGATATAGGTATCAAAGCATTCCTCAATCAGGACTCTGGGGAAATTTCTGCAACTTTCTGTCATCATTTGTCAATGTCAGGCTGTCAGCATTTCATTGGAGAATGAGGATTTTAGCTTCATAGCCTAACCGTGTCTCAAGATGATGGTAGTAGAGGCATTGTCTTCTGCCACTTCCGGTCCTACTACAGAAATTATTTCTCAGCTTATAGAATCTATTTTTGAGCTTGTAACCTGCGATAGTGATGTCCTTGTGAAGAAGGATAGTTTTAAGGAACTTGGAGCTTACTTGGAAAGAATTGTACCCATCCTAAAAGAACTGAGGAATAAAAAAGTCAGTGATATTGAGACATTTAATCGCACCATTGACATTCTGAATCGTGAAATTAAAGAGGCAAAGAAACTGATTCAAGAATGCAGCAAGAGGAACAAGGTCTATCTCTTATTGAACTGCAGGTCTATCTCAAAGCGCTTAAAGAACAGCACAAGCGAGATCAGCCGTGCTCTTGGATTTATTCCTCTTGCTACCCAAGATCTTTCTTCTGGAATAGTTGAAGAAATTGAGAATCTCTGTGACAATATGCAGAAAGCTGAGTTTAAGGCAGCCATAGCAGAAGAGCAGATTTTGGAGAAAATCGAGTCAGGGATAAATGAAAAGAATATGGACCGCTCTTATGCCAATAATTTGTTGATTCTCATTGCACAAGCTGTTGGCATAAAAAATGAGAAGTCAACAATGAAGAAGGAACTGGAAGAATTCAAGAGTGAAGTTGAAAATGCCCGTCTAAGGAAGGACCTGGCTGAAGCTATACAAATGGATCAGATCATCGCTTTGCTTGAAAGGGCTGATGCAGCCACATCACCTAGGGAAAAAGAACTGAAATACTTTGCAAAACGAAAATCTCTTGGAAGTCAACCCTTAGATCCTCTTCAATCGTTTTATTGCCCCATAACTCGAGAGGTCATGGTGGACCCGGTTGAAACTTCTTCAGGGCAGACATTTGAGAGAAGTGCCATAGAAAAGTGGTTTGCAGACGGAAATAATATGTGTCCTCTGACCATGACTCCTTTAGATACATCAGTTTTGCGTCCTAATAAAACCTTGAAACAATCAATAGAAGAATGGAAGGATCGAAATACTATGATTAGTATTGCTTCAATGAAAGAAAAAATCCAGTCAGGAGAGGATGAAGAAGTGCTACGTTGTCTGGGAACTCTGAGGGGATTGTGTGAAGAAAAAGATCAACACAGAGAATGGATGGTAATGGAGAATTACTTACCAGTTCTTATCCAGGTTCTTGGCTCTAGAAACCGTGATGTAAGGAATGAAGCTCTTGTCATCCTTTTAATGTTGGCTAAGGATAGTGATGATGCCAAGGTACACCTATAAATAATCAATTTTGATCAGTTTTTTTTTTTTTTTTTAAATTTTGTTGTTCTATTTTAAAATGGTATGCAACATTTAATTCTTACATTCTGAAGTTTATTGATGAATTGTAGCTACAGCTTCTAAGCTTGTCATAGCCAGATAAATAAATGCATGCACAATTTTTATTTAGTAATTCAAGCATCAAGATTAAGCCTATGACTAATTTTTCTTTTAGTCAAAAAATTCAAAGAACCTGGAAAAGAAATTCAAAATTGATATATTCCACTCTGTCTTACGTCCATGGGCAGATTCATCATGTGACAATGACCTGTAAGTCAAGAAAGGAGATTCAAATTTATGTTGGTGTGCCAGACAGTGCCGGTAGAGATTCAATATGTAACAAGATTACTCACCAGAATTTCTCCAAATTCTTTCTTTCTACTGAAAGCACCCTTCTCATATTCATATGTTTGCTTTAGGATGACCTACTGAAATAAGTGGCTCACACCAATGCTCTGAGGAACGGATTATATGCATACAATAGATAGGACCATTCCCTTCCATATCAGTGGACAGTGATTTGCAACAGTAGCTGTTGAGTTTATGCATTTAAAACATGGTCTATTAACTTCGATTTAGAAATTTGGTTATATTATACTCCTTTGACATTTCTGAAGTCATTTCCCACCCTTAATTGCTTCTCATTCAGCTTTACAATACACATGAACTTTGCGGTTATGTCCACTTTCTAAATCCCTTATTTTGTGACTTGGATACTTAACCTCTCCGCACCCTAATATTTTGTAGGAAAGACTTGCAAATGTTGATAATGCAATTGAATCAATTGTCCGTACTCTTGGACGTCGTGTGACAGAAAGGAAATTGGCGGCAGCATTACTGTTAGAGTTATCCAAGCATGATAGGTTACGAGAACA
This sequence comes from Inga leiocalycina, assembly GCA_963242795.1. Taxonomy (NCBI): domain Eukaryota; kingdom Viridiplantae; phylum Streptophyta; class Magnoliopsida; order Fabales; family Fabaceae; genus Inga; species Inga leiocalycina. Next base: position 5,284,722 of record OY725328.1, on the reverse strand, counting down.
CATTGGAAAGGTTCAAGGTTGCATACTACTGTTAGTGACTATATCAAGCAGTGATGATAACCAAGCTGGCAGGGATGCTGCAGAGCTACTGGAGAATCTTTCATACTCTGATGAGAATGTTTTGCTGATGGCAAAGGCAAATTATTTCAAGTATTTGTTGCAGCGCCTTTCCTCAGGTTTATTCTTCAACCTACACAGTTTTATTCCATGCATTAATATTGTAGGTTCCTCCTTTAAGTTCTCGTTCATCTTATTTTTCTGTTGAAAGATATGCATGCAGTATAGAACTGCCTTGGATTTTTCGTATGTTTTGAATTCAATTTGTGCATGACACTGCATTTGCATCTATGCTTTGTGGGATTTAGCTACCGTTGATGTGTTATCATGAAGCTTGGCTTTTAGGGAGATTACGAATGAAACCAAAGCGTGACTAGATGGGTGCAAAAGGCTCTGGTATATGTGAAAATTATCATCTTTAGAAGGCAGGCCATTTTGCTTTTTTCTGTTGATGCATGTAATATCATTTATTTATTAATGGTGGTTTGATCGAATGAAAGGGACTTGATTCCCTTTAAAAAGACTGAGGATTCGAATCTTGTGAATGGAATAAAATAACATTGGAGGAACTATCCTTATTCGGATTTGACAATGCTAAAATTTGACCTTATAATACTAGATATTAAATAATTGTATATAAAATATCCTTTATTTATTTGAAAGTAATGACTGATTTCTTATCAATTTTATTGTCTCATATTTAAAGCTAAATAAGTGGTATTTACGCCTCTGATACAAAATATTGAAATTTATTGACAGAATTTTGAATTGAAAAGTACTGAATCTGAACTACTTTATGAGAACTATTGAAACTCTGTAAAAATTGTCTTCAAGTTGAATTTCTCAATCAAGAAATTTTATGTTTTAAGATTTTGAAACAATTAGACGGTGTGCGACAAAGTGGCTGAATCTGAGTTACCAACCATATATTAAAGGATTGGAGTGTCTGGTTCTACTTGTATAATGTATGAACTGCCTGAATCTTGTTAACCAAAACAAATAGAAGAGGAAGGTGCTGATAACAACCCTGTACTATTTATTTCTTCCTTCATGCAGGACCAGACAACGTAAAATTGCTTATGGCCACGACTCTAGCAGAAATGGAGTTAACCGACCACAATAAAGAGTCTTTATTTGCAGGTGGCGTTCTGGATCCTCTTCTTCACTTGATCTCAGACGGTGATCTTGAGGTGAAAACCATGGCCATTAGAGCTCTTCGTAACCTATCCAGTTCAAAGAAAAATGGACTGGAAATGATTCGACATGGAGCAGTGCCCCCATTATTTAGGCTTCTTTTCCAACATAGCTTACCACCCTCAAGTTTGCGGGAGCACGTAGCTGCCATAATCATGCAACTTGCTGAGTCGACCATTGGTCAAGATACCGAGACACCAGTTTTATTATTTGAATCTGATGGTGATGTTTTTCAACTCTTCGCCTTAATTAGATTCTCAGGGCCTGAGGTGAAGCAAAACATTATCCAGACCTTTTACGCCTTGTGTCAATCCACATCAGCTTCATACATCAAGACCAAGCTAGCAGAGGTATGCATCTTACTGAAGCAAAATAAACTAATAATTCATACCGCTTCAAATGTTTTTCTAGTCTTTTAAATAGGTAGACTGAATTGTACAGTCAAAGGATGGCATGTAACATTAATAGGCATCATCACTGAACTTGTACAAGGACCATGTTACTGTTATAAAACTAAAGATGTAAATAACGGCAAACATCTTGAATTTGGCTAAGCATAATTATTCATTTAATAATAACTTTGGACCAAGTTTCTCAGTCTATAGCCAACTTTTTCCTGATTTAGATGCAAAAATAGTGATATTGTGGGTTTCACGGCATCAGGCATATTGATATGACTTTCTATCACATGGAAACGACCCTAGCTAGATTCTAGCCATATATATATATTTTATGCTTCAACAATAAAACACCCTTAAGGTACTGAGATTTAAGGGTCGTGGTTTGATGTTTTTAAGTACTATATCAACTTTAGTATGCCAAAACACATACTATTTGAGTCAAGGGCGAGAGAAAACAAAGTTGTGATTCATGATTCTTTCATCTCTTGAATTTATGTTCTTTGATATTCCTTGACTCATTGGTGCTAATTGTTGTTTTAAAATCTCAAACGTGAAACCTGCCTTGTGACCTGTGTAATATAAACAACAGATGAACTATGAATCATCAGAGCTGAATTAGTTAAATCATCTATAGGCTTGAGCATACAAAGGATCTGGTTATTGCGGGTCTCTCTGTCTTATAGTCTCTAATGAAAGTTTTTTTGAGTCATTAGCTGCAACTTTGCATTGTTTACTTCCTGAGAAGTTCAAGGGATTGAACAATGAGATTTACTTTGTATATGATGCACGCACATTATGATTAAAAACAATGTGAGAGTTACTATTTGTTTCTGCATAGCAATGTTAATGCCATTGATATCATACTATTGTTAGATTCCGTGAGTTGAAAATAGAATATGATTATTTTTACCCGTCAAACAGCTCACATTATGCCCGATACCAGCAAGTGGTGTATTAACTGTTGAGGATTAAAGTCTTTAAAGCTGCCCCTAAGAAAAATTTCACTCACTTAAATCTCCAAATTTACTTAAAGTATTTAATATATTTTGATCAGTTTTTGCTGTATCACAATATATTGTAGTTAAATTGATTTCCATATTTATCTGCAGTGCTCTGCTGTTCAAGAACTGGTTCGGCTTTGTGAGAATGAAAACCTTGATCTAAGAGCAAGTGCTGTGAAACTGTTGTCATGCTTGGTTGCAAGTTGCGATGAGGCAAGCATTCGGGAGAGTGTAAACCAGAAGAGTTGTGAGAATTTAGTACGGATCCTTAGATCTTCTTCAGATGAAGAAGAACTTGCTTCTGCTATGGGCATAATATGCCATCTTCCAGAAATTCCCCAGATCTCTCAATGGCTAATTGATGGTGGTGTACTGCCCATTATTTATAAATATATCCAAGAAGGGAAAGACAAAGATCTCCAAAAGAATACCTTGGTGGAGAATTCTGTGGGCGCCCTTCATCATTTCACAGTTCCAGAAAACTTGGAGTGGCAAAGAAGCGCAGCCGAAACTGGTATCATACTTGTTTTAGTACAGTTGCTTGAATGTGGAACCACATTGGCAAAACAACGTTCAGCATTGTGTCTTAGTCAATTCTCAAAGAGTTCAGTTGTGCTGAGCAAGCCAATTTCCAAGCACAAGGGACTCTGGTGCTTCTCAGCTCCTGCAGGAATTGGCTGTGAGGTTCATGGAGGAATCTGTTCTGTCAAATCATCATTTTGCCTTGTGGAGGCCGATGCGGTGATTCCTCTAACAAGGACTCTATGGGATTCTGATCCCGGAGCTTGTGAGGCTTCTTTGGATGCACTCTTGACTTTGATTGAAGGTGAGAGACTGCAGAATGGTACTAAAGTGCTTGACTCGGCAAATGCCATACCGGCAATGATAAAATTTCTCAGTTCATCATCCCCTGGATTGCAGGAAAAATCTCTTAATGCTTTGGAGAGGATTTTTCGGTTAATTGAGTACAAACAAAAGTATGGAGCCTCAGCTCAAATGCCCCTAGTTGACTTAACTCAGCGCGGTAATAGTAGCATGAGATCGATGTCAGCTAGAATATTGGCACATCTAAATGTGCTTCATGATCAGTCTTCTTATTTCTGAAGGAGAATTGTTGATTCAAATTCGTGTGCGGAGGAGCTATCAATGATCATGGAAAACCTCCCTTCCATGAGATCGATGGTTGCGCAGCGAAGAACATCGCCCAGTTCCTTAACTTGGTTTTACCTGAAAAGAGAATCCAAGTTTTTTATGTTCTTGAATCTGGTGACCAAGTTTCCAAAGTCAGAAACTTTGAATATGGGATGAGGCTATACCTTACAAGGAATCCATTGGCCTCGTACCGAACATGGCTGACCATCAGTTTGGGTAGTTTGAGGTATAGAAAAGCAGAACCATTGGACATGTAGGGATTTATTGAGTTGCATTGCCTTATTAGTTGGCTGTAAGAAGAAAAAATGATTCCTTATTTCTGGTGTAGTTGTATTCTTTGTAATATTAAAGGGCCTGTTTGAGTTGGCTTTTGAGAAGCATATTTACGTTAGTCGAGACAAAACTCCTCTTTCATATTTACCTCGTACACTGTAAATTACGTTGTAAAAGCAGCTTGTACCGCTAACCCAAACGGACACTAAGACATGTGATTCTTCAATCTTCACGTATAGTAAGAGATACAAGATGTGATAATCAGCATGAGAATCAACTTTCCTTCTGGTGCCTACCATGACTTATCTATGTTAGTTATTTGTGAATATAAGGAAGAATTTGTTGCAGAATCTCATGACTTATCAATGTTAATGACATAGTTTTGTTGCAAACCTCACCTACCTTTCGTGCAGAGTCAGAATTTAAGAAAATACATGTCACCAAAAAAAAAAAAAGAATTTAAGAAAATACAGCAAACGTATTTTGCATATTTTAGAAAAATTAAGGTCATGTCCTATTTCTTGTAATTTTTGCATGTGATAGGATTTTATTAATTAATAAATTTTAAGGATTGACACTTTTAAATTTAGGGAGAATCTATAAATTTTTTACCTAATTAATTGGAATAAAGAATATGCAGTACCCGTCCAATTAAAAATTTAAGTATAACAATTTAATTTATTCCTTGCAGGAAAAAGGGCATTATACAACTGACACGTTAAGAAGGCTAAAGAACTAATAAACTGAATCCAAAATTTAAGTCCTAGGAGATACGTATCTTCATTATAAGTAAATTATGCATGATAAAACTAAATAACTACATATTGCTTCTATTGAAAAAACTCCTCACCCTCTTATCCAAAGCAACTTATACATGTTACCTGGACAAGGATCAAATTTCTAAGAAGTAGATCTTTTCACAGCAAGATATATATGTATTAGAGATCTTTCTTTTTGTCAATGGCTAGTTATCCCGTGACAACATCATCCACCACATTTGGATAAGGTCTCAAATTTGTATTGACATGTTTGTGTGTGTTTAGATAAATGATTTACTTTAATTTTAAATATAACAATACAACTCCCTATGTTGATTAAAGGTATAGTTTAGGTAAGTAACATATATTTATGACAAATAATTAATTCCTTTCACATATTCACCACTTGGTTGTTCCATTCTTTTAAATCTAATCGATGGGGAAGTTTCAGCGCAATTACGCAAGTATCCCATGAGTGAGACTCGAAGCTTTTAAAGTTAACCAATGCATCCTAATATTTGCTTTTCCAAAAACGAAAATCAGCGCAACATTTAGCGGAAACACCGTTAACATAACATGCGTAAAGTTTCAAACTTTAGGCCAAACCCAAAAAGCTCTTATGAACCAACTGAAGCAAATCCATGCCTATACTCTTAGAAATGGCATAGACCATAACAAAATTCTCATCGGGAAGTTACTTGAAATCCCAAACCTCCAATATGCACATTTGCTCTTTATCCATACGCCCACCAAGCGAACTGTGTTTATCTACAACAAGCTCATCCAAGCCTTCTCTCTCCATGGACAACAACATCAAAGCTTATCGCTTTACTCTCAAATGCTTCTTCAAGGATGCCCACCAAATGAATACACTTACAACTTCCTCTTTTCAGCATGCACTTCTTTGTCTTCTTCTCTTGGACAAGCCCTCCATACCCATCTCATCAAATCGGGTTTTGAACTCGACGTGTTTGCTTCCACGGCTTTGCTTGATATGTATGCTAAAATGGGTATGCTGGAGTTTGCCCGCAAGGTGTTTGATAAAATGCTTGTGCGAGAGATACCCACTTGGAATGCGATGATTGCAGGCTATGCAAGGTTTGGGAATATGGTGGGTGCAGAGGAATTGTTTGTGTTGATGCTTTCAAGGAATGTGGTTTCATGGACGGCCATGATATCCGGTTACTCTCAGAACAAACAATATGAGAAGGCCTTGGAGTTGTTTATGAAGATGGAGGATGAGAAGGATTTAAAGCCCAATGAAGTGACCTTAGCAAGCATTTTACCAGCTTGTGCAAATCTTGGGGCACTGGAGATTGGGCAGAGGATTGAAACATATGCTAGGAAAAATGGATTCTTTGAGAATGCGTATGTGAGCAATGCGATATTGGACATGTATGCCAGGTGTGGTAAGATTGATAGTGCTTGGCGGTTGTTTGGTGAGATTGGAAATCACAGAAATTTATGCTCTTGGAATTCAATGATCATGGGTTTGGCTGTTCACGGACAATGTGCTATGGCTCTTGACCTTTATGATCAAATGCTAGTAAGCAATTATTTTATTAAGCTCTTATTTACCTTCGTGGCTGGCATCGTTATGACTTTTACCATAATTTTGAAGCTTCTAGTTTCTAATTGATGAAAAGTTCTTAGGCAGATCAAACCACTTATTAAGCAATTTATATTTGTCATGCACAATTTCCAGTATGACTTGCCTTTGACGTTTCTCTTTATAGTTGTTTTTGTCTACCCATATTTTGTAAGATGGAGTTCACTCAATACCCTCTTAGATCAGAGAAGTTTATAGGGTAAACTTCAAAGAGAGATGTACTCAATTGTTTTAAGACTCACATTCAGGTAGGGTCATGTTGATTATTTGATGAGTCTTGCATGTTTTGTCCTTTTCTCTTTGAACTTTGTAGGACCAAACTCACAACTCTCCTAACTGATGCAAGCATTGATGTGTTTCTGTTTTACTGACAATGCCAGAGAGAAGGAACCTCACCTGATGATGTGACATTTGTGGGACTCCTCATGGCATGCATCCATGGAGGCTTGGTTGAAAAAGGCAGACAAATCTTTAATGCAATGACGAATGATTTCCGCATTACACCCAAACTAGAGCACTATGGCTGCATGGTTGATCTCCTAGGCCGCGCTGGGAGATTGAGAGAAGCTCATGAAACCATAATGAGTATGCCGATGAAACCAGACTCGATAGTATGGGGTGCTCTTTTGGGAGCTTGCAGCTTCCATGGAAATGTCAAGGTGGCTGAGATAGCAGCTGAGTCACTTTTTGCCCTTGAACCTTACAACCCAGGAAACTATGTTATTCTGTCCAACATTTATGCATCATCTGGTCAATGGGATGGAGTTGCAAAACTCAGGAAAGTGATGAAGGGTGGCCAGATAACAAAGGCAGCTGGCTATAGTTTAATTGAAGAGGGAGGTCAGCTTCATAAGTTCATTGCGGAAGATAGATCACATTCAAAAGGTGAGGAAATATTTGCTTTACTAGATGGAGTTTATAGAATAATAAGGCTTCAAAGAAGCACATTTGATTTCCATTCTGTACTTGATTTGAGCAACTACTCATAGTATGTGTCATTATGGTGGATTCCCCCAAAATTTATAATTGCAGACATGAACTGTGTGCTGATTCCTATTTGATCTAGAAAATGATTTGCAAGATCAGATTGAAGAAAATTTATTAACTTCTTCGTTTTGCATGTTAAGAGGGGAGTTCTACATACTTGAAATATATCACACAAACTGATAAAATGCTCTGGCCATTACAAAATAACCTAAAAGCAAGCAACAAAATATTAACAACTTAGAGTGACTTGTTATAAATTAATCTTCTTTCTTGTTTTTGGACTCGGCCAGCTTTTATTTATAGTAACGCAATTGAAACAGACGTCAAAATTATTCCTATAATGATTGTGAGAAGTGACCTATTTCTGGCCACCTACAAAGGAACTATGCCTCTTTCTCCTCAAGAATAAATTTATCAAAGAATTTGGTTTGATACACCCATCAACCTCTTGTGCTGCTTTCTTTTTCAATGACTGTGGACAATTTGTGAGAGAAAGTATAAAACTCATTGTGTAAAATGTTGGGATGCAATGGCCTATTTATATACAAAAGAGAGGGACATAATTGTAAAGACTAATGAAAGCTAATAAATACTAATAATTACTAATTAGTTGATAACTACTAATAAATAGAGAATATTTACAATAAGTACACAATATTCCCACACTCTCCCTCAAGTTAGATTATAGATGTTAGCATATCCAACTTGCTTATGCAACTTTCAAATGCAGGTTTGAGTAATCATTTTGTCAACACATTAGCAATTTGAAGATTTGTCGGTAGATAAGTGAGATATATGACCCCTTCTTCTACTTTTTCTCCAATGAAGTGTCTATTTATCTCCACATGTTTTGATCGTTCATGCTAAATAGGATTTAAGGCCATGCTTATGGCGGCCTTATTATCGTAATAGAGTTTCAATGGTAAATCCTCGTTTACTTGTATCTCATCTAGGACCTATTTCAGCCACAACTCCTCCATTTATCCCTTGATCTAATGCCCTCAACTCAGCTTTAGCATTGCTCTTGGATACAATCCTTTGTTTCTGGCTTTTCCAGGTAACCAGGTTTCTCCATATGAAGGAGCAATAACTAGAGGTAGATCTCTTATCAGGATGAGTTCCTCCTCAATCTGCATCAGTGTATACTTCGACAGTTCTTTGTTCCTGTTTCTTGAAGAACAACCCTATACCAGGAGTACAATTTAGATACCTCAAAATTATGTAGGCTGCGTCTATGTGCTTCTTCTTTGGCTCACTCATATACTGATAGGCCACACTTACTGCGAAGGCTATATCAGGTCTTGTATGAGAGAGATAAATCAACTTCTCAACAAGTCTCTGATATCTTCCTCTATCGACATCTTCATTGGCTTCTTGGTCTTGATGTTCTTCCAGCTCACTTATGTACTGACTGGCCATACTTACACCAAAGGCTATATCAGGTCTTATATGAGAGAGATAAATTAACTTCCCAACAAGTCTCTAATATCTTCCTTTATCGATAGCTTCATTGGCTTCTTGGTTTTGATCTTCTTCTTCTTCTTCAATCTCATCCTCTGAGTCACCTTCTTCTAAATCCTCTTTATTGTTCTGCTTAGATTTCTTCCTCCTCTTTTTTTGAACCACAATAGGAGTTGTCTCAGGACTACAACCCAGCATACCTGTTTCTTTTAGAAGATCAAGTATATACTTCCGTTGAGAGACATAGATGCCTAGTCTTAACCTAGCAACCTCCATTCTAAAGAAGTATTTCAAGTTTCCAAGATCCTTGACTTTAAAGTCTTTCCCATGTGCAACTTTTATCCTAGATATTTCCTCAATACGATCTCCTGTGAGAATTTTGTCATCAACGTACACAATAAGGATGCACTCCTTTCCGTAATCTGTTTGATAAACATTGTATGATGTGATAATCCTTGTTTGTAGCCCTCTGACTTCAAAACTTTTGAGAACCTGTCAAACCATGTGCTGGGAGATTGCTTTAGACTATATGAAGATTTCTTTAGCTTGCATAGTCAATCAACTATGCCCTTTTCAAAACTTGGAGGTAGGTTCATGTATACTTCTTCTTTTAGCTCTCTATTTAGAAAGGTGATCTTGATGTCTAGCTGGTGAAGTGGCTACTCTAGGTTGGCTACTACAAACAATAGAAGTCTAATATTGTTTAGCTTCCCCACTGGTACAAATGTTTCTTGATAGTCTAAACCATATGTTTGAATAAACCCTCTTGTTGCCAAGTGGCCTTTTAGCTTTTCTAGAGTATTGTCGCCCAGATATTTAGGGGTAAACACCCAATTGCAACTTTTAAGTTTTTTGCCTATAGGTTTTTCAACTATATCCCATGTTCCATTCTTTTCTAGTGCTCCCATCTCCTCCATAACTGCTTTTCTCCATTCTGGTATTCCATTGCCTCTTGGATTTTGTTGGGAATGCATACTTTATCCAGATTAGTAACAAATGCTTGGTAAACAGGAGAGAGAGCCTTATAAGATGTATGTTTTTGAATTGGATGCAGTATGCAAGATCGAGGTTGTTTCCTGAGATCAATAGGCAAATCAAGGTCAGATTGTTCACTAACTTTTTCATGAACTTGGGAATCAACCTCTTCAGCTACTACTGTTTCTACCTTTTCTGATACTACAGGAACTACCGCTAGTTTTGACTCCTTTGGTGCTTTAGATGCAAGGTGTTCTCCTCCCTTAGATTGTTGCTTTCATAAGTACACCAACCCATCCTTATACTTGTTTTTTTTGCTTTTCTGTATCTCCCTCAGCTTGACCATTTTGTTTTGAGGTTTGCATAGGAGATGGTGAAGGCGGTGGTAATAATTTTGGCTTTATTTGCGGTGATGACTCTGGCTCTATTAATGGTACAGGTAGTGGTAATGGCTCAGATGGTGTTATCACTACATACTTTCTACTGGATTTTGGTTCCTAAGTCTGAGGTTCATCAAACTCTCCCCTTAAATTTAAGACTTGGAATAGAAGGAAACCTCTTTATGAAAGGTGGCATCAAAGTTGACAAAGGTGTGTTTAGGGATAGGATCAAAGCAGATGTATCCCTTTTTAGTGGAAAAGATTTCGAGAAATATATATTTCACGACATGGGGGTTAAACTTGCTATTGGAGTGCATATTGACATACATGGAGCAGCCGAACACACGAAAGGGAAGGTTGGATTCAAGGTAGGTTAAGGAAAGATACTCTTGAACTATTGGAGAGGGGTTTCAAAGGATATGACTCGATTTGGCATTTGGTTAATGAGATAGGTGGCGTGTAGGATGGCAACCCCCAATAGAACTTCGACACATTGGAAGTTAGCATTAGTGCTCGAGCGACATCTAGGATATGTCAATTTTTATGCTTAGCAATTCCATTCTATTAGAGAGTATTATTATGTGAGCTTTTATGGATAATACCATGTGTTTGGAGAAATACACTTAAGTTTTGGTTGAAGTAATCCGTGCCGTTGTCACTATGCAATACTTTGATGCTCGTATAGAATTGATTTTCAACCACAGTGAAGAATTTCATGAATGTTGAGGGAGCTTCAGACTTGTCTTTTAAGAGATAGACCCAACAAAGGAGAGTGTGGTCATCTATGAAAAAGATGAACCATTTGGTTTTAATTTGGTTCAATTCAGAATGCAAGAAGGTCCCCATAAATCACTATTGACGATAGTAAAAGGCTTGGATGGTGTATATGGAGCTTTAGGGTACGATGAGCGGTGGTGTTTGGCTAATTCGCATATCTCACATCTTATATCAATGCTAGTATTTAGACAGAGAGATGGGAACATACGAGATAGGTAATAAAAATTGGGATGGCCCATTCTCTTATGCCATAACATGATGTCATCAGGTTTAGAGGTTAACACAAAATTGCATACCCTAACCAGGTGTTGGTGACTCACTTCAGAGTCATCAAGAAAGTAGAGCCCCTCACACTCTTTAGCATAGCCAATCGACATTCCCAATGATAGATCATGAAAAACACAATGAGATGGCAGAAATTTAGCACAACAATTAGTTTGTTTTGTCAATTGGCTAACCGATAACAAGTTGCATGCTAATTTTGGCACATGGAGAATAGATTTAAGAGTGATAAACTCAGAAATCTGGATACTTACTTTCTCGACGATAGGAGCAAGAGAACTATAAGCAATCTTAACCTTTTGGCTATTGGCACATGGGACACAAGTTGTGAATAGTTGATGGTAATCAATCATGCAATTTGATGCTCTAGAATCAACTATCTATACTTATTTATCCCGTGAGGTTTTGAGGGATGGAAGAAAGTTACCCTTTTTGGCTAGTAATACTAAAGCTACAGTCTCTAACATGTATCCCACAACTACTTTAGCTTTAGTTCTTCTTGCGATAGGTGTGTAAAGAATTTGTATTAAAAGATTAAGTATGAAACACATGACTACCAAAAACACCATTTCTGAAACTTCAGGTGAGAGAAAGTATCCAAAGTACACAGAATTTGGCAGCCACAACGTCTCAACATAATACAAAGTCTTATACCACTTATTGCCTTGACCCAAGAACCTTATAAATGAGTACCCAGACCAAGACGTGACATGGGTTTGACTGAAAAAGGGTGTCTTGGAGCTAGAGAAGAAAACAACAGCCTGATCGGAGTTTCCATATGCCGTTGGGAGCTATCTGCAACGTTTGCGTTGAGTGGCGCGTCTAGCGTCTAGCTCACATGCACCGCTATTTGCTGTGGATTTTGGGGAAGGGTGTGGCTGATTGGAGCCTCCTCTCCCTCATAGGGTTGGCGATGAGATCCCATGTTGCTAACAAAATCACACTCACAAATGCCCTACGATACTGTTCTGTGGCTCTCATTCTTTCTCAACAACCCTCACCCCTTTTTTTCTAAGAAGTTTGAGCCTATAGGTCCTATACCATGTGGACAATTTGTGAGAGAAAGCATAATTCTTATTGTGTAAAATGTTAGGATACAATCGCTTATTTATATACAAAAGAGGGGGACATAATAATAAAGACTAATGAAAGCCAATAATTACTAATTGGCTAATAACTACTAATAAATAGAGAATATTTATAATAAATACACAATATTCCCACAGGCCATTAATGAGACTACTACTTCTTCCTCATGCTGTTTTCTCCTTTCTCACTGTCTTACTCCTCCTTGCCACTAATTTCAGAACCTCATCAACAAAAATTACAGGGAAAGAAACCAGGATGACCAAAAACCATTCTTTGAGACTTAGTGGAACAACACCAAACACTTTTGCAAGGAATGGAACATAGAGGATGAGGCAATGAAGTCCTAGTGATACTGTTGTGGCTACCAAAAGCCAAGGGTTCCTCCATGGGGGCATTTCATATAAGCTGTTTTCTTCAGATAAAGCATTGAAAGAGTTAAACATCTCAATTACCACTAAGACTGAGAGAGACAGAGTCATGGCCTTCACTTTGCCAACTGAAAAGTAATCACATGGATTTGAGAACATGATCAGGCGACCCCCACTTACTTCAAATGGAGATGCAGTGAAATTTGACCACGAATGACACTCTCCCCAATTGCGAAGTTGCGAAAATTCTATGATTGTATGCCCGTCACTCGCCAAATTGATGTTGAGAAAAGATGCTTGTGTGTACCACCAAACAAAAATTCCCACTGTTGCAATCCCTACATAGGAACCAATTACCTGCCAAGAACATTGTCAGGTATGTGCCATTTTCCTGAATTAAAAGGATAAACACTAATAGCTTGAGTTTAATCAGATTGGGAGAATGATAACATAAGGGTTTTATGCATCATGAAAACCAAAATGATATGCTATAACTAGGAAAACTAGAACCATGCATAGTCTTAGAGGGAATAGGAGATGAACTTGAGCACTGTTTACCAAATAACGAAAAAGAACCCATGAACTGATGAGAGGTTCATCAGTTTTACGAGGCGGCTTCCGCATTACATCAACATCAGCTGGGTTAAAACCCAGAGCTGTTGCAGGAGGACCATCAGTAACCAAATTCACCCACAGAAGGTGTACAGGTATCATACATTCTGGGATCCCTAAGGCAGCAGCCAAGAATATAGATATCACTTCTCCAATATTGGATGATATCATGTACCTGATCATCACATAAATGTGAACAACTTAACTTGTGTTGATGAATCATAAGAAAGAAATTCTTAGGTAAGACAAAATAATCATCAATAAATACTTAAACAGAATGTTTATATCTCCATTTATGATTAGTTTTTGTAAAGAAACATACCTAATAAACGCTTTCATGTTATTGAAAATAGAGCGCCCTTCAGAAACAGCTGAAACAATGGTACTAAAGTTGTCATCTGCAAGCACCATATCTGAAGCTTCTTTTGCAACCTGTAATATCATGCAAACATTAAAGATAACCAAAGCAGAAAGTGAGAACAAACACTTAACCTTTCAGGTGCTTTAACTTTACCTCAGTTCCAGTTATGCCCATAGCAATGCCTATGTCAGCAAGTTTAAGAGCAGGAGCATCATTCACACCATCTCCAGTCATTGCAACAATCTCTCCCATATCCTTCAGCAACCTCACAATCTCTTGCTTGTGCCTAGGTTCGGCTCGAGAGAATACATTGCTTCCTAGTTTTGACAACATTTTAACTTGTTCTGAAGGAGAAAGAGACATGAACTCCTTGCATGTTAGACTTTTCCCTGTAAGATCCTCATCTCTGCAAAACATATTAATTTCTTGACAAATAGCTTCTGCCGTGGACTTGTTATCTCCGGTTATCACCATGACTCTAATCCCAGCTTCCTTGCAATCATCGATCGCCTTATAAACTTCCTCACGAGGAGGATCCTGATAAACGTTGTAACATACACACACACACACACACACACATTAAACATCCTCCAAAGAAGCTGTATGACAAACTGTGAAAAAAACTAAAGCATAAACTTACTCTTAGACCAACAACACCAACAAATACTAGATTACTTTCAATAGAAGAATAACAAGCATGATCAAGCAATTTCTTGTGAGCAGGATGATTTTCAGCATAATAGTCTGAAAATTCACCCAAGTCATCCTTATATGCCAAGCCCAAGCACCTCAATCCTTTTGAACCCATCTCTAGGAGTCTTGAAAAAAGTAGTTCCTTACATTGCTCATCAATTGGAACCAGAGATCCATTAGCTAGTTGCACATGTGAACTACGTTCGAGTAAGCTCTCAACAGCTCCCTGCAATATAAGTAAAACCACTTAAAAGCTTAAATGGAAGCAATAGATGAGATCAGGCACCAAGATATGTTACAGCTTTGGAAATGGAGGATAATATTAGAGAAAAAATATATGATTACTCAACAACTGAAAAATAAATGAACGAATCCATAAAGTAGAGATCAACAACAAAATTATGCTTCTGCCTCTTATGCTTCTTATGCATATAGTTCTATTTTATGCACCTTATGATCATAAATTCTAATGAAACAGTATGATCCTAAGTCCATTTTAGATGCGTTACTGAATAACTAGCTTCCTATATAGTGTGTTATGCTTCCAACAAGTGGATGATAACATCTCTTTCAATAAAATAACTGGTATGAAGGTAAAGTTGGGTCAACTCACCTTAACCAGAAGTCGATTTCGCCCAGTTGGTTCACGAACAATAACACTCATTGACTTCCTAATTCGATCAAACTCCAATGTGGCAACTCTTTTGGATCTTCTTGTCCACCACTCACAACTTCCTGCCCAAGCAAACCAAAATAGCAAATTGTTATTCCAAGGCACCGACCTTGACAGTTTATCTCATCCATAAAGTCTACTTACTCACCTAATTTAACAGTGTTGCCATCAATCAAGTGGCTTGCAGCAACTTCTGTATCCTGAATTCTGTTCCTTGCTTTGTTATCTGGAATTCCCATCTTTTCAACCAAAACCTTGAGAGCCGCTTCAGTGGGCAAACCGGTAGCGCGGAAAAGGCGACCATCAAAATGAATCCCAGCATCATTACAAATGGCACATATTTCTGCCATGGCCTGCAAGTTTTCATCCATGTTATAGCAAGTCCAATCCACAATTCCTCCATCTCTAGGATCATAAGTTGAGCCTTCAACATGGATGACTCTAGAAGTAGTGGTTTTCCCTCCCAAAGTGAAGAACTCTATCACGGACATCTGATTTGTTGTTAAAGTACCAGTTTTATCTGAACAAATAACAGTTGTGCATCCAAGAGTTTCTACACTAGGAAGCTTTCGTACAATCGCATTCTTTTGTGCCATTTTCCTCGTGCCAAGGGCCAAACAAGTTGTAATAACAGTAGGAAGGCCTTCAGGGATTGCAGCTACAGCCAGGGCAACAGCAATTTTAAAATAATAAGTACACTTCTTAAAGGAAAATTTGATGTTTGAAGGCCATCCATCTACAAGCTCCCAAGAAAGGAAATTTTTGTATTTTATTACCCACACAACAAGGCAAACCAACCCAATTGCAGTCGTAAGCTGCCCACCAAACTCATCTAGCTTCTTCTTTAATGGGGTGTCACTATCCTCTAAAGAAGCTTCATGAATTTGCTTCTGTATCTTCCCAACTTCAGTGTTCATCCCAGTAGTGACAACAATACAGATGCAGCTTCCATTGACAACAGTGGTTCCTGCAAACACCATATTTTCTTTAGCCTGCAACTCGCAATCATCCATGAAAATAGGATTTGTTCCTTTCAAAACAGGCATTGCTTCTCCAGTTAAAGAGCTTTGTTCAACTCTCAGTGTTGAGGTTTTTAAAGCTGCAACTCTCATATCAGCAGGGACTTTATCTCCTACATGTAGTTCCACAATATCACCAGGAACAAGCTCTCTAGCAGGCAAATCAGCCACCAAAGTCCCATCTCTTAATACTTTTCCAGATTCACACTGTAATTCTTTGAGAGCATCAAGCGCCTTCTCAGCATTGTTCTCTTGCCAAACTCCAACAATGGCATTAAGTACTAAGATCAGAATGATCACAAGTGGCTCCACATAAGCTTCAAGTCCAGATTCCCCTAATTCATTCTCATGCAAATAAGCCAGAATGAATGATACAAAAGCTGCAACCAGAAGAATCTTCACAAGCATGTCATCAAATTGCTCTAGTACTAGTTGCCACAAGGGTTTCCCCTTCTCCTTCGCCAACTCATTCCATCCATATCTCTCACGTCGCTTCCCAACCTCGAAGTTGTTCAGACCCTTTTCGAGTTTTACACTGTATTCTTTCAAGCATTTTTCAACAGACCATGACCATGCAGGGAATGGTTTGTGTTCCATAGAATTTTTCATCCGGTACTGTGTTAAAGTTCACAGCAAAAAAAGAAAATAAAATGTTATGAGCAGATCAGACACAGATAACTAATCTGTATGTACTAGGGGGATATTGCAAAATCTGTGATTTTATTTTCAAGGTATGCATCAGTAACCATCATATAAATCCAAAAGTGAAAACCGTTTTCTGTTGTGTTTTTTTCGTAAAAACAAAAAATCTTCCTTGGGATGAGTAAGCTAGACCGAATTAATTGATAATCGGTGGCCATCAAAACTATAAGACCTTCTACAAATCTGAAACAGTTCCATTATTTTACTTTGGTTTCAGTAAAGCTCAGTGATCCATGTTTGAAGTTTTCATATGAAAAAAAGGTGAAAAACAATGTTGTAATAGATGAAACACAGATTAAATGAAGCATGCATTGACCTTGATATCTAAAATGGGAAATTCAAAAGAAAAAGAAAGGAAACTATAATCTATGAATTTAAGTCATGCATTAAAAGAGGAAAGAATCAGTTTTTTTACCCTAGTAAGTGTTGCAGAAGCTGAATATAGTGTGTAACTGATTATACTAGAAATCACAATACTAGAAAATAAAGTTTTTAGACATAATTTAATAATATAATAAATCATAACCACTATATTTAATAACGGCTAATAAATAAGATAATAATAAAAGGAATACTAGAATCTAATTTCATTTTAAGTAATTATAGGTGAAATACTACAAGAGATGAGGAAATATAAAATGCCTTATAAAAGAAAAAGACAATTAAGGGGATGAAGAAAAGGAGGGGGCCTTCCTTTTATAGCATGACGAGCCCAGGGAAGCAGCTTCAAAACCAGAGCAAAGGGAAAACAAACAAAGCTCATAAAGCTTTTTCTACGAACCAAAAACTCAAGGTAAACGAACTTCCAAGTAAAACAAACATGAACCTCAGCCAAACCATAAACGTTATAGTAGGCATATCACAAAAGAACACATACCTGGGCCACACACGAAATCTACGAGTGAGTTGAAAAACAAAGAGACTATGGGTTGTTTAAATTACTGGAAAAGAAGGTGACTTGTAGGCATTAGAAGCAGTAGAAGACATCAAAGTCTGTAGCTTGGAAACAAAGCAAAGGCCAGCAAGTACTGGGGATTTCACAAGAAAACCTTCTGTCCAAGAAATAGATATTTTTTTTACTGTAGATTAAAGAAGGACTAATCTTTATCTTTGAATGAGAAACCTTTTTGCGGGTGGTGGTGAGTGAGTGGAGGCGGGCGCAAAGAGAATTTTGGAATCTGTTTCTTCAAAAATTCCATTGAATATAAAGAACGGCCACGGGTCGTGAGTCCGTTCCGTTATTTATTTTCAGAAAGTGGGGGATATGTGAAGTTACGGAAGTACCCTTGAGTACGACGGCACTTGCCTTTGACTTCTCTTTTCTGCCGCATCCGCTGGCAGCACACATGCGCGGCAATGTGCTTCTGGGCAACGGTTTACTCGGCCAAATAGATTAAGTGCCCTTCTAGATTAGCAATCAACAATCGTGATTGTGATTTACATAAATCATGTAAGTTAAAAGTACTATTAGTCAATAATAATTTCTGTTTGGGTATTTTTTTCATAAGTGACTTTAACAGTGGTGATTATGTTTAGATTTTAGATTGAACTGATTTCCTTTTGTTAGGATAAAAATAATATAATGTGTTGGTAAAAAATATAATTATAATAAATGGATAAAAAATATTATACTTCTCCCGTCTTTAATATAAAACTTAATTAATTTTTTGAGATATTACAAAAGCTAAATAAATTACTTAAGGGAAAATCTCAATTAAATTCTTTCAAAATGCTCAAATCTAAATTTAGGCATGTACTTTTAACAAATTCTTAATCAAGCCGTGAGACATAATCAGGGATAACTGATCTGTATGTACTAGGGGGAAAATCGCAAAATCTATGATTTTATTTTCAAGGTATGCATCAGTAACCATCATATAAATCCAAAAATAAAAACCGTTTTCTGTTGAGTTTTTGACTTTTTTCCCAGTAAAAAAACCAAAAAAAAAAAAAAAAGGAATCTTTCCTAGGATGAGTAAGTTAAACCGAATTAATTGATAACCGGTGGCCATCCAAACTATGAGACCTTTCTACAAATCTGAAACGGTTCCATTATTATACTCTGGTTCCAACAAGGCTCTGTGATCCATCAGGGATGAAAGTAACCATGCTGTTTGAAGTTTTCATGTGAGAAAAGATGAAACACGGATTAAATGAATCATGTATTGACCTTGATATCTAAAATGGGAAATTCAAAAGGAAAGGAAGGAAACTAAAATCTATGAATTAAAGTCATGCATCAAAAGAGGAAAGAATCAGTTTTTTTCCCAATAAGAACAGGGAAGCAGTTTCAAAATCAGAGCAGAGAGAAAACAAACAAAACCCAGAAAGGCTTTTCTACAAACCGCAAGCTCAAGCGAAACGAACTTCCAAGTAAAACAGACATGAACCTCAGCCAAACCAAAAGAAAAAAAAAAGTTGTCGTAAGCGCATAACAAAAGAACACATACCTGGACCACCCACGAAAACTACGAGTGCGTTAAAAAAAGCAAGAGACTGTGGGTTGTTTAAATTACTGGAAAAAGAAGGTGACTTGTAGGCATTAGAAGAAGCAGAAGACGTCAAAGTCTGTAGCTTGGAAACAAAGCAAAGACCAGCAATTACTGGGATTCCATAAGAAAACCTTTTGTCCAAGAAACAGAGAATTTTTTTAATGTAGATTAAAGAAGGACTAATCTTTATCTTTGAATGAGAAACCTTTTGGAATTTTCCTACCTGAAACTCTTTTTGAAGGTTGAAGCTATATTGCGGTGGCGACTGGAGGAGGACTCGAAAGAATTTTGGAATCTTTTTCTTCAAAAGTTCCTCCGAATATGAGAACGGCCAAGGGTCGTGAATCCGTTCCATTATTTATTTTCAGAAAGTGGGTGGATATGTGAAGTTACGGAAGTATCCTTTGAGTACGACGGTAGGTGCCTTTCACTTATCTTTTTCGCCGCATCTGTTGGCAACACACCTGAATGGCTTACATAAATCATATAAGTTAAAAGCAACTAGTTAACGACCCGCGCGAGCGCACAAGCTTGAGGTTAAAAGATGTGTTACTAGTCTGGAATAGTTTATTTTTTATTTATAAGTGTTTATAAATCGTTATTTATGGTATACAAGATAATTATATGAGAGGAATTTTATCTTGACTTACGTAATAAAAACTTATTGTCCAAAAATAAGTGATGCCTAACATGCTTGTAGCATGCTAGTAATTTAGTATTTTGTATACAAAATATCAAACTCACACAACATCTATTTATATAATCTAGGGTAAAAGGTTGTAGAAAACCTCCTTATAAACTATATTAGAAGTTTGATTTGCTGGTTTCCCTTCTACATCTAAAATAAGAATCTTCAACCTCTCTTTTCGTCTCACACGTGAGACTGCAACATATAACTTATATAATTCAACATTAAGTAAGCTTTGACCTTAGCTCTTATTAATTGTCATAGCAAATGCAAGTATGACTGGAAATTGTCACCTACACAAGGTAAATGGCAAAGTTGAATCTGAAGGTGTAATGGTGATTCGTGGGATGAGCACATTGGTTGATGGACTATCTCTAGATATAATGTTAGCTTCAATGACATGTTTTTCTAATCTTGTGCCAATCAATCGAGTTCCATTGCATTGTCCAATGGATTTATCAATGTTTCTCAGTAATATAATGGGGGTACCCACCTTCAGTTGGATCTCATGGTTTGGATGACCTGACATAGAGATTGAGTTTAATAACTTAACTGGGTGCATATCTGCAATAGAGCTAAGGGCATAATCTTGTTTAGATACGTTATTAGCACTTTTCTACACCAAGAAGCATTTGAAGCACCGCATTATTGACCTACTACATATAATGTAGATGTCAAAATGGCTCTATCACGGAAGTACGACTTATCATGTAAGTGAAGTAGCAAATCTGGATAAGTTGAATGTATAATGCACTCCAATGCATTTGTGGTGGGTTGCAACATAAATTCACTTGGGATGGTGCTTAAATCATTGGTATCATTTTCTGTTGGCACACTACCATCACCAACCGTAAGAATCCCTAGTATAAATCATTCCCAACCAAAGCAGAGGTTGAAGCGTCAAAAGAAGGCATTGTTGGATAGTCACACAAACTTCTCCCATTTTTTTTCATAACATGTTCTAACTCAATCAAAACAAGATTGTGTAACTTAGACTCAGGTAGATTAAAACGTGAGGAAATATGATTGACATAAGTAATGTGATACTGTGTAAGCATGATAAGAAAATAAAGACAAATGTATCATTACACATTAAAGCAAACACTCGTGGTTATAGAGTCCAGTGTAATTTAATTTAATTTTTATTTTTAAATGCGAAAAATATGTTAGTCCCACAATATTCTCTTAGCTAGTTTAAATTCATATTCGAAAATTAAATTTAAATAATTCAAAAATTAAATTTAAATTCAAAAATACCCTTTAATAATTAATAATTAAATAATAAAAAAGAAGTGTGAAGAATAACATGTTTTGCATAAAATGATCATATCTTAATTTAATTTATATTCTTAAATGAGGAATTTGGTTAGTTCTCTTATTATCTCTTAGCTAGTTTGAATTTAAATTCAAAATTAAACTAAAATTCAAAAGTAGCCTTGAGGGATTAACCAATAAAAAAGTGGGAGGTTCTTAGGAGGCAATAATGGAACGTGGGTATTAGTATTATGGTAGTTATTATTTAGAGGAATTTTTTAAATTTCCACAATTGTATTAGAGAGAACTATAAGGTTGACGTGACACGATATGGTGTCTACTTTTAACCTTGGTTTTAAAAATAAGATAGATGAACAATCGTGATTGTGATTTACATAAATCATATAAAGTAAATGTAATAATTTTTGTTTGGATATTTTTTTTTATAAGTGACTTTAACAATCGTGTGATTATGTTTAGATTTTAGATTGAGGCGATTTTCTTTTATTAGAGTAAAAATAATATAATTTGTTGGCAAACAATATAATTATAATAAATGGGCAAAAAATATTATATTCCTTCGGCCTTTAATATAAGACTCAATTAATTTTTTTGAGATATTAGATAAATTAAATAAATTACTTAATCATAACATATATTGTGTATTATTATATTAGATAAAAAAATTATGGTTGGGTTTAATACTATGAAAAATATTATTATAACATTAAATACAATAAAAATCTACCATAGTAAATAGAATAAATAATTGAAACATTCATTTCCTAGTTTAAAGTAATTTATTTAATGTCTTTAAAATAGTCAAATGGGCATTATATTAATTAAGATAGAATAAAGTATTATTTTAAAAAATCTGGTCATGTGAAAGGAGAAATTCTATAGGTTACTACTATTCATCAATCTCCGTTTAAATTCAAAGAATATGCATTGTGCTGGAATAGTGCTAATTCTTTCAATAATTTATTTTAATGATGTTCATACCTCCTTCGAAAATGCTTCCAAGCCTACTATAGGTTTCATCCATTTCTTATTTAATTGTTTTGTGCTATATGGGCCACTTTTAAAGTTTTCATAACTTTTTCTACTTGCAACAATGTTTTTAGAAGAGGCTGCGTAACGACAACTTATTCACAAGTCTATGCATATAACAGAACAAATAATTGAAATGAAGTTTGGAAAAGGAAAAAGGTGAACTATAAATTTGAACGAAGGAGGAAGAAGATAATTGAGGTCAAACAAAAAAAAAGATAAGAGGAGGAAAGAGAAAGAAACAGAGAACAAAACCCAACGACAAAGACAGCCTGTTTAGTGAAATAAAAATTAGATGCATGCTATTAATTACTAATTTAGGGCACTTTTCATTAAATAATCTCTCTGCGAGTCTTCTACTGGTACAGTTGTACTTCTCTATCACTCTTATTTTGAATTTGATATAAGACATATTTGGATTGATATTGAGATTTCTTATAAATTGTTTTTCATGTAAATCAATCCTTTATTTTTTATATATTTATCTTATATATCATAAATTACGATTAAAAAATTATTTTTAATTATTTAAATCACTATTCCAAACAAATACTATCAACATTTGTAGTTTGGTGACAACCTATCATTAAATAAAGACAACAAAAATATATATACACATGAAGTCAATCATTGTATCATAATTAGGCGATTTCTAGGTAGGGTGGCGTTAGAGGGCGTGTTAGTTCAGTGGAGTGTATAGTTGTGAGTGGAGGGTGTACGTCTAATTATAATTATAATCAGTACTAACAGCTAAGAGCAAAAGTGGAAGCAAATATGATTAAAGTGACATGGGGTTGACTACAAAATGTGCATCACAGCAAACACATAATCACTTTAGCCTGCCTTATCATTCACAATCCACCACACATTTTTCACTTTGTTTTTTACCCTTTATTTTCTGTTTTCCCTCCATTTATTCTTTAAGATTTTGTCCTTGGACAATTTATAAGTACTTTTTTAAACACCTTTAAAATTTAGAGGTGTACCATGAAATGGTTGAATTCTTGAGACTTGACTTACTTAAATTTTTATCTTATAAAAAAAATCAAATCAGTATTATGTTCATATATCTTTTTGATCATTATTATAAGACATTTTCAACTAATTTTTATATGTCAAGGAATGATATTTTAGTCAATAAATTTGTTCCTTTTTTTTTTGATAAAGTCAATAAATTTGTTCTAAATTGCTTTAGTTTTACACTTTGAAATTTAAAATTTGAATAACTTCAGATTATCAATTAAAGAATAATTTCATTTCCCTCAACTCTCTTGCTCCATAATTTTCAGATTTTCAATTAATTAAGGAAATTAAGCTGATTGGTAGGATAATTAATTAATTTATTTATTTAATAAATCATTTCTATTTAACGGTTTAAAATTTTAAATTCTTTTACGCGTGCATCATACGTTTGTCTTGTTATATTAAAATGATAATAGTATATTGTAATATAAACATTCTACGCAAAAAGGAAACTTCCATGAAGCTTCCTCATGCTCTTTTTCCAAGTCATGCGGTCAGAATATCCTAGTTGGATTATACTCCTAGCACATTTTTTTAAATTTTAAAACAATAAATGAATAAATAAATAAGTTTGGTCCATCAAGACTTAGGGTGTGTTTGGTTTGAGGTGAAGGGAGGGGAGGTGGCAAATTACAATTTTAGACAGGAGAAACCTGAAATTTACTCTCTCATTCTTTTAAATTTTGGATTTCAGCCCAAAATTTACCCTCTCATTCCTTTTAAATTTTGGACTGGAACCTATAATTTAAATACTTTCAACTCAAAAAGTTAATTTAACCCTCTCTTCTTCCCTCTTCTACCCTCAAAGCAAACACACCCTTAGGGGTCGTTTGGTTCGATCCCATTACACCCTGCAGTACAGTGCAATGCAATGTAATGGTAATGCAATGCAATATTAATTACATGGGTAGTGTTTGGTTGGATTTTTAAGCAACGTGCAATGAGTTAATATTTTAACAATTATTTAAAATTAATATATTACACAAAGTTTATTTTACCCCTTAATATAATCTTTGTAGAAAAAATAGTTAAAAGCCGGTGACGGCGGGTATGGAGGAGGAGGAGGTAGTGGCGGTTGCAATGTTGAGGGTGGCGGGGAAGGAGGAGGTGGTGGTGGCGGCGGCGGGCGGCGAGTGGCGGGGTTGGAGGAGGAGGTGGTGGCGGCGGGCGGCGGGCGGCGGCCGGCGGGGTTGGAGGAGGAGGTGGGTGGTGGGCCAGTGGCGGCGGGCGGCGGGGTTGGAGGAGGAGGTAGTGGCGGTGAGCCGGTAGGGGGGGGGCGGGGGTGGCTACGGAGAAGGAGGTGGTAGTAGTGGTGGTGGGCGGCGGTAGTGGAGAAGGAGGTGGTGGTAGTAGCTGTGGGTAGGTGGCGGTGGAGGAGGTGGTGGTGGTGGCGGGCGACGGGGTTAGAGGAGGAGGTAGTGGTGGTGAATCGATGGCTAGGGCGAGGGTGGCGGAGGAGGAGGTGGTGGTAGTGGCGATGGGTGGCGGTAGTGGAGAAGGAGGTGGTAGTAGTAGCTGTGGGCGGGTGGCGGCGACAGAGGAGGAGGTGGTGGTGGTGGTGGTGGGCGGCAACGGGGTGGAGGAGGTGGAGGCGGTGACGGCAGATAGAGGTGATGGCGGTGGAGGAGGCAGTGGCAGCGGTAAAGGGTGGAGGTGATGGCGATGGAGGAGGAGGAGGTTGTGGCGGTGGCTATTGTGACGTGATGCGGTAAGTGAAATGAAATAAGTGAAATAAAGACAAGGGAAACTAAAGGGTAAATTAGACTTTTTAAACCATGCAATGTGATGATAATGAGGATTTATGGGGGGCAGGTATGAATGAGGATTACCAATTTTTTGGTAATCATCATTACCATGGTAAACCCTATTACCATTCTAAAGAACAACCAAACACTATTCTCTTGATAATGCAATCATGATTACCATTGCAGGTATATAATGAGGTTGAAGCAAATGGGCTTTAAAAGTCCACCTAAAAAAAATGATCTCAAAAAATCAAACTTAATAATTGTGATGTAAACAAACATTTTTTAAAAAAGTCAAACCAATGGTTGTGACGTAAAAAAAAATGTTTTAAAAGGTCACATAAGAAGCTAAATAGTGGGGCTCGGATCATTTTATAGTTTAATCGGTTAAGAGAACGTGGGCAAAAAGAAAGAAAGAAAAATCGGTTAAGGGTACGATTTTTGAACTGGTTATGTAATAATCAGATAAAAATTTTAATAAAAAATATTTATATACGTGTATAGTAATATATAAGTCTAATTATTAACATGATAACATTATAAAATATAAGATTTCAATAAAATGAAACCATATGATTTATAAACGGTATGAAAATTTATTGAATTTCGTGAGAAGGTTGATTCCTTTTTCATTTTTTTGGCAGTTTTTTTGTTTTACTTATGAGCATTTTTTCTATGTAGCCGACCAGAAGAAGGGTAATAAGGTTTATTATTGTTGTTAGCGTTCTTTTAAAACTTGTTTAGTTTTCTAAAAGTGTTTCAAGTTTTGGCTTAATATTAAGTCAACACGGATCCAATCAATTGCAAAAACAGTTTTTCTATTTAAACCAAGAGGCTAATAAATTGGATTAGCATTTAAACTAAATTATTATGTATTGGAAAGTCTCTACTTGAGTGACTAGCTGGCATGCAACTCTTTTTTTCCTACTTTCTTCAGTTTTAAATATAAGATAAAGTTGATTTTTTTAGGGAGATTAAGGAAGCTAAATAAGTTACTTAATCATATCATATATTATGTATCTTTAAATTATATATCAATTCATAAGTTAGGCAAAATAGTTTAAAGGAAAAATGAAAAATATAAATATTTTAAAATAACTTAATTAATTTTCTTAATATCTTTAAAAAAATCAATTATATTTTATATTTAGGATTGGAGGAAATATCAACCTTGACAAAAAGAGTTGGAGTATACAGGAGGGTAGGAGCAATTTGACAAAGTTGAAAGTTGGTGCCAATAAAATATGTTTTCTCGTTTTCATTGTTCACCCTTCTTTTTTATATCTTCCACCACTTCATTTTGGATCCTTATACCGTGCTCATCCCCTAATTTTTGGATAGAGCCCATTTTTGTTTTTTTTTTTTAAATTTTTTTACACATTCTTATTTATTTAGATTAAATAGTATGCTGCACTTCGAAATTTTTTTTTCCACCCGGTATCTCAAATTAATTAATTTTTAGTTCTGCATTCAGAAATATTTTTCTTACAACATCAATTTCTGAAATATTTTTCCAGTAACACCCAACATCTGAAATTTTTTTTAACACATATTATCTTAAGCTAGTGCATGGCGAATTTTTTCAAAAATAAAAAAAATCCCCAAAATGGGGGGATGAGCGTTACCTACTCATCTTTTGGATGAGTACGGAATGTGGATTCCTTCATTTTCCCTTTCTGTGTTATTTTGTCTCATCTAATGTATTCAATTTGATATTATATCATTCCTAATCTATAAATAATGCAGCTTGTTTTAATTTTATATAATACTTATATGCTCTTGCCGTTGAATTTTCAGCCCCCTTTTGATTTTTGTTCTCTTTTTTCCATTTTCTATAATCGTATAGTAATAGTAAAAATATTTTCTGTGTGGTATTTGAAAAGAGTCTTAAATAACATTCTGTACAAAAATGTGTTGTTTATAGGTCCACAAATAATCCTTTTCTAGATCTAGTCTTAAATGTTCAAAATAATTGAATCGTTTGTTATTATACTAAGTGTAAAATTTCAATTTGTAAGAAAATTGAGCGTATTTGGAGTGGTACCTCTTATATTTAATACCCATGCAAATTAAATCACAGCTACGGAAATACTCATTTTGGTCATTTTTATAAGCAAATTTGTCTCTCTTGGGGTTGATCCTTTTTATATACAACTTTCTCCTTATGTTTTAAAATTTAAACTACTTTTTTCTTTTCTACATCTATTAAATACATATCTTTATATTAATTATCCCCAACGCACCACTAATTCTTTTTCATTTACTCATTTATTACAAATTTTCTCTCATATTTTATACCCATATTTATTGCTCATTCTATCTCCTATGCTCTTTTCATAAATAGGGTCATAATTGGGAGAAACATAATATTTTTCACACATTTATTGTTTTTAACTAATCTTAATCATCAGTTCATTTTGCACAATAAGAATAATTGTTACTTTTAAAAAGGACCGGAGGAAGTACATTATAGACAAGAAAAAGAGAGTTATTATAGTAGAGGAAAAATGAATTGGTGTGTAATATCTCTATTTGACGAATGCACCATTGAAATTGAGAGAAGCTTATGAAACCATAATGAGTATGCCGATGAAACCAGACTCGATAGTATGGGGTGCTCTTTTGGAAGCTTGCAGCTTCCATGGAAATGTGGAGGTGGCTGAGATAGCAGCTAAGTCACTTTTTGGCCTTGAACCTTACAACCCAAGAAACTATGTTATTATGTCCAACATTTATTCATCAGCTGGCTATAGTTTAATTGAAGAGGGAGGTCAGCTTCATAAGTTCATTGCGGAAGATAGATCACATTCAAAAGGTGAGGAAATATTTGCTATACTAGATGGAGTTTATAGAATAATAAGGCTTCAAAGAAGCACATTTGATTTCCATTCTGTACTTGACTTGAACAACTACTCATAGTATATGTCAGACTTATAGTGGATTTCCCCAAAATTTATAATTGCATACATGAATTGTGTGATGATTCCTATTTGATCTAGAATATGATTTGCAAGATTAGATTGAAGAAAATTTATTAAATTTTTCATTTGGCATGTTAAAAGTGGAGTTCTACTTCTACATACTTGAAATATATCACACAAACTGATTAAATGCTCTAGCCATTACAAAATAACCCAAAAAGCAAGTAACAAAATATTCACAACTTAGAGTGACATGTTATAAATTATTCTTTTTTTTAGACTCAGCCAACATTTATTTATAGTAAAGCAATTGAAAAAAATGTCAAAATTATTCCTATAATGATTGTGAGAAGTGCCCTATTTCTGGCCACCTACAAAGGAACTATGTCTCTTTCTCCTAAAGAATAAATTTATCAAAGAATTTGGTTTGATACACCCATCAACCTCTTGTGCTACTTTCTTTTTCAATGACCATGTAGGCAATTTGTGAGAGAAAGTATAATTCTTGTTGTGTAAAATGTTGGGATACAATCACCTATTTATATACAAAAGAGAAGGACATAATAGTAAAGACTAATGAAAGCTAATAAATGCTAATAATTACTAATTAGCTAATAACTACTAATAAATAGAGAATATTTACAATAAGTACACAATATTCCCACACTCCCGCTCCAGTTGGATCATGGATGTTAATCATATCCAACTTGCTTATGCGACTTTCAAAAGCAGGTTTGAGTAATCATTTTGTCAACACATATGCAATTTTAAGATTTGTTGGTAGATAAGTGATATATATGACCCCTTCTTCTACTTTTTCCTCGATGAAGTGTCTATCTATCTCCACATGTTTTGATCATTTATGATGAATAGGATTTAAGGCCATTCTTATGGCGGCCTTATTATCGCAATAGAGTTTCGGTGGTAAATCCAAGTTGACTTTTATCTCATCTAGGACCTTTTTTAGCCATAACTCCTCCATTATCCCTTCTCAACTCATCTTTAGCACTGCTCTTGGATATAATCCTTTGTTTCTGGATTTTCCAGGTTACCAAGTTTCTCCATACGAAAGAGCAATAACCAGAGGTGGATCTCTTGTCAGGATGAGTTCCTCTGCAATTTGCATCAGTATATACTTCGACAGTTCTTCATTCTTGTTTCTAGAAGAACTACCCTATACTAGGAGTACCCTTTAGAGACCTTAAAATTATGTAGGTTGCATCTATGTGCTTCTTCTTTGGCTCACTCATGTACTGACAGGACACACTTACTATAAAGGCTATATCAGGTCTTGTATGAGAGAGATAAATCAACTTCTTAACAAGCCTCTGATATCTTCTCGTATCAAGACCTTCATTGGCTTCTTGGTCTTGATCTTCTTCTGACTTACTCATGTACTGCCTGGCCACACTTACTGTAAAGGCTATACCAGGTCTTGTATGAGAGAGATAAATCAACTTCCCAACAAGTCTCTGATATCTTCCTTTATCAATAGCTTCATTGGCTTCTCGGTCTTGATCTTCTTCTTTTTCTTCTTCAATCTCATCCTCTAAGTCACCTTCTTCTGACTCCTCTTTACTGTTTTGCTTAGATTTCTTCTTCCTCTTTTTCTGAACCACAATAGGAGTTGGCTTAGGACTACAACCCATCATGCCTATTTCTTTTAGAAGATCAAGTATATACTTCCTCTAAGAGACATAGATGCCTAGTCTTAACCTAGTAACCTCCATTCCAAGGAAGTATTTCAAGTTTCCAAGATCCTTAACTTCAAATTATTTCCCAAGTGCAAATTTTATCCTAGATATTTTCTTAATAAGATCTCCTGTGAAAATTATGTCATCAACGTGCACAATGAGGATGCACTTCTTTCTATCCTCTATTTTGACAAACATTGTATGATCTGATAATCCTTGTTTGTAGCCCTCTGACTTTAAAACTTTTGAGAACCTGTCAAACCATGCCCTGGGAGATTGCTTTAGACTATATAAAGATTTCTTCAGCTTGCATACTTGATCAATTCTCCCCTTTTCAAAATCTGGAGGTAGGTTCATGTATACTTCTTTTAGCTCTCCATTTAGAAATGCATTCTTGATGTCTAGCTAGTGAAGTGGCCACTCTAGGTTGGCTACTAAAGACAATAGAACTCTAATAGTGTTTAGCTTCACTACTGGTACAAATGTTTCTTGATAGTCTAGATCACATGTCTGAGTGAACCCTCTTGCTACCAGGTATTTAGGGGTAAACACCCATTTGTATCTTGTAAGTTTCTTGCCTATTGGTTTTTTTTTACTATATCCCATATTCCATTCTTTTCTAGTTCTCCCATTTTCTCCATAACTGCCTTTTTCCATTCTAGAATCTCCATTGTCTCTTGGATTTTGTTGGGAATGCATACTTTATCCAAATTAGTAACAAATGCTTGGTAACGAGGAGAGAGAGCCTTATAAGACATATGTTTTTTAATTGGATGTAATGTGCAAGATCGAGGTTGTTTCCTAAGATCAATAGGAAAATCAAGGTCAGATTGTTCATTAACTTGTTCAGGAACTTGGGCATCAACCTCTTCAGCTACTACCGTTTCTACCTCTTCTGATACCATAGGAACTACCACTGGTTCTGACTCTTTTGCTTTCATGAGTACACTAACTGATACGTAAAATATTTGCATATTAATTTTCCCTTATATGATGATTTTGTAGATGATATTTGATCTTAATTTAATAAATTTGGGTGTAATTGATACATAAATAATGAGTTTATCCCTGTTTCAATTTTTAGGCAATATCTAGAGCTTTAGATGTCAGATTAGGACATTCCTTATATAGATAAAAAGCTAAGAATAAGCTCTACAACTTTCATGTTGAGACCACAACTCAGTTCTATCTTTAAGGGTTTGGAATTTGCTTAGAAGTTGAGAAGTTGAATTTGCCCCAAACTAACCTTTTCCCACTAATTTGACCATAACTTGAGCTAGAAATATTGAAATAAGGAGCTTCTAGTTTTGTCTTTGAGCTAAAATCTAGAGTTACAACTTTCATGAAGATCACATTGTGAAATTCCATCATTTTAACTGTCAAAATTAGGTTGCAATCAAGAAGTTTGGTTGTCACAAGGTCAATATTGATGGTTTAAGGTCAAGATTCATGCCTAACAATATGGAAATTTTTGCACCCCTTCTATCTATAAATAGAGGAGCTCAAGATACAAGGAAACACACCAACTTAGAGTTAATTTCATGCATTGTATTACTTCTTGCATGCCTCCTTCAGGAAGGCTTAAATAGTCCTCATTTATGGATAGTATAGGTTGCCTCCTACATGAAAGGTTTTAACTCCTATATGGAAATCTAGATTTTTTTCATTTTCATGCATCTTGTAGTTGTATCTTTATGTTTTAGAATTTAATAATTAAGTTTTATACAATGTTTATGAGCTAAATTTTCATTTTTTCTAGGGTGATGATGTAGCTTACTAATAACGGATTGAATTTTAACTTACTAAATCTAGTTTTAATTTTTCCTTTATGATTGAGTTTTGATTATTGTTCTTAATGCTTTCAATTGATTGGTCAACTTTTGAATGATTTCAATATGTATGTTGAGACCGGAAGGAGATGCATGTGTGCAGATCCTATAATTAAAACCATAAATTGGATATGAAATAGGAATATATTCATATGGTTTGTGTAGTCTTATTGAATTCTATGAATCTTAAGGCATGATTAATTGTTTCAATTCATATAGAGATATATTATATTAGAAATTAATTATAGAATTGGTTGACCTTGAAAGAGGCTAGTAATTAAATTAGGGAAATTCGGCTATCAATCATGTGGAATAAATTTGATTAAAATAGATAGGTGATTCAATCCGAAATTTGCTAAGTGAAATCTAATCTCTAGGGCTTTTCTCATAGTTGTTTTCATATTAACTGCATTTATATTTAATTATTTTTATTTTGTACTCTCAATTAGGGGTGTTCAAAACCGGGACCGGGACCGGGATCCACCACTCCCGGTCCCGGTCCCGGTTTTTGGCCGGGATGCAAATTGCATCCCGGTCCCGATCCCGGTCCCGGTTTGGTCCCGGTCTCGGTAATCCCGGGCGGGACCGGGATCAAACCGGGAAATCCCGGTTTTTTTTTTTAAAAAATAAATTTAAAAAATATTATTATTTTAGTTAAAATTTTTATAATCTAGTGTTTAAAGTAATTATTTAACATTTAATAAGGCCATAATAATCACACAAATTGATCTAGAATTGAAGAATAACATTTTATTATTATTATTATGATCACCTTCATCATTTTTATTATTATTTTTATACATTATATAGTAGGATTAGTATCACAATATATATAGTTTAACTCCAACTAAATATGTGATACACATTTTATCAAATGATAACTTAAATTATGGGATAAAAAATATAAAAATAAAACAATAACTTATTTTTAAGAAAAAAATTTAAAAAAAAATAAAAAAACCGGGACCGGGACCGGGATCACAAGGTATGTGACCGGTCCCGGACCCAGCCGGGATGGGAAATTTCCGGGATCGAAATTCCGGGACCGGGACCGGGACATTTTGGACACCCCTACTCTCAATCACTAACTAATCGATCAACTAAATAGAATTAATATTACTAATTTTGGTACATAGTAATCAATCCTAGTGGGAATGATACTCTACTTACCTCTGTATTACTTGTTTACGACAGTGTACACTTGCACTTTTTAATAAATCATTTACACACGTAACACCAACCCATTCTTATACTTGTTTTCCTGCATTTCTATATCTCCCCTAGCTTGGGTTCTAAGGTTTGCATAGGAGATGGTGAAGGTGGTGGTAATGATTCTAGCTCTATTTACGGTGATAACTCTGGCTCTATTAATGGTACAGGTAGTGGTACGGCTTAGATGGTGTCATCACTACATATTCTCTATTGGACTCTAGTTCCCAAGTATGAGGTTCATCACACATACTCTCCCTTTGAATTGAAGACTTGGAATAGAACGGAACCTCCTCATGAAAGGTGATATCAAAGCTGACAAAGGTGTGTTTAGAGATAGGATCAAAGTAGATATGTATCCCTTTTTAGTGAAAGAGATTCCGAGAAATATACATTTCACGACACAGGGGTCAAACTTGTTATTGGAGTACATATTGACATACACGGAGCACCCGAACACACGAAAGGGAAGGTTAAATTCAAGGTGGGTTGTGGGAAAGTTACTCTTGAACTATTGGAGAGGGGTTTCAAAGGATATGACTCTATTTGCCATTCGGTTAATGAGATAGGTGGTGTGTAGGATGACATCCCCCAATAAAACTTTGACACATTACAAGTTAGCATTAGTGCTTGAGCGACATCTAGGAAATGTTGATTTTTACTCTCAGCGATCCCATTCTGTTAGGGAGTATTAGAACCTGAGCTTTTATGGTTAATACCATGTGTTTAGAGAAAGACACTCAAGGTTTGGTTGAAGTACTCCATGCCATTGTCACTATGCAATACTTTGATGCTTGTATAGAATTTATTTTCAGCTATAATGAAGAATTTCATGAATGCTGAGGGAGCTTCAGACTTGTCTTTTAAGAGATACACTCAACAAAGGTGAGTATGGTCATCTATGAAAAAGATGAACCATTTGGTTTTGGTTTGGTTTGTGAGAAGGTCCTCATAAATTACTATGGATGGTAGTGACAAGTGTTAGAACCGGCTAACACTCAAGAGAGGGGGTGAATTAGGTGTAAGATAAAAATTGAAGAACTTTAAAAATCTGTTAGCATCTTAGTAAAAGTAATAAGTGTGAAAATAATGAATCATAAATCAACAGTTAGATTAAATAATGTATAATGGAATTCGATCTAATAAGTACATTATGTCAGAATTGAGAAGATGGATGTCTTGAATCTTTATTATTATTTTATTTAGTTCCTCAATATACTATTTAGGGAGAACACCACTGCCTGTTTTTATTTTTCGATAAAAAACTGTCGGAAATTTAAGAAGGAGGTGAAATTGATAAAAAAGAACAAAAAGAATGCAACACAGAATCTCCTTTTGATGCTCGTTGGTCGGCATATCTTTCTGCTAATTTTGTTTTCGAATGAAAGAGATAATTCGTACAAAATCAATGAAAGAGAGGATAAAGATAAAGATATCTTTCGATTGGAAAAACCTTTTTTAAGGATTATTTTCGATTATAAACTATTCCATTGTCCTTTGCGATATATAAAAAATGATCAATTTGAAAATGCTGTAAGAAATGAGATGTCACAATTCTTTTTTCATACATCTCAAAGTGATGGAAAAGAAAGAATATCTTTTACGTATCCATCTAGTTTATCAACTTTTCTTGAAATGATGCAAAGAAAGACATCTCTCTTCACAACAGAAAAACTCTCCTATGATGAATTGGATAATCATTGGAGTTCGATTAATGAACAAAAAAGAAACAACCTAAGTAATCAATTTCTAAATAGGGCCGAAGCTCTAGATAAGGGATTTTTTGCTTTGGATGTACTCGAAAAAAAGATTAGATTATGTAATGATGAGACTAAAAAATACTTACCTAAAATATATAATCCTTTGTTGAACGGACCCTATCGCGGATGAATCAAAAAAAGTTTTTTATTCTCAATCAAGAATAAAAATGACACAAAAAACTACATTTTGATAAATAAGATTCAGGTTATCCTTCTTAATACTAATATTGATTATCCAGACTTTGAATAGAAAATAGATAGATTTGATAAAAAATCATTATCAAATGAAGTTCATTTTTTTTTAACTTGATCAGTCAATTTTCTGGAAAATCAGTATCCAATTTAAATTTTAAAGGACTTTATTTATTTCGAGAACATGAAAAGATGAATTCCGAAGCTAAAAAAAATGGAATTCTTATTAGACGCAATGCTAACTAATGCGTTAGACAAAATTCTAACTGATGTGAATGATAAACCAATTCTAAATATAAAAGAATGTACTGGAATAAAAGAAAGCAGTAAAAAGTTCCTCGATGGTCATACAAATTCATTGACGAAGACGAATACCTAGAAAGCAATGGTAAAAGAGAAGATTAAGAGATTTGTTCAAGAAGACCTAAACCACCTATAGTAATTTATACTGATACTGATAACTCAGAGAATGCCGATGCTTATACGGCTCCCAAGGATACTGAGAATTCTGATGGAAAAGAAGAATTTGCTTTAATAGATTATTCACAACAATCGGATTTTACCCGAGACATAATCAAAGGATCTAGACGCGTTCAAAGACGTAAAACTGTTATTTGGAAAATCCTTCAAGCAGGTCCACAATTGACAAATCCTCTTTCATTTCTTTTGAGATTTTCGAGCCAATGAAAATCTTTTTTCTAAATTGGATGTGGAAAAAGAAAAATACAGAATTGAAAATTTCGGATTATACAGAGGAAAAGAAAAGTAAAAAAGAGATTAAGAAAAAAGAGGAAGCATACCGTATGGAAATAGCGGAAACCTGGGAAAACACTCAAAATGCTCAACCAATAAGAGGTCTTTTATTAGTAGCCCACTGGATTATTAGAAAATATATTCTATTACTCTCATTGATAATAACTAAAAATATAGTTCGTATACTATTATTTCAATCTCCCAATGGTTAGAGGATTTAAAGGATTGGAATAGAGAAATGTATATTAAGTGCACCTATAATGGCGTTCCATTATCCGAAACAAAATTTCAGAAAAACTGGCTAACTGAGGGTATTCAAATAAAGGTCCTTTTTCCTTTTCGTCTGAAACCTTGGCACAGATACATATCTAAGCTACGATCCCCTCAAAAGGAAAAGGATCCAATGAAAAAAGAAGTGAAAAACTTGGATTTCTTCTTTTTTACAGTTTTCGGAATGGAAGTAGAATTTCCCTTTTCTTCTTCTCCCCGAAACCGAAACCGACATTCGTTTTTTGATCCCATTTTTAAAGAACTTAAAAAAAATAAGAATTTGGAAAAAGAATCTTTTTCAAAGAACAAAATCCTTTCTAAATATCACAAAAGAAAAAGCACAATGGATCATCCAAATTATTCTATTTCTAAAAGAAAAAAGAAAAGAACTATCATTATCAGAATTGATAAAAATAAGAATATATGAATTGAATGAAATTCAAAAAGATTCAACAAAAAGTAAGAGTAATCCAATGATTTACGAATCCGCCATTCCAATTCAATCTATTAATTGGACAGACTGCTCATTGACAGAAAAAGAACAAAAGATCTGAATGATAGAACAAAGAAAATCATAAAACAAATAGAAGAATTTCAAAAAGACAAGAAAAAAGGGTTAGAGAGAAATATTTGTTCTAAGAAAACAACTTATAATGATAAAAGATTAGAATTACAAAAAAATATTTGGCAGATATTACAAAAAAGAAATGTTCGATTATTCCGCAAATCACATTATTTTTTTAAATTTTTCATAGAAAGGGTATATATAGATATCTTTCTATGTATCATTAATATTCCTAAAATCAAAATCAATGTACAACTTTTTCTTGAATCAACAAAAAAAATTCTTAATAAATACATTTACAATAATGAAGCAAATGAAGAAAGAAAAAGAAGTGATAAAAAAGATCAAAGTCTAATTCACTTTATTTCTACTATAAAAAAATCAATTTTTAATATTAGGAATACGAATTCACAGAATTTTTGTGACGTATCCTCTTTGTCACAAGCATATGTATTTTTTAAATTATCACAAACCCAAGTTATTAACTTAGATAAGTATAAATTAAGATCCCTTTTTGAATATCATGGAACACCTCTTTTTCTTAAGAATGAAATAAGGGATTATTTTTTTGGAGTGCAAGGAATATCTCATTCCAAATTAAAACATAAGAGCGCTCCCAATTCTGTAATGAATCAATGGACAAATTGGTTAAAAGGTCATTATCAATACGATTTATCTCAGAATGGATGGTCTAGATTAGTATCCCCAAAATGGTGAAATAAAATGAATGAACGCCATGTGGCTCAAAATAAAGATTTAACCAAATATCATTCATATGAAAAAAACGGATTAATTCTTTACAAAAAACAAGAAATAGACTCATTAACAAATAAAAAAAAATGAAAAAACAATATGGGTATGATCTTTTATCATATAAATCTATTAATTATGCAGATAAGAAGGACTCATATATTTATGGATATAGATCGTCATTCCAAGCAAATAATAACCAAGCGATTTCTTATAATTGCAACACGCGTAAAAAAAAAAAAGGGATATGACGGATGATATTCCTATCAAGAATTATATAGTAGAAGATTCTATTCTAGATATGGAAAAAAATCTGGATAGAAAGTGTTTTGATTGGAGAATTCTGAATTTTTGTCTTAGAAATAAAATGCATTTTGGGGGTTCGATCGATACCGATTTTTATTTTACGCTTCATCATGAGATTAACCTAGCCAATAAAAAAACCTTTTTGATTGGATGGGAATGAATGTAGAAATACTAAATCGTTCTATAGCGAATCGGGAATCTTTTTTCTTCTTTAAAAATTGGATATTTTATAATGCATATACGAGTAACCCATGGATCATCCCAATCAAATTCCTTTTTTTGAATTTTAATGTAAATCAAAATGTTAGTGAAAAGAAAAAGATCACGGAAAAGAATAAAACAGAATATGCAAGTCGACTAAATCTTGAAGCATCCCTTTCAAAGAAAGAAAAAGATGTTAAAGAAGATTATGCAGGATCCGATATAAAAAAGGGTGTAAAAAAAGATAGATACACGAACAACACCGAAACAGAACTTAATTGCTTCCTAAGAGGGTATTTGCCTTCTCAATTGAACTGGCATCATTGCTTAAATGAAAGAATAATAAATAATATACAAGTATATTATCTCCTGCTTAGACTGAAAAATATAAAAGAGATTATTATAGCCTCTATTCAAAGAAGAGAACTAAGTCTAGATATTATGAAAATTAAGAATCAGAAGTATTTCACTCTTACAGAATTGAATAAAAATACGGAATTGATAAAAAATGGAATATTGAGTATCGAACCAATTCGTCTGTCTAGAAGAAACCATGAACAATTTAATATGTATCAAATCATAGGCCCTTCGTTTATTCATAAGAGAAAGCACCAAATTATTAAGAAATCCATTACAAGAACAAGAGATCAAAAGCTGACTGAAAATAAAGAAAAAAGAATTATGATTTGCTTGTTCCTGAAAATATTTTATCCGCTAGACGTTGTAGAGAATTGAGAATTCTAATTTGTTTCAATCCTAAGAATAGAAATAGTGTGCATAGAAATAAGGCATTTTACAATGAGAATAAAGTGAATAATTGCTGTCAAGTTGTGGCTACAAGTAAAGATCTTGATAGAGATAAAAAAAACTAATTAATTTAAAGTTCTTTCTTTGGCCAAATTATCGATTAGAAGATTTAGCTTGTATGAATCGCTATTGGTTTGATACTAATAATGGCAGCCGTTTCAGTATGGTAAGGATACATATGTATCCCCGATTGAAAATTAGTTAATCTACATTTTTCTTTTTCTTTTTTATTTCTCGTAACATATCTAATATGTGAAAACAAATAGATGCACATGCGCATTGTCTTACCCTCTATTCTGAGGCACGATACTAATTCAATGATATATCCTACCCATTAGATCTATAACTAAATCTTCTTATTTGAAGTCTACAATTTTGCTTTTGTGAATGCATAAATATAGTATTTTTTGTATACCTATTTGAATTAGGTTGATTAATCAAAATTTATTTGAAAAATCAGGAACTCTTAAGAAAATTAAGATTATTGTATATACTAAATTGAAAATGAGTGTCATTATTATTACTGATCAATAAAAATATCTAAACTCTATAAAATAAAATAAAAAGGGGGGAAAAGACAAGCTTTCATTTTTTTATGGTAAAAAAATCATTTATATCCGTTATTTCACAAGAAAAAAGAAGAAGAAACTCGGGATCGATTGAATTTCAAGTATTCAATTTCACCAATAAGATACGAAGACTTACTTCACATTTGGAATTGCACAGAAAAGACTATTTATCTCAAAGGGGTTTACGTAAAATTCTAGGAAAACGGAAACGACTCCTGTCTTATTTGTCAAAGAAAAATGGAATACGTTATAAAAAATTAATTAATCAGTTGGATATTCGGGTGCCACAAACTAATTAATTTGAAGAGTCGTTTTGAATTATTCGATTTATTAGATCTTGAATCTTGATGAACTCATTTTTGTTTTAAGCAATTCATGGAAGAATGAATCGAGGAAAAACCTATGAATGCCCCAGCTACAAGAAAAGACCTCATGATAGTCAATATAGGTCCTCACCACCCATCAATGCTTGGTGTTCTTCGACTTATTGTTACTCTAGATGGTGAGGATGTTATTGATTGTGAACCAATATTGGGTTATTTACATAGAGGGATGGAAAAAATTGTAGAAAACCGAACAATTGTACAATATCTGCCTTATGTAACACGTTGGGATTATTTAGCTACTATGTTCACAGAAGCAATAACCGTAAATGGACCGGAACAGTTAGGAAATATTCAAGTACCTAAAAGAGCCAGCTATATTCGAATAATTATGTTGGAGTTGAGTCGTATAGCTTCTCACCTACTATGGCTGGGACCTTTTATGGCAGATATTGGTGCACAAACCCCTTT
The DNA here is from genome assembly GCA_963242795.1 of Inga leiocalycina. Taxonomy (NCBI): domain Eukaryota; kingdom Viridiplantae; phylum Streptophyta; class Magnoliopsida; order Fabales; family Fabaceae; genus Inga; species Inga leiocalycina. The sequence goes on along the minus strand of OY725328.1, from coordinate 5,245,026 downwards.
CTTCTATATTTTCAGAGAAAGAGAATTAATATATGATCTGTTCGAAGCTGCCACAGGTATGAGAATGATGCATACTTTTTTTGGTATCGGAGGGGTAGCGGCTGATCTACCTCATGGCTGGATAGATAAATGTTTGGATTTCTGCTATTATTTTTTAACAAGGGTTGTTGGATATCAAAAACTTATTGCCCGAAATCCTATTTTTTTAGAACAGGTTGAGGGAGTAGGCATTGTTGGTGGAGAGGAAGTAATAAATTGGGGTTTATCAGGACCAATGCTTTGGGCTTCCAGAATACAATGGGATCTACGTAAAGTTTATCATTATGAATGTTACGAGGAATTTGATTGGGAAGTTCAATGGCAAAAAGAAGGAGATTCATTAGCTCGTTATTTAGTATGAATTGGTGAAATGGTAGAATCCATAAAAATGATTCAACAGGCTCTGGAAGGAATTCCGGGAGGGCCATATGAGAATTTAGAAATCCGTTGCTTTGATAGAGAAAATGATCCAGAATGGAATGATTTTGAATATCGATTTATTAGTAAAAAGCCATCTCTGACTTTTGAATTACCGAAACAAGAACTTTATGTGAGAGTTGAAGCCCGAAAGGGAGAATTAGGAATTTTTCTAATAGGGGATCAGAATGGTTTTCCTTGGAGATGGAAAATTCGTCCCCCGGGTTTTATCAATTTGCAAATTCTTCCTCAGTTAGTTAAAAGAATGAAATTGGCTGATATTATGACAATACCAGGTAGCATAGATATCATTATGGGAGAAGTGATCGTTGAAATGATAATTGATACAACAAAAGTACAAGATATCAATTCTTTTTCCAGATTGGAATCTTTAAAAGAGGTGTATGGAATTATATGGATACTTGTCCTTATTTTGACTCTTGTATTGGGAATCACAATAGGTGTGCTAGTGATTGTATGGTTAGAAAGAGAAATATCCGCAGGGATACAACAGCGTATTGGACCTGAATACGCCGGTCCTTTGGGAGTTCTTCAAGCTCTAGCAGATGGAACAAAACTACTTTTCAAAGAGAATCTTATTCCATCTAGGGGAGATATTCGTTTATTCAATATTGGACCATCCATATCAGTCATATCAATTCTAGTAAGCTATTCAGTAATTCCTTTTGGCTATAACTTTGTTTTAGCTTATCTCAATATTGGTGTTTTTTTATGGATTGCTATTTCGAGTATTGCTCCCATCGGACTTCTTATGTCAAGATATGGGTCAAATAATAAATATTCCTTTTTGGGTGGTCTACGGGCTGCTGCTCAATCGATTAGTTATGAAATACCATTAACTCTATGTGTGTTATCAATATCTCTACGTGTGATTCGTTGAGACAGAAACTTTTCCATGCTCCTTTCTTTTCGTCTTTATTTCTTTTCTTCTTTATAGGAAATTTATAGGAATGGGGTAGAAACAATGGAATAGATATCCTGATTTTTTATTTTCATTATTTTTATGGAGAGGGGTTTCAAAGGATATGACTCGATTTGCCATTCGGTTAATGAGATAGGTGGTGTGTAGGATGACATCCCCCAATAAAACTTTGACACATTACAAGTTAGCATTAGTGCTTGAGCAACATCTAGGAAATGTTGATTTTTACTCTCAGCGATCCCATTCTGTTAGGGAGTATTAGAACCTGAGCTTTTATGGTTAATACCATGTGTTTAGAGAAAGACACTCAAGGTTTGGTTGAAGTACTCCATGCCATTATCACTATGCAATACTTTGATGCTTGTATAGAATTTATTTTCAGCCATAATGAAGAATTTCATGAATGCTGAGGGAGCTTCAGACTTGTCTTTTAAGAGATACACTCAACAAAGGTGAGTGTGGTCATCTATGAAAAAGATGAACCATTTGGTTTTGGTTCGGTTTGTGAGAAGGTCCTCACAAATTGCTATGGATGGTAGTGACAAGTGTTAGAACCGACTAACACTCAAGAGAGGGGGTGAATTAGGTGTAAGATAAAAATTGAAGAACTTTAAAAATCTGTTAGCATCTTAGTAAAAGTAATAAGTGTGAAAATAATGAATCATAAATCAACAGTTAGATTAAATAATGTATACTGGAAATATAAGAGCTTAGGGAAGAGAATATGCAAACTGTGATTTATCCTGGTTCGGTCCAATCTGCGATGACCTACGTCCAGTCCCCAGGCTCCTCTTGAGATTTTCAAATCCACTATCTTCTTGTTTAATCCGGGCACAAGAAAGGCCTTTACAGACCCACAAGTTTAGGCGGGCACTTGTGAAGCCTTTTAAAAATCTCTCACCGAAATACTCCCCCTAACGGCAAGTCTTACTAGCAGAGCAATCCTGAAGACGTTTCTCTCCTGCTTACCCATGCAAGTCTTATGAGCAGCAAAATTCTCTCCTCTTTACACCCATATAAGTATTATGAGCAGCAACGTTTTCTACTACTTGCACCTTGTAAGTTTTACTAGCAAAAAGTCTTACTGGTAATTCTCTCTATAGCTTCTTCTGTAAGAAAATCAACCCTCTCAAGGTCCCTCTATCTTGAGATCAATTTAGAAAAACAAGTGTTTACAAACTCTCTCACAAAGTGGATAAAATGCTCCCTGAAGTACAATATAAATAACCCTATCTCTCTCTCTCAAATATACATGATATAGAAAATAGATAAGAACAAAGAATGGTTGGGTCAGAGTAGATGACTCATGATATAATCATGTTGGCGTTGTTGAGCTCTCGTCATTGTTGTTACACTCTGCTTGAATCTTCTATATTTATAGTTGAGTAGGATATAACCATTGTGAGTATTTGAATATACCTGTTGAGTCCCATTGCTAGTCTTGACCGTTATTGTGTTTGAAAAACTAGACGTTACGTTATACGCTTCTTACACTCCGTGAAGTAGTTTTTCCTCACTGCATGATCTCTTTGGTGTTTTTCTGTAATAATACATCAAACATTAATACAATAAAGTGTTAGTTATAGGTATGTTGGATCATTAGTTAAAGGCTAAATTTCTGGTTTTTGGGACTCATCACTTCGAGTTACGATATTTGCCATGAGTGATCTCCGTACTTGAAGATGCAATCCAAATGTTTAATCTCCTGTTTCTCACTTGAAATATATGTTAATTAACGTTTAGATATAATAACAAGTGAAAACGTAAACAATATTTAATCATATTTGGATTATCCGTTGTGAGTTTGTTGCGTAACTGCTTCTGACAGGGTCTCACTCGAGTGTGCCATCTCTTACTCGAGTGCATCCAACATTTTACAGCTAATACTTGCATGAATTTCGAGTGAAGATAAGAAGTGTTGAGTAATTTTGGTCTATCACTCGAGTGCATCAGTGTGTTTCAACTTCAGCTTTACTTCTGGACAACACTTGCACTATATTCTTTAAGAGTATGATTTCTCACTCACGAGTGTTAGGTCTTCACTTGAGTGCAGATGCCCACACTCGAGTGTATCAGTCTATTTTAATCTTCTGATATGCCTTTTGATAATTTCTTCCTTCAACACTTAAAGAGTGCATTTTCCGCTTTCATGTGTTTTCATGCAACACTGGAGTCAAGTTCTAGTTTTGCTTCTGGAACACACTTGCACTAGCTTACTTGTTACACTCAAGTGCATTTGAGACCAAAGACTTGAGTGCTATGTCAAAACTCGAGTGCTTCACATATTTTTTATGGCTCCTGGATAACACTCATATAACATTTTTAAGAGTGAGCTTTTGGATTCGAGTGCCACATCAGACTTGATTGATTTATTTGACTCCCAATAGCAAGTAACGTATCATAAGAAAGCTCTTGCCATATACATTCAAATGGAAAAAGAATCAGCTCCAAGCTTATTGTATTCTACAAGTTAAAATCGAAGGAGTGTTACTATTCTTTGAATTTTCAAGTGATAAATTCCAGAAGGCATATCTCTCAGCATATAACTTCAAACTTGACAAATTACCTATCTATGGAAAGCTCTTTAAGTCTAGGGCCCTGTTTGGTATGATAGAGTTAGGGGTGATGGAAAATGGAATTGAGGATCAATTCCATCATGATGCTTGTTTGGTATGATGGAATTGGAAAATTTTTCAATTCCATGTGGAAGCCAAATAGGTTTAATTCCACCCAATCAATTCCATCAAAATACCTCAAATTTACAATTCCATGTGATCATTTCCATCTATTACCCTCTACTAACTTCAAAAAGAAATACAAAAAATTTGAAGGACATTTTGGTACAAAAATTAGATCTCATTTCCATGACATACCAAACATACTTTTAGTCCCCATTTCCATTTCCATTTCCATATCCATTTCCATTTCCATATCCATATCCATATCCATTTCCATCAAAATCAATTCCAGCGTACCAAACGGGCCCTAGTTTCATATGGCACTATTTTCTTCTCAATCTGATGTGTAGTTTAGGAGCTATGTCCAAAATACCAAACCTGACTTAGAAAATGACAGTGATTTATGTGTCATATTCCAAGATTCATATCTCTTTCATCTAAGCTTCTTTGAATGTGATCTTGGTTTCATTTTACGTGTTGGGAGTCTAGTTTCATATACCACTAGTTTCAATTCAATCTGACATGTGGTTTAAAAGATATGGCCACAATATCATACCTCTATCAGGCGAAACGAAAAACAGAGCTGAACAGAGTGCTCTCGACACTCGAGTACAGCATCTTTCAGTACTCGAGTGCTTCACCAAAACTCAAGTGCAACATCTCTAGAGGTGTCATAACTTCCATATAACTTATATTGGCTTCATATTAACCCATTCCAATAACCGTTTGATCATAGAAATCTCCAATATCACTTTTAAGAGGTTGAATCTTGATATTCACATTAGATCTTGCAATTTCTTATTTCTTCCATCTCTTACTTCTTGATTTTCTTCTTGATGATCATTATCCAAACCTAACAAGATAGGTTCTTTATTTTATTGATTATCTTCAATCTTTGCTTGACTAATCTATAAGATATGCAACATTAAATACAGTAATTAGTCAAAGTATAAATACATTATATAAATTTTTTGCTCTTATCATTTCACATCTATATTTGACATCATCAAAACTAATCATATCAAACAACAAGCTTGAAGGTGTATATGGAGCTTTAGGGTACAATAAGCGAAGGTGTTTGGCTAATTCGCATATCTCACATCTTATATCCATACTAGTATTGGGACAAAGAGATGGGAACATACGAGATAGGTAATGAAAATTGGGAAGGCCCACTCTCTTATGCCATAACATGATGTCATCAGTTTTAGAGGTCAACACAAAATTGCATACCCTATCGGGTGTTAGTGACTCGCTTCATCCTCATCAAGAAAGTAGAGCCCCTTACACTCTTTAGCATAGCCAATAGTCATTCACGACGATAGATCCTTAAAAACACAATGAGATGGCAAAAATCTAGCACAACTATTAGTTTGTTTTGTTAATTTCTAACCAATAACAGGTTGCATGCTAATTTTGGCATATGGAGAACAAATTCAAGAGTGATAAACTCAGAAATTCAGATGCCTACTTTCTTGGCGATAAAAGCAAGAGAACCACAAGCAATCTTAAACTTTTGGTTACTGGCACAAGGGACATAAGTTGTGAACAATTAATGGCAATCATTCATGTGATTCGATGCTCCAGAATCAACTATCTATACTTGTTTATCCTATGAGGTTTTAAGGGCTTGAAGAAAGTTTCCCTTTTTGTCTAGTAACACCAAAGCTACAGTCTCTAACATGTATCCTACAACTACTTTAGCTTTAGTTCTTCTTGTGATAGGTGTGTAAAGAATTCATTTTAAAAGATTAAGTATGAAACTCATGACTACCAAAAACACCATTCCTGAAACTTTAGATAAGAGAAAGTATCCAAAGCACACAGAAATTGGCAGCCACAACGTCTCAACATAATACAAAGTCCTATACCACGTACTGCCTTGACCCAAAAACCTTATAATATAAGTACCCAAACTAAGATGTGACATGGGTTTGACTGAAAAAGGTGTCTTGGAGCCAAAGAAGAAAACCCGGCCTAATCAGAGCTTCTACGCACCACCGGGAGCTATCTGCAGCATTTTCGTCGAGTGGCACGTCTGACTCACACGCATCACCGTTTGTTGTGGATTTTTGGGGGGTGGCCGATTGGAGCCTCCTCTTCCTCATAAGGTTGGCTGTGAGACCCCATGTGGCCGACAAAATAACACATACAAATGCCCTACGATGCTATTATGTGCCTCACATTTTTTCTCGACAACCCTCACCCCCTTTTTTTCTAAGAAGCTTGAGCCTATAGCTCTAATACCTTGTGGACAATCTGTGAGAGAAAGCATAATTCTTATTATGTAAAATGTTGGGATACAATCGCTTATTTATATACAAAAGAGAAGGACATAATAGTAAAGACTAATGAAAGCCAATAATTACTAATTGGCTAATAACTACTAATAAATAGAGAATATTTACAATAAATACACAATATTCCCATAGGCCATTAACGAGACTACTACATCTTCTTCTTCATGCTCTTTTCTCCTTTCTCACTATCTTACTCCTCCTTGCTACTAATTTCAGAACCTCATCAACAAAAATTACAGGGAAAGAAACCAAGATGACTAAAAACCATTCTTTGAGACTTAGTGGAACAACACCAAACACTTCTGCAAGGAATGGAACATAGAGGATAAGGCAATGAAGTCCTAGTGATACTGTTGTGGCTACCAAAAGCCAAGGGTTCCTCCATGGGGGCATTTCATACAAGCTGTTTTCTTCAGATAAAGCATTGAAAGAGTTAAACATCTCAATAGCCACTAAGACTGAGAGGGACAAAGTCATGGCCTTTACTTTACCAACTGAAAAGTAATCACATGGATTTGAGAATGTGATCAGGCGACCCCCACTTACTTCAAATGGAGATGCAGTGAAATTTGACCATGAATGACACTCTCCCCAGTTGAGAAGCTGTGAAAATTCTATGATTGTATGCCCGTCACTCGCCACATTGATATTGAGAAAATATGCTTGAGTGTACCACCAGACAAAAATTCCTACTGTTGCAATCCCTACATAGGAACCAATTACCTGCCAAGAACATTTTCAGGTATGTGTCATTTTTCTAAATTAAAAAAATAGACACTAATAGCCTCAGTTTAATCAGATTAGGAGAATGATAACATAAGGGTTTTATACACCATGAAAACCAAAATGATATTTTATAACCAAGAAAACTTGAACCATGCATAGTCTTAGAAGGAATAGGAGATAAAGTTGAGCATTTTTACCAAATAACGGAAAAGAACCCATGAACTAATAAGAGGTTCATCAGTTTTACGAGGCGGCTTCCGCATTATATCAACATCAGCTGGGTTAAAACCCAGAGCTGTTGCCGGAGGACCATCAGTAACCAAATTCACCCATAGAAGTTGCACAGGTATCATACATTCTGGGATCCCTAAGGCAGCAGCCAAGAATATAGATATCACTTCTCCAATATTGGATGATATCATGTACCTGATGATCACACAAATGTGAACAACTTGTCTTGATCAGTCATAAGAAATAAATTCTTAGGTCTGACAAAATAATTAACAATAAATATTTAAACATAATGTTTATATCTCCAATTATGATTAGTTTTTGTAAAGAAACATACCTAATAAAGGCTTTCATGTTATTGAAAATAGAGCGACCTTCAGAAACAGCTGAAACAATGGTACTAAAGTTGTCATCTGCAAGTACCATATCTGAAGCTTCTTTTGCAACCTGCAATATCATGCAAACATTAAAGATAACCAAAGCAGAAAGTGAGAACAAACACTTAACCTTTCAGGTGCTTTAACTTTACCTCAGTTCCAGTTATGCCCATGGCAATCCCTATGTCAGCAAGTTTAAGAGCAGGAGCATCATTTACACCATCTCCAGTCATTGCAACAATCTCTCCCATATCCTTCAGTAACCTCACAATCTCTTGCTTGTGCCTAGGCTCAGCTCGAGAGAATACCTTGCTTCCTGGTTTTGACAACATTTTAACTTGTTCTGAAGGAGAAAGAGACATGAACTCCTTGCATGTCAGACTACTCTCTGTAAGATCCTTATCTCTACAAAACAAATTAATTTCCCGACAAATAGCTTCTGCTGTGGACTTGTTATCTCCGGTTATCACCATGACTCTAATCCCAGCTTCCTTGCAATCATCGATCGCCTTATAAACTTCCTCACGAGGAGGATCCTGATAAATGTAGTGTGTGTGTTAAACATCCTCCAAAGAAGTTATATGACAAACTGTGAAAAAAAATAAGGCATAAACTTACTCTTAGACCAACAACACCAACAAATACTAGATCACTTTCAATAGAAGAGTAGCAAGCGTGATCAAGCAATTTCTTGTGAGCAGGATGATTTTCAGCATAATAGTCTGAAAATTCACCCAAGTCGTCCTTATATGCCAAGCCTAAGCACCTCAATCCTTTTGAACTCATCTCTATGAGTCTTGAAAAAAGTAGTTCCTTACATTGCTCATCAATTGGAACCAGAGATCCATCAGCTAGCTGCACATGTGAACTACGTTCAAGTAAGCTCTCAACAGCTCCCTGCAATATAAGTAAAACCACTTAAAAGCTTAAATGGAAGCAATAGATAATATCAGGCATCAAGATATGTTATAGTTTTGGAAGTGGAGGATAATTCTATTTTCTACCTCTTATGCTTCTTATGCATATAATTCTATTTCATGTAGCTTATGATCATAAATTCTAATGAAATAATATGATAATATCTCTTTTAATAAAAATAACCACTATAAAGATAAAGTTGGGTCAGCTCACCTTAACTAGAAGTCGATTTCGCCCGGTTGGTTCACGAACAATAACACTCATTGACTTCCTAATTCGATCAAACTCCAATGTGGCAACTCTTTTGGATCTTCTTGTCCACCACTTACAACTTCCTGTAAAAGCAAACCAAAAAAGCAAATTGTTATTCCAAGGCACCTACTTTGACAGTTTATCTCATCTATAAAGTCCACTTACTTACCTAACCTAACAATCTTGCCATCATTCAAGTGGCTTGCAGCAACTTCTATATCCCAAATTTTGTTCCTTGCCTTGTTATCTGGAATTCCCATCTTTTCAACCAAAACCTTAAGAGCCGCTTCAGTGGGCAAACCGGTAGCCCGAAAAAGGCGACCATCAAAATGAATCCCAGCATCATTACAAACGGCACATATTTGTGCCATGGCCTGCAAGTTCTCATCCATGTCATAACAAGTCCAATCCACAATTCCTCCATCTCTAGGATCATAAGTTGAGCCTTCAACACGGATGACTTGAGAAGTAGTGGTTTTCCCTCCTAAAGTGAACAACTCTATCACAGACATTTGATTTGTTGTCAAAGTACCAGTTTTATCTGAACAAATAACAGTTGTGCATCCAAGAGTTTCTACACTAGGAAGCTTTCGTACAATCGCATTCTTTTGCGCCATTTTCCTCGTGCCAAGGGCCAAACAAGTTGTAATAACAGTAGGAAGGCCTTCAGGGATTGCAGCTACAGCCAGGGCAATAGCAATTTTAAAATAATAAGTACACTTCTTAAAGGAAAATTTGATGTTTGAAGGCCATCCATCTACAAGCTCCCAAGAAAGGAAATTTTTGTATTTTATAACCCACACAACAAGGCAAACCAACCCAATTGCAGTTGTAAGTTGCCCGCCAAACTCATCTAGCTTCTTCTTTAATGGGGTGTCACTCTCCTCTAAAGAAGCTTCATGAATTTGCTTCTGTATCTTCCCAATTTCAGTGTTCATCCCAGTAGTGACAACAATACAAATGCAGCTTCCATTAACAATAGTGGTTCCTGCAAACACCATATTTTCTTTAGCCTGCAACTCGCAATCATCCATGAAAATAGGATTTGTTCCTTTCAAAACAGGCATTGCTTCTCCAGTTAAAGAGCTTTGTTCAACTCTCAGTGTTGAGGTTTTCAAAGCTGCAACTCTCATATCAGCAGGGACTTTATCTCCTACATGCAGTTCCACAATATCACCAAGAACAAGCTCTCTTGCGGGCAAATCAACCACCAAATTCCCATCTCTTAATACTTTTCCAGATTCACACTGCAATTCTTTGAGAGCATCAAGTGCCTTCTCAGCCTTGTTCTCTTGCCAAACTCCAACAATGGCATTAAGTACTAAGATCAGAATGATCACAAGTGGCTCCACATAAGCTTCAAATCCAGATTCCCCTGATTCATTCCCATGCAAATAAGCAAGAATGAATGATATAAAAGCTGCAACCAGAAGAATCTTCACGAGCATGTCATCAAATTGCTCTAATACTAGTTGCCACAAGGGCTTTCCCTTCTCTTTCGCTAACTCATTCCAACCATATCTCTCGCGCCGCTTCTCTACCTCGTAGGTGTTCAAACCCTTTTCGAGTTTAACACTGTATTCTTTCAAGCATTGTTCAACAGACCATGACCATGCAGGGAATGGTTTGTGTTCCATTGAAGTTTTCATCTGGTACTGTGTTAAAGTTCACGGCACAAAAAGAAAATAAAATGTTGTGAGCAGATCAGACACAAATAACTAATCTATATGTACCAAGGGGAGAATCGCAAAATATGTGATTTTATTTTCAAGGTATGCATTAGTAACCATCACATAAATCCAAAAATAAAAACCATTTTCTGTTGTGTTTTTTTCATAAAAAAAAAAAAAAAAAATCATCCTTGGGATGAATAAGTTAAACCGAATTAATTGATAATCGGTTACAAATTTGAAACAGTTCCATTATTTTACTCTAGTTTCAGTAAAGCTCTGTGATCCATGTTTTAAGTTTTCATATGGAAAAAGGTGAAAATGTTGTAATAGATGAAACACAGATTAAATGAAGCATGTATTGACCTTGATATCTAAAATGGGAAATTCAAAAGAAAAAAGAAAGGATACTAAAATCTATGAATTTAAGTCATGCATCAAAAGAGGAAAGAATCGGTTTTTTTCCCATGAATTATATACATGTCATATATGCTTCACAATTTGTAGGGTCATTAATCCATGTGTCAACTAAATAGAAACGTTACTCAAACTCAAAACACTAGGCACACTAAATCACAAAGTTTCATGACACGTAGCACACATCTTTGTAACTACATTTTTTTTTTCAAGCTACACAATATCATGCATGTACACACATCCCTGTCATTTATTCCCATATAGCTAGTCTTCACGTTTACAAACTCATTTAAGAACAGAACTAATTTCTTTTAGTTTTATATGTATCTTAATTTATTTAGATGTTTTGGATTTTTTTTTTTTTTTTTTTTTTTGCTTTTGAGGTCACAAAAACAGTTTTATATAAAATCTTTAAATTACTAGTGACGAACAGTTATCCCTCACTAAATTTGAGATTTCGGGGGAAAATGTGGCAATTTTAAGCTAATATCGTGTATGCAGTTATTTTGTAAAGAAAATGAGAGAGACAAAAATATTAAAATGCAACACCCTGAAAAATAGAAATTTTGCAACTAATGCATAAAAATTTTTGTCTTGCGCATTTCCTTCATTAAGATTAAGTATTAGATATTTACTGGAGTGTGGATTGCGAAACATGAGAGGCACCGATATGTTGAATTAGGGGTGAGCATTCGGTTTTTCGGTTCGGTTTTCCCTAAAAACCGAAATAACCGAAAAACCGAATTAACCTAATTCTAATAACCGAACCGAAAACCGATTAACCGAATTAACCGAACTGAAGTAACCGAAATATTTATATTCGGTTCGGTTAATAACCGAATTAACCGATTTCTTTATTTATTATCTATTAAATAAAATATATATAATTAAATTTTTAAAAAAGATTATTTTTTGTCCTTAAGATTACATTTAGGAGTAAAATATATAAAATAAATTAACTTGATTTAGAATATCTATAGATTTTATCTAATATTATTGAAAATTTACACCTATGTAATTATAAAAACATGCATTTATCAAATAATATATATTAAATATAAATATATTATATATATTTCGGTTTTAACCGAAATTTTTTTCTGATAACCGAACCGAAAACCGAAAACCGAATTAACCAAATAATAAAAACCGAAATTTTACCGAAAACCGAATTAACCGAACCGAAAAAACCGAATTGAGTTCGGTTCGGTTTTCGGTTTCGGTTCTAATTTGCTCACCCCTATGTTGAATAGGGAGAGTCAACAAGAAGTGGTCAAAGTCAAAGAAGGAAGAGATTCCTGAAAAACTGAAAAAGTATGTGTGTAGACTTTGAAGTGACCACCTGTGTACGGAAGAAACATGGTTGAGATTGGTGGTGAGGGCTTCTTTTATTATGAACAATATGAAATATGGTTTTCATGAATTTTTAACTTTTGTTAACTCGTTACCCTTTCATTTTAGTAATTTATTATTTTAACTTTAAACTTTTTTTTAATCTATTACTATATCATTTATTTACTCTAAAGTACAACATCTTGGCTAATTCGTTGATTTTTTTTTTTCAGCCAAAACATTTGTATTAGTAAGAGCATCACCATAAAAGTACAACACCACTCATGCGTTAAAAATCAAATAACATAAGTCCAAAACTCAAAAACAAAAACAAAAGAAATTGCAACTCAACTATTGCCAAATTAAAACAACCACATGTGTGCTCAGCGATCACTGCTAAGGAAATGATGATTTCAACAACCAATCCGACAGACACATCAGATAATTATGGATTTATTTAATTATTTTATTTAAATTAAAAGCAATAAAATACCATCTTTCTCTATCCCCCCAAATTGTAGAACACCACAAATACACAAAAGTTCAATGCTATTCTATAGGTTACTTACTATTAAATAAGAATTTAAACTAAAGAGGGGAAGGGCATCCATTATATTTAAATGCCATAATCTCTAAGAAGCGAAAATAAATCAAATATTTTGGAAAATATTTTTCAAAATAAGCAAACAAATGGGCAGGAATTTCGGTTCTAATACAAAAAATGTAACACATCATCCAAACTATATATATATAACGTTCAATCAGTCAAACATCATTTATGGACCTAGAGACTCTATCCCAACAAAATATTAAACAACACTTACTTGATACTTTTAACTATTAGTTCAAAGTTTAAATTTCAAATAAATATTTATCATCCAAAATATTTTAAAATGAAGAATAATCCTAGTGTCATGGCACTTAAATATAAAGTGTCATAAAGATGCACAAGGAGCCTAATAGACTTCACAGGCGCCTTCTCTTACTATCTACTAGAGCATTCACCTAAAAAATGTTAATATAATATGATGAAATTCCACGTCTTAATAACTATTGAAAGTTTATACTGTACGTAAGCAAACCACATATGATGAACAGAAGGAACTATATATATATATTGGTATGTATCATAATCCTCAAACAAGACAATTACAAATTTAATCATCATTATGTAAATATGCATTTTCATCATAACATGTAATATATAATAATATAATATGCAAGATGCAACCTCCCTTATATCACCGTCCATTCTTATACCACTGACTGGAGCCATACGCTAACATATAATCTAACAAAAACTCATCCATTTGATTGGATTGTCCCAACCTCACCAGTTCTTAAGCTACACCCGGCCAAAGGTGTAGAACTTAAATCTGGACTATGGCTCCCCTCCTTAAAAGAACAAAATTAATAATGTATCACATGTCCCACAGCTCCAATACAATCACGATCAAAGGACAACATGGAAGAAGGGGCCCTGACAAGTGTCATACACTATGCATCGAGTGTTGGTATACCACGTGGTAAAAAATCTCAACATACATATTTCTCTTTACTCCAACTCATTACAAATGCAAATGCCATCATAGTTATATTTAATCATCAATAAATATAATATTATTAAAAGATAGAGTATAATAAATCATGCTTCCATTAGTATCAAATATCATCACATGTTCAAACATGCTTAAAAAGGAAACAGTAATTCAACAATGCATTAATTATAACTAATTTACTAACTATGTGAATAAAGTGAGTTATAATGAAAACAACTTATAACATTGCTTGAGAATTTACAATATATACATATATACATATAATTTAGTCCATTTTTTTTTATAAAAGACAGTCATTCGCAATCATACACAATTCATAAGTATATAAAAGAATATTCAGAATTACTGCTACTCCCCAACACACAAGTAATCGTACAAGAGTTACTCTAAAATTCTCAATGAAAATCTACAAAATCACAAACATAAATATCTATTAATATGTTTCTCAAAATTACTCTAGAATTGCATTACAATACTCTAAACACTTAAAACTAGTATCTATGACTAATATCATACACACACCTAAGTTTCCACATATTCCACTATTTTATTTAAATACAGTATTAATTGAAAATAATTTTTTTGGGAGAAGTATACTTAAGCCCTAAGGAAGAAGGAAAATGAAGAAATGATCCATTTTAATTATAAAATAAAAAAAATGGTCTCATGAAGTTGTCAATGCAGGCACTTAAAGTTGTCAATGACCTACTCTTAAATCTGTTAATGAGATCATTTTTTCATTTTATAAATTTAAAATATCATTTCTTCATTTTCTTTCTTTCTCAATACCTGAGTATAATTCTCCTTTTTTTTCTTATAGAAGGAAACAGCTTTTACATATACAAGGTACATATATACATATATTTAAAGATAAAGGGTATGTTTGTTTTAGTGATTCGATTGCTTATAAGTTGCTTTTTAATAGTGATTTACGGTATACGAAGTAAGTATGTGAGAGGAGTTGTGTCTGAATTTACATAAAAAGAAAATTTTAAGTAATCATAACGCCCAAACAAACATGCCGAAAGTTGACACAGGATGCATAGAAGAGCTTGGCTGGTTGTGTGGACCCCACATGTGTATATATATATTGTTAAAAAAATAATAAAAAAAACAGAGGGGATAGGGTTCGACAGTGAGATAAGGTTAAGGAAGGAAAAGAGAAATAACGAGACCCCAATACACACATTTACACTAATATCAGTAGGAGAGTTATTGTGTCAACCCCCGTTTCCATTTCGATAATCGAAGAGTAATAAAGACGGAATTCAATGGGCATACAGAAAAGTACAGTTATACTGATAAAAATATTCGTTTACAAACCAACGTCGTTCGTTTACAATTCCGATATTGCTCGTCGACGGAAACAGAAAATACAGCGGAAGTTTTAATATTTACAAATTATCCAAAATATTAAGGCATAGACTAAGGCATAACCACGTTCATATCCTCGCCTCGAGACACGTGCCGCTTACTGTCCGGCGTCAACATCTTTGCCCTTTGGCCCACTGGTACTCGCTGAGGTATTTGTTTAAAAATAGGGTGAGATTCCGAAGAATCCCCGTAGAGACATAATATCGTTCATAGAAAATGCGAAAAGTAAATATGTCATGCGCCAAGGTATGCACAAATTAATGAACAATATAAACACATCATCGTCATGTATACATGAGTAGGGCCCAGCCCCACAATCTACACCGGTTGGACTTCCGCCAACTCCCAGTGTAAGTGCACCTCTGGCACTAACAGCCTCTCTCTAGGCAAATCATGTTATTAATAAAGTGCATTTACAAAACAATGGCATCCACACAATCACATAACTTATGGCATAGTGTATGAAGGATAATGTCCCTACCTCAAAGCTTTATAATCCTCTTTTAAATGTGCCTCGAAGAACGTGTCGTATCCGGCCTCCAAATCGGTCCTAAAATATTAAATGTACCAGAAATAGGTCATAACCTATCCAAGTATCATTTTAGACTCTTCCATAGTGTTTATTGTGGTTATATTAGTCTATGGTGAAAATTTACAAAAATGCCCCCGGGAACCCGGCCCGGCCCCGCCGTACCCGGCCCGATGGCACGTTTTCCCAAAATTTTGACTAAGGCTATTCTGACTTATTTTCGCCCAAGGAATCCATTTCCGGGCTCGAAATTGCCAAATTCACTGTCAAATTACGAAAATACCTTTGACAGCCCCTATTTAGGGATTTCAGTGGCGTTTTCGTAATTATGCTTTTTCGGCCTCTACCGAAAAAGTGCCCAACTGTAACCCCACCTATTTTTGCCCACTGAGTCCAATAGAACCATTTATTTTATGAAAATCCAGCTCCAATTACATATTTACCCCGACAGCCCCTATGTGAGGGTTTTAAGTTATTTTTGTCATTTCACTTTCTAGGGCTTTTCTCATTTTGCACCCAACATGAACCCTACACAATTTTCCATTCTAAACACAATGGAATCATCAAAAACACCAAAATCCAGTCCCAACACTGTCCAACACAGATCTGGACGAAATTCTTTAATAATTGGAGAAAATGGAGTTTTATGATTTCAATCCATAAAACACTTTCTTATGACCTTTAATCACTTGTTTAACCACTTAATCACATTCTAAACATGATTAGACTAAATTTGGACAGCACCCCCCCTTAGGGTTAGGACTTTCCAAATTTACAAACTTGACAAAATAACCAAATCCAACCACAATCATCAACAACAATCACATACTAGCATAGTTTTAGGATTGGAGAAGTTACCTCTTGAGTTCCTTTCCTCTCACTCTCTAAACATCCTCCTCCCTCTCTTCTTGGGCTCAAGATGAACTTGCTAAACCATGGATTTCATAGAAAATAGAGATTAGAGAAGAAGCTTATGCTAGTTTAGAAGGAAATATTAAGGAATCACAAACCTACCTTGATCTTTCTCTTCCTCCTTTTCTCTAATCTTCCAAAGAACTCCAAGGCACTTCCTCTCTCTCTTTCTCTTGTGTCATGCGTGAAGTGTATGAAGGAAAGGGAAAAGAACATGTTTTATTAATTTCCTCATCTTTCCTCCTAGCCATTGATATAATCAAGGGTCAAGATTACACCACCTTGCATGCACACCATTCCTCCTCCCATACCTTCTCATTATGACCATCATGCACATGCCTTCACTTAGAGTGCACTCTACCTTTGTCATCATTGAGAGATTCATGTAGCCTTTGACTTGCTTGCTTCATTTGATTTCCATTTTTTTGTGTACACTCAACCTTGCCATGCTTCCCTTTTGTGTACACTCAACCTTGATTATGATTTTCTTCTCCCTTGGTTAGTCAAAAACGTGCTCCCTCTTATGCTCCAACTAAATCAAGTGTTCCTTCCATTTACTCAAGTCAATTGGTGCAAAAGTTGGCCACCTAACCTTATGACATAAGTAAGGACTTATGACACAACAATTATCTCCATCATCTTTCATAGGGTGTTGACACTTGGTCTCATTGGATTTTGACACTTGTCTTCTCCTCCTTCATCCCTTAATTTCTAAAATAATTAAGAGAAAAAGGAAGATTACTTTACTTCTCAAATTTTCGGAATAATGCCAATTCTGGCAGATTTTCTGCCTTAATTTTGAAAAATCATAACTAATTTTGTAGACATCGTTTCAAGGCGATTCCAAAGCCTATGGAACCCTTATTGAGTCTAGTTTCAAGGAAAAATATGGAATTTTACTGGAAATGATCATATTATTCCCAGATTTTCAATCTTTGATCTCTGCTCCAGAAACTTTCCAGATTTTCTGGATCAACTTCAAAAATTCATATCTTTTTGTCTATAGCTTCAATTGAGTCATATAACCTATCAAATTAAAGCTTAGGATGTCTACTTTCACCTTGTAAAATTTCATAATTTTTGGTCATCATTTGGTCTTCCAAAACTATATGAAAGCCTCACTGCCTCGTAGGCGATTTCACTGAAAACACTATTCCACCTTCAATTTTCAATATTTAATTCTTTTGGCCTTAAATATTCATCATTTCATTGAATATATATAATAATTACAATATATTCTTGATGAATAAAATTTGGGATGTTACATATTGGGTTTATGTGGAAATAAAATAAAACTATATAAATTGATATACACACACTTATACACTCAACTAAATAGTTCTATATATTTAGAACAATATAATGCTATATAGATGTTTATACACCCAGGCACTCGCATTCTGTTGGTTTAAAAAAAAGGTGGATGGTGAAGAAATAATTAAAAAAAATTCAAATTCACACACCAACCCAACCCAACAAAAGACGAAAAAGAAGGAAAAAGAAGAAAAAGCTTAAAGAAAATATATATCCATGAAGATATACATATAGGAACAATAGGGAGAAGGGGGGAGTTGGCATGGAAAATGGAGATGTACCCACGCACAGTTAAAAAAAAAGCAATGAAAGATTGAAATGATAAGACATATCACAGTCTAAACTATTAAGAGACTGATGAAGGAGAGAAGAAAAAAGGAAGAGTTTGAAAATGCATTTTCTCTATATATTGAAGGAACAGTAGTCTCAGTATATTTGAAGGAAGGACGGAGTAGATCAACAGAGAAATGAAAGATTAAAAAGAACGCACCTTTGAGTCTGTGTTGAGAGTCGTGTGGCGTCGGGAGTGAGGAGTGGGGTTGAGAAGAAAGAGACCTTGTATAAAGGTGGGTATGGAGTTTAACTCCTTTTATAAAAATAATATTTTTAAAATAATAATAATAAAAGTAATATTCAGAAGAAGATTTTGTTTTTTTGTTTTATATTACTTATTCCAATGATAATATATATATATTTCCATACACATACCCATAAATTTAAAATAATTATTTTAAGGATGTATTTCATTTGTATATATTTTTCTAAAGACATGTTTAGAATTTGATACTTCTTTTAAATTATTAAATATTTTATATCCTTTGACTAAATAAAATCTAAATTACAGCTAATTTTAAATGCTAACAAAATAAGGATGTTACACTTCGGGCTGTATAACGTCACCCGTGATCTAGTTTGGTTTAGCACAACCTGAGGTTGAGCTGGCCCAGACCAGATCTGGTGGACTTCCAAGGCAACTATAGGTTTCATCCATTTCTTATTTAATTGTTTTGTGCTATATGAGCCACATTTAAAGTTTTCATAACTTTTTCTACTTATTAACAATGTTTTTAGAAGAGGCTGCATAACGATAACTTATTCACAAGTCTATGCATATAACAGAACAAATAATTGAAATGAAGTTTGGAAAAGGAAAAAGGTGAACTATAAATTTGAACGAAGGAGGAAGAAGATGTATGTGTTTGAGATCACTTAATTTTAGAGAATAAGTCCTTATTAAGCAAGTCGAGATAAAACTCTTCTCATATACTTACTTCGTATACTGTGAATCACGATTTATAAGCACTTATTGTCCGAAAATAAGCTATTCCAAACGAGCATGATAATTGAGGTCAAACAAAAAAATAAGGTAAGAGGAGGAAAGAGAAAGAAACAGAGAACAAAACCCAACCCAACGACAAAGACAGCCTGTTTAGTGAAATAAAATTTAGATGCATTCTATTAATTAGTACTAATTTAAGGCACTTTTCATTAAATAATCTCTCTGTGAGTCTTCTACTAGTACTTCTCTACCATTCCTACTTTGGATTTGATTATGACCGTTCGGCATTTGGTGACAACCCATCATTAAATAACGGCAACAAAAATATATATACATGAAGTCAATCGTAGGCTGTTCAAAAAAATGTCAATCATAGTATCATAATAAGGCAATTTTTAGATAAAACTCTCTCCTACAATAAGTTACTGTGTGTATATATATAGTATTTAATAATAATTAGTGGGATAAAATAATAGGAGGTGAAAGCGAGCGTGCTAGGTAGCGTGGTGTTAGGGGGCGTGTTAATTCAGTGGAGTGTATTATTGTGAGTGGAGACTGGAGGGTGAAATTTATAATTATAATTAGTACTAACAGCTATAAGAGCTAATGTGGAAGCAAATATAATTAAAGTGACATGTGGTTGACTGCAAAATGTGCAACACAGCAAACACATCATCACTTTAGCCCTCCTTATCACTCACAATCCCCCACACACATTTATATAATTCATCAGGTTATCTAACCCAGATGGGACCAAAAACAATGACCTGGCTACTAAATCAATCCGGTCCGATGACCCATTCCAGGTCAAATATTTTTTTATTTTATTTTATTTTTCCTTTAGAATTTCATACTATAAGTCTAAAATATTTCATTTCTCATCGGTTTGGTTCAGGTTTAGCTCTGATTTGACTCTGGTCTGACCCACTAACCCTTAACCCAGTACCCTGATCGGTTCGGGTCTGCACCCTCTTTTTCACTTTGTTTTTCCCCCACTTACTTTCTGTTTTCCCTCCATTCATTCTTCAAGACTTTCTTCGTGGACAATATATAATTACTTTTTTAAACACTTTTAAAATTTAGAGGTGTATCATGAAATTGTTGAGTTCCTGAAACTTGAATTGCCTAAACTTTTCTTTTATATGAAAAAAAAAAAAGAATAAATCAGTATTATGTTCATATATCCTTTTAATCTTTATTATAAGGCATTCCCAACTAATTCTTATATGTCAAGGAATGACACTTAAATCAATAAATTTGTTCTAAATTGATTGATCTCTTTTTAAATGGTGTGATTTATTTCTTTCAATTCCTTAAACCTCAATTAATAACAAGGTAAGATGGGAGAAAAGTATAGTAACTAATAAGGCTATAGGTAACTTTTATTTGGGACTAAAAATTACTAGAAGAAGATGCCCTATATGCATATAGAGGGAGTACTTAATAGACTATTCAAATTTTTAATCAACGCGTGGGATGTGATGTAATTCATGACTCAGAGATTGGAGTAAATCATCATTATGCAAAGTGATAAGTTGTTGATGAAAACAGAATGTAATAATAGGAAATTAGCTTGTAAATTATAATAAGGGTTAAAGGCCATTTTTATCCTGAAAGTATTCGCATGGGACCAATTTTATTCCGGAAGTTTTAAATTTGGACCAATTTTGCCTTTAGGTTAGTTGATCATTTGTTGACCGTTAGCCGGGGTTAGTTGAGGCAAATTTGCTCCAAATTTGAAACTTCAAGGGCAAAATTGTACGCTTTCGTCCTCCCCTTAAGGTGCAATTTTGCCCCGAAAATTTTAAATTTAGAGCAAATTTGCCCCTACTAACGGTCAACTAACGTAAGGGTAAAATTGGTCCAAATTTGAAACTTCCGAGGTAAAATTGGCCCTCAAAATACTTCCGGGCCAAAATTGACCCCAAGCGAATACTTTCGGGATAAAAATGACCTTTAACCCTTACAATAAATCAACAGCAAAATTTAAAATATAATATACAATCATACGAATACCATAGAGGAAGAAATATTCATGTGGCTGGAAAAAAAAAGAAATAAAGAAATATTCATGTTAAGTTAAAGGAACTCCTCCCCGGATCAACTCTGTCGAAATCAATATCAATATATACATACATACAATAGGATTAACTCCTTTTTTATTTTTCTTATGGGTTGATTTATTTATTTATTTAATAAATCATTCTATTTAACGGTTTAAATTCTTTTGCGCGTGCATCATACGTTTGTCTTGTTATATTAAAATGATAGTAGTACATTGTAATATAGACATTCTCGCAAAAAGGAAACTTCCACGAAGCTTCCTCAAGCTCTTTTTCCAAGTCAAGCGGTCCATTTCAGAAGATTATGGAGAATCTTAGTTGGATTATACCCCTAGAGCATTTTTTTAAAAACAGGCCACCTAAAAAAATTGTTTTTAAAAGTCAAACCTAATTCCGGTGTACTAGCAATTTTTTTTTAAAAAAAAAAGTCAAACCTAATGATTGTGACGTAAAAACAATGTTTTAAAAAGTCACATAAGAGGCTAAACCGGTAGTTTGTGGGGCTCGGTTTTCATATTTAATAGGTTAAAATTAAATTGACGATTTTTGAAGGGAAAATCCCTTAACAAAAGAATTTAAAAATTATGAAAAGATGAAAAAATATTTTGAATATTTATAATCTCATCAAAATATTATGGTTAATTTGTCTTTTTTCAAATTTAAAGAAAAAATACATTTGTTTTTACATTTTTTTTATTTTAAAAAAATGTACCCCCACTATTGGTGGCGGATGGCCGATCGTCTGAAGGAAATATTGGGAATAAATATTCCCAAAATGGTGAGGTGGTGTTCGAACCTCCACCACTTATTTGCTCAAAATATTGGTGGTCATTTGGGTTATGAATGCCATTCAATATAATTAATAAATAAATAAATATATATATATATATTAATATTTGATCTTTGACATCAACTCATTAATAAGTTTAAGGGTTAATATAACTTTTGGTCCCTGAAGTTTGATTCAATTTTGGTTTTGGTCCCTCAAGTTTGAAATATGTGGTTTTAGTCCCTGAAGTTTCATGAGATTTTGGTTTTGGTCCCTGAAGTTTGAAATCGATGGTTTTGGTCCCTGAAGTTTCACCCGATTTTGGTTTTGGTCCCTGAAGTTTGAAAAGAAATTGGTTTTTTTTCTGGGTCGGGTCGGGTTTTTTAATTGGGTCGCCAAGTCCTTTTCAAACTTCAGGGACCAAAACCAAAATCGCATGAAACTTCAGGGACCAAAACCACATATTTCAAACTTGAGGGACCAAAACCAAAATCGCATGAAACTTCAGGGACCAAAACCACATATTTCAAACTTGAGGGACCAAAACCAAAATTGAATCAAACTTCAGGGACCAAAAGTTATATTAACCCTAAGTTTAAATAAGGAATTGATATGTTTAAATAAGAAATTTATAATTTTTATTTTTTAAGTAAAAAGTCCACCTATCCTCTTAGGTCATTCATAAGTTTAGATAAGAAATTCACAAATTTAGATAAGAAATTTGTAATTTTTTTTTAATAAATAATTCACTTACTCTCTCAAGCCATGCACATGTTTAGATAAGAAATTCACAACTTTAGATAATGAATTGACAACTTTAGATAATAAATTGACAAATTTAGATAAGGAATTGACAAGTTTATATAAGGAATACACAGCTTTCATTTTTTAAGTAAAAAATTCGCTTATTCTCTAAAGTCATTCACAAAATTAGATAAGGAATTCACAAATTCAAATAAGGACAGCAAATTCAACACCTGCGTTCCAACTTGATTTCTGGTGCCAGCTATCATCCACAACTTTGCCCACAATACTAAACCATCCCAATTCCCAAATAGAAACAACATAATCACTATATTTTTCTATATAAAATACCTTCAAATATATACAAGTATTCAGTATATATTTGTTAAAAGTAAAAGCCTACTATTGATCCACTTATTGCCCATATAAATGGCTGGATTCCTTGTATTTGTTGTCTCCACATATCAGATAAATTTCGAAAAAGACAAACAAGATAAATTTCAGAAAATATATACACACAAAATTAGAATGAAGAACGTTGTGGCCAAGGTATTAAAACTCGGGGGGCATTGAACCGGTCGGGGTACTGGGTTAAGGGTCAGTGGGTCAAACCGGGACCAAACCGATGAGAAATTGAAAATTTTAGACTTATAGTATGAAATTCTAAAGGAAAAATTAAAAAAAAATTTTAAAAAATACCAACCCGGACCGGACCGGTTTACCGGCCGGTTCGCCGGTTCCCGGGCTGGACCGGCCGGTCCGGTCCGGGTTCAACATCCTTGGCTGTGGCTTACCACTCTGATCCTATTTATAAGTTCCTTTTAACTAAACCTCATATACCAAGGAGAGGTAGTTAGCTCAATGATTATGAGGTAAATTTTCAACTATGCCCTTATTTATGAATGAGTATTTTTCAACTATTTATCTTTTATCTATTTTTAAATTATTTCTTCATTGGCACAATAAATAGGGGCAAAATTGTCATAATCTTATTTACTATACTGAAATTGAGCTTATAAATAGGATCAAATTTTTTTATCAAAAAAGACTTATAAATGAAACCAGAGTGGTAGTTGTTTACATAATTAGTGCCCTCTTTTTGGGAAAAAAATAACCTTATTCTCTTTCAAATTAAATGCTTGGATCATTTTTTTTTAATATTTTAGAGAATCAAAATAATATCAAAATTTTGTCTTGTATTAATTTGTTGACATATCTTTGCTTTTAGGGTTTAAGGTTTTTTTAGGTTATGAATTCATTATCTAAACTTATAAACTCCTTATCTAAATTTGTGAATGACCTGAAAAGGTAAGTGAATTTTTTAATTATAAAATGAAATTTGCAAATTTCTTAACTAAATTTGTTAATGGGCTTAGATTAAAGATCAAAGTTATTATATATATTTTTGTTTGCATTGATTATATTGAATGGCAATGGCCACTAATGTTTTTTGCAAACAAGTGGTAAACTGTTACAGGTTTGAACCCACCCCACACCACTTTGAGAAAATTTACCCATTAGAGCTCCAGTTCCTGTGGCCGTCGGTGTTGGGTTTACTCTTTTTTAAATAAAAAATATATATGAGGCCAAATATGTCTTTTTCTTTCAATTTGAAAAAAGATAAATTGAGCCTAACACCTCTCTAGAATTATAAATATTCGAAACGCCTTTTTATCTTTTCATAATTTTAAAGTTATTTTTAAGCTATTTTCCCATTTTTGAACGGTTTATGTAATAATCAAATAGAAATTTTAATAAAAAATATTTATATACGCATATAGTAATGTATAATTATTAACATGATAACATTATAAAATATAAGCTTTAAATAAAATGACACCATATGATTTATAAACGCCTAAACGGTATGAAAATTTATTGAATTTTGTGAGAAGGTCGATTTCTTTATCAATTTTTTGGCACTTTTTTTTGTTTTACTTGGGGGGATTCTTTTTTTTTTTTTTTTTATGTAGCCGACCAGAACAAGGGAAAATAAAGCTTATTGTCGTTGTTAGCCTTCTAAAACTTGTTTAGTTTTCTAAGGGTGGTTTGGTATGAGAGATTTAGAGTAAAGGGGAAGGAAAATTTTTATAAGTTAGATTTAAAAAAATTGGAGAATTGGGTTGAAAATTTTTAATTCATTTTTTTTACTCTTTTATTTTGCTTTTTGCCTTTATTAAAATTTTATAACCCCATCTCTCTAGTTTTTCAAAATCTAACTCATAAAAATTTTTCGTCCCCTCCCTCCATTTCCCACTGCCAAACAGACCCTAAAAGTAGTTTCAAGTTTTGGCCTAATGATAAGTCAACACTAGTGCTGGGAAAACGGGCCGGCCCGTGACGGGCTCGCCCGTTTAGGCCCGAGTTCAAATCCGTACACGTTTGAAGCGGCCCAGCCCGTTTAAAGTAAGCCCGCGGGCCGGCCTGACGGGCTTTAGGCCCGTTTATGTTTTTTCCTTTCTTTTTTTTTGCTATCCCTTTTTTATTTTTTATTCTCATAAAGATTAAAATACCTAATTTAAAACATAAATATCATCAACACTAATTTAAAACATAAATATTATCCAAGTTTAATAGAATACAAACACTAAAACTTATATCCAAACCATAATTAATATTCATAACCAATTAAATAAGTTCACAGCCACAATCAAACAAGCCTACAAGCTTCAAATGTCAGTAATAATATAACACCTAATTTGAATTTTGGCGTATACATGCAAAAAAAGAAAAAAGAAAATCAAAGAAGAGAAGCTTCAAATGAGGTCTAAGTTAGTGTGAGAGTATTTCTAATATGAGGGTTAAGTTAGGTTAACTCTACCCTCTGACTAATACTTGTTGCCCATTGCCTTGTGCCCATTTTTTTTTTTTTAAAAAAAAAGGTTAAACGGGCCTAAAAGGGCCGGCCCTACAGGGCTACAGGGCCGGCCCTTTTAGGCCCGCTTCCATTTTCAGCCTCTAAATCATAGGCCCGGCCCTTGACGAGCTCAGGCCTAAACGGGCCGGCCCGACGGGCTCGGCCCGAATTCCCGGCTTTAGTCAACACGGATCTAACCCAATTCAATTGCAACAACAGTTTCTCTATTTAAACCAAGAGGCTAATAAATTGGATTAGCATTTAAACTAAATTATGAATTGGAGAGTCTCTACTTGAGTGACTGACTGGCATGTCACTTCTTTCTTCCTATTTCTTTCCGTTTAAAATATAGGGTAAAGGTGCTAAAATGACCATAAATTTTTGTGAAAAGTGCAACTATAACCATACACTATTTTTTGGAACAAAAGTAACTATAAACATTATAAAAGAGGACAAAAGTAACCATGACATTAACGTCCGTTAATGTGAACTTTTTAACAAAATGTTAAAGTGCTAAAATAGCCATTAATTAATATCAAAAATGTAAAAGTAACCATAAAATTTTTCTTAGATGCAAAAATAACTTGTTGAACATTAATTCATTTTTTTTTTTTTGCTTTTGTGTTATGAGTGTTTTATCAATTTGGGGGTTAAAATGACAAAACTTATAAATTAATGTTCAAGAAGTCGACTTTTTTTATTTAGGCCAGAATGACGAAACAAAAGAAAATTATCACCTAACTCCAAAAGATAAAATCCAAGGTAATTAAACCTGGACCTATCGGTGAACCAGCTGAGGTACTGGGTCAAGGGTCAGTGGGTTAGACTGAAGCTAAACCAGGACCAAACCAGTGAGAAATGGAAAATTTGAAGTTTATAGTCTGAAATTCTAAATGAAGAATAAAAAAAAAATTTAAAAAAAAATTAAAAACTTGACTCGGATCTACTGACCAGTTGGCCGGTTTCCGGTCCGGTTCGAGTCCGATAACTATAATAAAATTCCTAACATTAATTATAAAATAGGTGACTTTTTTAACATTAATTTATAAGTTTTTTTTTTATACTTTTGTCATTTTAATCTCCAAATTGATAAAACACTCATAACACAAAAGTAAAAAAAAGAAATTATGATTAATGTTCAAGAAGTTACTTTTGCATCCAAGAAAAAGTTTGTGATTACTTTTTGCACTTTTGATATTAGTTAATGGCTATTTTAGTATTTTAACATTTTGCTAAAAAGTTTACATTAACAGACGTAACATCCGTTAATGTCGTAGTTACTTTTACCCTCTTTTATAATATTTATGGTAACTTTTGCTCCAAAAAATAGTTTTTGGTTACAGCTGCACTTTTCACAAAAGTTTATGGTCATTTTAACACCTTTACCTTTAAATATAAGACAAAGTTGATTTTTTTGAAAAGATTAAAGAAGCTAAATAAGTTATTTAATCATATTATATGCTGTGTATCTTTAGATTATATATCAGTTTATGAGTTAGGCAAAATAGTTTGGAGAAAAAATGATAAATATAAATATTTTAAAATAACCTAATTAATTTTCTTTATATCTTTAAAAAAATCAACTATGTTTTATATTTAAGATTGGAGAAAGTATTAACTTTAATAAAATAAAAGGCATAGGAGTATGTCGTGGGAGTAGGAGCAATTGAACAAAGTTGAAAGTTGGTGCCAATAAAATATGTCTCCTCTTTTGAATGGTTCATCCTTCTTTTTTAATATCTTCCATCACTTCATTTTCCTTTCTGTGCTATTTTGTCTCATCTAATGTATTCAATTTGACATTATATTATTCCTAATCTATAAATAATGCAACTTGTTATATTTTGTTCTCTTTTTTACCATTTTCTATTAATCGTATAGTGATATTTTCTGTGTGGCGTTTGAAAAGAGTCTTAAATAATATTCCGTATAAAAATGTGTTGTTTATAGGTCCATAAATAACCTTTTCTAGTTCTAGTCTTAAATGTTCAAACTAATTGAATCGTTTGTTGTTTATACTAGGTGTAAAATAGCAATTTGTAAGAATATTGAGTGTATTTGGAGTGGTGCCTCTTATATTTAATACCCATGCAAACTAAATCACAGCTACGGAAGTGATTATAATGCACAACAAATACATTATAGACAGGAAGAAGAAGAGAGTAATTATAGTAGAGGAAAAATGAATTAGTGTGTAATATCTCTATTTGACTGATGCACCATTGAGATTGAGAGAAGCTCATGAAACCATAATGAGTATGCCGATGAAACCAGACTCGATAGAATGGGGTGCTCTTTTGGGAGCATGCAGCTTCCATGGAAATGTCGAGGTGGCTGAGATAGCAACTGAGTCACTTTTTACCCTTGAACCTTACAACCCAGGAAACTATTTATGCATCAGCTGGTCCATGGAATGGAGTTGCAAACCTCAGGAAAGTGATGGAGGGTGGCCAGATAACAAAGGTAGCTGGCTATAGTTTAATTGAAAAGGGAGGCCAGCTTCACAAGTTCATTGCGGAAGATATATCACATTCAAAAAGTGAGGAAATATTTGCTTTACTAGATGGAGTTTATAGAAGAACAAGGCTTCAAAGAAGCACATTTGATTTCCATTCTGTACTTGATTTGAACAACTAATCATAGTATGTGTCATTACGGTGGATTCCCCCAAAATTTATAATTGCAGACATGAACTGTGTGCTGATTCCTCTTTGATCTAGAAAATGATTTACAAGATCAGATTGAAGAAAATTTATTAACTTTTTCGTTTTGCATGTTAAGAGTGGAGTTCTACATACTTGAAATATATCACACAAACTGATTAAATGCTCTGGCCATTACAAAATAACCCAAAAGCAAGTAACAAAATATTCACAACTTAGAGTGACTTGTGATAAATTAATCTTCTTCTTCTTCTTCTTCTTCTTTTTGACTCAGCCAGCATTTATTTATATTAAAGCAATTGAAACAGACATCAAAATTATTCCTATAATGATTGTGCGAAGTGACCTGTTTCTGGCCACCTACAAAGGAACTATGCCTTTTTCTCCTAAAGAATAAATTTATCAAAGAATTTGGTTTGATACACCCATCAACCTCTTGTGCTGCTTTCTTTTTCAATGACCATTAATGAGACTACTACTTCTTCATGCTGTTTTCTCCTTTCTCACTGTCCTACTCCTTGCCACTAATTTCAGAACCTCATCGACAAAAATTACAGGTAAAGAAACTAGGATGACCAAAAACCATTCTTGGAGACTTAATGGAACAACACCGAACACTTCTGCAAGGAATGGAACATAGAGGATGAGGCAATGAAGTCCTAGTGATATTGTTGTGGCTACCAAAAGCCAAGGGTTCCTCCATGGGGGCATTTCATACAAGCTGTTTTCTTCAGATAAAGCATTGAAAGAGTTAAACATCTCAATTGCCACTAAGACTGAGAGAGATAGAGTCATGGCCTTCACTTTGCCAACTGAAAAGTAATCACATGGATTTGAGAATGTAATCAGGCGACCCCCACTTACTTCAAATGGAGATGCAGTGAAATTTGACCACAAACGACACTCTCCCCAGCTACGAAGCTGCGAAAATTCTATGATTGTATGCCCGTCACTTGCCAGATTGATGCCTAGAAAAGATGCTTGCGTGTACCACAAGACAAAAACTCCCACTGTTGCAATCCCTACATAGGAGCCAATTACCTGCCAAAAACATTGTCATGAATATGTTATTTAAACAAGGTTTAATCAGACTAAAAGAATGATAACATGAAAGTTTTATATAAAAAGAATTACTATGAGATCTCAATGAAGAAATATAATCACCAAAAAGTCTTACAACAAGTGAACAACAGGCAATGACAAGTTCTAATGCAGGAAATAACAACAGAACAATGTTACTCACTTGTTATTGGGACCTTTTAGTAATTACATTCATTTCTTGGGACCCCATAGTGATTCTCCCTTTTATATATCATGAAAGGGGAAAGGATATGCTATAACCAGCAAAATTGGAGCCATGCATAATCTTATAGGGAAAATGAAATGAACTTGAGCACTGTTTACCAGATAACGAAAAAGAACCCATGAACTGATTAGAGGTTCATCAGTTTTACGAGGCGGCTTTTGCATTATATCAACATCAGCTGGGTTAAAACCCAGAGCTGTTGCAGGAGGACCATCAGTAACCAAGTTCACCCATAGAAGTTGCACAGGTATCATACATTCTGGAATTCCCAGGGCAGCAGTCAAGAATATAGATATCACTTCTCCAACATTGGATGATATCATGTACCTGATTATCATACAAATGTGAACAACTTGCCTTGATTAGTCATAAGAACAAAATTCTTAGATAAGACAAAATAATCATCAATAAGTATTTAAACACAATGTTTATATCTCTAATCATGATTTTTTTGGAAAGAAACATACCTAATAAAGGCTTTCATGTTATTGAAAATAGAGCGACCTTCAGAAACAGCTGAAACAATGGTATTAAAGTTGTCATCTGCAAGCACCATATCTGAAGCTTCTTTTGCAACCTGCAATATCATGCAAACATTAAAGATAACCAAACTAGAATGTGAGTACAAGCATTTAACTTTTCAGGTGCTTTAACTTTACCTCAGTTCCAGTTATGCCCATAGCAATCCCTATGTCAGCAAGTTTAAGAGCAGGAGCATCATTCACACCATCTCCAGTCATTGCAACAATCTCTCCCATATCCTTCAACAACCTCACAATCTCTTGCTTGTGTCTAGGCTCGGCTCGAGAGAATACCTTGCTTCCTGGTTTTGACAACATTTTAACTTGTTCTGAAGGAGAAAGAGACATGAACTCCTTGCCTGTCAGACTTCTCTTTGTAAGATCCTCATCTCTAGAAAACAGATTAATTTCCCGACAAATAGCTTCTGCCGTGGACTTGTTATCTCCAGTTATCACCATGACTCTAATCCCAGCTTCCTTGCAATCATCGATCGCCCTATGAACTTCCTCACGAGGAGGATCCTGATAAATGCAGTAATATATATATTAAACATCCTCCAAAGAAGCTGTATGACAAACTGTGAAAAAAAATAAGGCATGAACTTACTCGTAAACCAACAACACCAACAAATACTAGATCACTTTCAATGGATGAGTAGCAAGTAGGATTAAGCAATTTCTTATGAGCAGGATGATTTTCAGCATAATAGTCCGAAAATTCACCCAAGTCATCCTTATATGCCAAACCCAAGCACCGCAATCCTTTTGAACTCATCTCTAGGAGTCTTGAAAACAGTAGTTCCTTACATTGCTCATTAATTGGAACCAAAGATCCATCAGCTAGTTGCACATGTGAACTACGTTCAAGTAAGTTCTCAACAGCTCCCTGCAATACAAGTAAAACCACTTATAAGCTCAAATAGAAGCAATAGATGAGATCAGGCATCAACATATGTTATAGTTTTGGAAATTGAGGATGATATTAGAGAAAAATTATATGATTACTCTACAACTGAAAAATAAATAAACGAATCCATAAAGAGATCAAAAACAAAATTATGCTTCCACCTCTTATGCTTCCTATGCATATAATTCTATTTTATGCAGCTTATGATCATAAATTCTAATGAAATAATATGAGTCTAAGTCCACTTTAGATGCGTTACTGAATAAATAGCTTCCTATATAGTGTGTTATATTTCAAACAAGTGGATGATAATATCTCTTTCAATAAAATAACTAGTGCGAAGATAAAGTTGGGTCAACTCACCTTAACCAGAAGCCGGTTTCGCCCGGTTGGTTCACGAACAATAACACTCATTGACTTCCTAATTCGATCAAATTCCAATGTGGCAACTCTTTTAGACCTTCTTATCCACCACTCACAACTTCCTGCACAAGCAAACCAAAATAGCAAATTGTTATTCCAAAGCACCTACCTTGATAGTTTATCTCATCTACAAAGTCCACTTGCTCACCTAACTTAACATTGTTGCCATCAATCAAGTGGCTTGCAGCAACTTCTGTATCCTGAATTTTGTTCCTTGCCTTGTTATCTGGAATTCCCATCTTTTCAACCAAAACCTTGAGAGCCGCTTCAGTGGGCAAACCGGTAGCACGGAAAAGGCGACCATCAAAATGAATCCCAGCATCATTACAAATGGCACATATTTCTGCCATGGCCTGTAAGTTTGCATCCATGTTATAGCATGTCCAATCCACAATTCCTCCATCTCTAGGATCATAAGTTGAGCCTTCAACACGGATGATTCGAGAAGCAGTAGTTTTCCCACCCAGAGTGAAGAACTCTGTCACAGACATCTGATTTGTTGTCAAAGTACCAGTTTTATCCGAACAAATAACAGTTGTGCATCCAAGAGTTTCTACACTAGGAAGCTTTCGTACAATAGCATTCTTTTGCGCCATTTTCCTTGTGCCAAGGGCCAAACAAGTTGTAATAACAGTGGGAAGCCCTTCAGGGATTGCAGCTACAGCTAGGGCAACAGCAATTTTAAAATAATAAGTACACTTCTTAAAGGAAAATTTGATGTTTGAAGGCCATCCGTCTACAAGCTCCCAAGAAAGGAAATTTTTGTAGTTTATAACCCACACAACAAGGCAAACCAACCCAATTGCAGTTGTAAGCTGCCCACCAAACTCATCTAGCTTCTTCTTTAATGGGGTGTCACTATCCTCCAAAGAAGCTTCATGAATTTGCTTCTGTATCTTTCCAATTTCAGTGTTCATCCCAGTGTTGACAACAATACAGATACAACTCCCATTAACAACAGTGGTGCCTGCAAAAACCATGTTTTCTTTGGCTTGCAACTCACAATCATCCATGAAAATAGGACTTGTTCCTTTCAAAACAGGCATTGCTTCTCCAGTTAGTGAGCTTTGTTCAACTCTCAGTGTTGAGGTTTTTAAAGCTGCAACTCTCATATCAGCAGGAACTTTATCTCCTACATGTAATTCCACAATATCACCAGGAACAAGCTCTCTTGCAGGCAAATCAACCACAAAATTCCCATCTCTTGATACTTTTCCAGATTCACATTGCAACTCTTTGAGAGCATCAAGTGCCTTCTCAGCGTTGTTCTCTTGCCAAACTCCAACAATGGCATTAAGTACTAAGATCAGAATGATCACAAGTGGCTCCACATAAGCTTCAAATCCAGATTCCCCTGATTCATTCCCATGCAAATAAGCAAGAATGAATGATATAAAAGCTGCAACCAGAAGAATCTTCACGAGCATGTCATCAAATTGCTCTAATACTAGTTGCCACAAGGGCTTTCCCTTCTCTTTCGCTAACTCATTCCAACCATATCTCTCGCGCCGCTTCTCTACCTCGTAGGTGTTCAAACCCTTTTCGAGTTTAACACTGTATTCTTTCAAGCATTGTTCAACAGACCATGACCATGCAGGGAATGGTTTATCTTCGATTGAAGTTTTCATCTGGTACTGTGTTAAAGTTCAGAGCAGAAAAAGAAAATAAAATGCTGTGAGCAGATCAGACACAGATAACTAATCTGTATGTACCAGGGGGGAAAATCGCAAAATCTGTGATTTTATTTTCAAGGTATGCATCAGTAACCATCACATAAATCCAAAAATGAAAACCGTTTTCAGTTGTGTTTTTTCCCAGTAAAAACACCCCAAAAAAAAAAAAGAATCTTTCTCAGGATGAATAATTTAAACCGAAATAATTGATAACCGGTGGCCATCCAGACTATGAGACTTTTCTACAAATCTGAAACGGTTCCATTATTATACTCTGGTTCCAATACGGCTCTGTGATCCATCAGGGATGAAAGAAACCATAATGTTTGAAGTTTTCGTGTGAGAAAAGATGAAACACGGATTAAATGAATCATGTATTGACCTTGATACCTAAAATGGGAAATTCAAAAGAAAATGAAGGAAACTAAAATCTATGAATTAAAGTCCTGCATCAAAAGAGGAAAGAATCAGTTTGTTTTCCCAATAAGAACAGGGAAGCAGTTTCAAAACCAGAGCAGAGAGAAAACAAACAAAACCCAGAAAGCTTTTTCTACAAACCGAAAACTCAAGGGAAACGAACTTCCAAGTAAAACAGACATGAACCTCAGCCAAACGAGCAAAAAAAAAACGTTGTTGTAAGCACATCACAAAAGAACACATACCTGGACCACCCACGAAATCTACGAGTGCGTTACAAAAAACAAGAGACTGTGGGTTGTTTAAATTACTGGAAAAAGAAGGTGACTTGTAGGCATTAGCAGAAGCAGAAGACGTCAAAGTCTGTAGCTTGGAGACAAAGCAAATACCAGCAACTACTGGGATTCCATAAGAAAACCTTTTGTCCAAGAAACAGAGAATTTTTTTACTGTAGATTAAAGAAGGACTAGTCTTTATCTTTGAATGAGAAACCTTTTGGAATTTTCCTATCTGAAACTCGTGTTGAAGGTTGAAGCTATATTGCGGTGGTGAGTGGAGGCGGACGCGAAAGAATTTTGGAATATTTTTCTTCAAAAATTCCTGTGAATATGAGAACGGCCAAGGATCGTGAATCCGTTCCATTATTAATTTTCAGAAAGTGGGTGGATATGTGAAGTTACGGAAGTGCCCTTTGAGTACGACGGTACGTGCCTTTGACTTCTCTTTTTTGCCGCATCTGTTGGCAACACACCTGCGCGGCAAGGTGCACCGGTTTGCTCGGCCGAACATATAAAGCCATATTTGGAATAGTGTTTTTTTTAAATAAGTATTTATTATGTAAATTGAGATAAAACTTCTCTCATATATTTACCTTGTATACAGTAAATCATAATTTATAAGTATTTATAAATAAAAAATAAGTTATTCCAAATGAGCCCTAAATAGAGTGAAAAAAATAAAAAATAAAACAAAAAAACAATGTAATGTGTTGGCAAAAAATATAACTATAATAACTCGACAACAAATATTATTTTCTTCTAGTTTTTATATAAGATCTAATTGAGTATTTTTTTTTAAAGATTACAGAAACTAAATAAATTACTTAATCATGAGAGTATCATCAGAATATATAAGAATATTATAGTTGTGATTTAATATTATATAAAAATATTATTAAAACATTAAATATAATAAAAATCTATCATTATAAATAAAATAATCTTAACCATTAAAAATTGATCTAGTGGCCAAGACATTAAATAATGAAGATATGGAAAGAGATTAATAAAGATCCAATGTAATTAAGATCAAATGTAGCATTATTAAAAAAATCTGGTCACGTAAAAGGAGAAATTCTATGGGTTACCACTATTCATCAATCTGCGTTTAAATTCAAAGAATACACATTGCGCTGGAATAGTGCTAATTCTTTCAGTAATTTTTTTTTTAATAATGTCTATACCTCCTTCGAAAACACTTCCAAGGCAACTATAGGCTTCACCCATTTCTTATTTAATTGTTTTGTGCTATATATATATGAGCCCCTTTTAAAGTTTTCATAACTTTTTCTTCTTATAACAAATTTTTCAGAAGAGTCTGCATAGCGTTAACTTATTCACAGGTGTATGCATATAACAGAACAAATAATTGAAATGAAGTTTGGAAAAAGGCAAAAAAGTGAGCTCAAATTTGAACGAAGAAGGAAGAAAATAATTGACCAGGTCAAAGACAAAAAGAAGATAAGAGGAGGAGAGAGAGAATAAAAGTGAAGGTCCCAGGAGCGCCAAACCTAACGATAAAGTATGCGTTTGGAATGGTTTATTTTTGTCCAAAACGTGCTTATAATTCGTGATTCACGGTATACGAGGTAAGTATGTGAGAGGAGTTTTTTCTCGGCTTGCGTAATAAGTGCGTTTTGACTGTTCAAAACGCTGACACAAACACACACAAAGACAGGCTGCTAGTTAAATAAATTTACCTGCGTTTTGATTACTAATTTTAGGCATTTCATTAAGGGAGAATCCTGAAAAAGAATCTGGAATTTGAAAAATAATAAATGAGTTTTTTTATCAAGAGTTAATTAGAAAATATCAACATATGATAAAAAAATCTCAATTTTTTTTCTTAAAAAATGACCGACTTATCATTTCCTAATTTTTAATTTTTTTTAAGGTTTCTCCCTTTCATTAAATGCGAGTAATAATCTCTCCCAGTCCCCTCCTCCTCTGGCACTTCTATTTTGGATTTGTTTATGGCCCTTTGGCATTTGGGGACAACCTATCATTAAGCGGCAACAAAAAAAACATATCCGGTTTTTAGGTCATAGTATATGGCATTTCAACTATATCATTGGAAATAAGTAATGCTAGTTAATTTATTTAGTACATCCTAAAATATAAATTATTTCCATTTTTACCCTTTTAAAGAAATGTGTTTAATTGTATTGGGGGATATAATGAGCGCGCGAAGTTGGAAAGTGAGTATAAGTCATATGGGCAAAACAAAAAAAATAGTATTAATTAAATTAAAGGTGGCTTATATTTTAAATCATGTTTTCTTCTAAAAGTGTCCTATATTATGGACGAGATGAAGTATCCATGAAGTCAATCATAGTATCATAATAAGGCCATTTCTAGCTAAAACTATAAACTCTCCCCTAAAATAAGGTACTGTATTTATATATATAGTGTACTTATTTCTATTCTAGAAATAAGATAAAGTTAACTTTTTTGGAGAGATTAATGAAGCTAATTAAATTACTTTAGAGTATCTTTATTTTTATTTTTTTCTCCAAACTAATTAGTTTGACTAATAAAATGATATATAATCTAAGAATACATAACATATGATATGATTAAATAATTTATTTAATTTTTTCAATTTCTTTAAAAAAATCAATTCTACCTTATATTTAAAACCAAAGGAAGTATTTAATAATAATTAGTGGGATAAAATAATAGGAGGTTAAAGCGAGCATGGTAGTAGGTACTAAGTAGGGTGGCGTTAGAGGGTGTGTTAGGTAAGTGTACTATTGTGAGTGGAGGGCGTAATTATAATTATAATTAGTACTAACAGCTAAGAGCAAAAGTGGAGGCAAATATGATTAAAGTGACATGTGGTTTCCTGCAAAATGTGCAACACAGCAAAGACAACATCACTTCAGCCTTCCTTATCACTCGCAAATCGCAATCCCCCACACACATTTACATGATTCACCCCGCAGGCCCGCACCCTCTTTTTACTTTCTGTCTTCCCTCCATTTTTGAATTTCTACTTTTCAGCGAGAATTTGACTCAAAATTATGTGAGTTTGTATCTCATTCATTATTCAAAATTTTGTCCGTGTATAATTTATAAATACTTCTTTAAATATAATTTAGTGTATGTTTGGGAACACTTATTTTTTAAATATAAGTGCTTATTACGCAAGTCGAAATAAAACTCATCTTACATATTTATCTCGTATACTGTGAATAACGATTTATAAGTACTTATTGCCCAAAAATAAGCTATTACAAACGAGTATTTAGAAGTGTACCATAAAACTATTGAATCTATGGGTGTTCAAATCCGGGACCGGGATCGGGATCCACCACTCTTGGTCTCGGTCCCGGTCCCAGTCCCAGTCCCGATAATCCCGGGCGGGACGGGGATCAAACCGGGAATTCCTGGTTTTTAAAAAAAAAAAAAAGTAAATTTAAAAAATATTATTATCTTAATTAAATTTTCTATAATATAGTGTTTAAAGTAATTATTTAACATCTAATAAGGTCATAATAATCACACAAATTGATATAGAATTGAAGAATAGCATTTTATTATTATTATTATTATTATTATTATTATTATTATTATTATCACCTTCATCATTTTTGTTATTATTTTTATACATTATATAATAGGATTAGTATCACGATATATATAGTTTAACTCTAACTAAATATGTGATACACATTTTATCAAATGATAACTTAAATTATGGGATAAAAAATACAAAAATAAAACAAAACTTACTTTTTAAGAAAAAAATTTTTTAAGAAAATAAAAAAATCGGGATTGGGACCGAGATCACAAGGTGTGTGACCGGTCCCGGGTCCCATAGATCCCAATCCTGGTCCCAGTCGGGACGGGAAATTCCTAGGATCAAAATGTCCGGGACCTGGACCGGACAACCAGAACTAGGATATTTTGAACACCCCTAGTTGAATCTTTGAAACTTAACTTACTTAAATCTTTCTTTTATTAAAAAAAGAAAAAGAAAACCAAATCATGTTCATATATCCTTTTGATCTTTACCATAAAGCATTTCCAACTAATTCTTACATGTTAAGGAATGACACTTAAGTCAATAAATTTATTCTCAGTTAACTTACCTCTTTTTAAATGATGTGACCTATTTCTTCCAATTCCTTAGCTCAACTAATAACAAAGTAAAATGGAAAAAAAGTAGAGTAACTAATAAGGCTATCAGTGACTTATATTTTAACTATAAATTAGTGAAAGAAGATGCCCTATGCGTATATAGAGGGAGTACTTAACAGACTATTCAAATTTTTAATCAACGCGTGGCATGTGATGTAATTCATGACTCAGAGATTGGAGTCAATCATCATTATGCAAAGTGATATGTTGTTGATGAAAAAAGAATGTAATAATAAGAAATTAGCTTGTAAATTATAATAAATCAATCGCAAAATTTAAAATATAATATACAATCATACAATTACAATATAGGAAGAAATATTCACGTGGGGGGCAAAAAGAAATAAAGAAATGTTCATGTCAAGTTAAAGGGGCTCCTCCTCGAACCAACTCTGTTGTAATCAATATCAATATATATTTATATAATAATTTTAATTTCTTCTTGATTGGTCAAAATGTAATGTTCACATAATCAATATGATTATTCTTATGGGTTGGTTTTGTTCAATTTTCTTTTGTCATAATAATTTTGATGCACTAGATGCTTTAGTTTAAGCTTTCGAATTTGAAATTTGAATCACTTCATATTATCAATTAAAGAATAATTTCGTTTTCCTCAACTCTATTCCACCAAAATTTTCAGATTTTGAATTAATTAAAGAATTAAGCTGGCTGGTAGGATAATTAATTTAAAAAATTTTATTTATTTATTTAATAAATCATTTCTACTTAACGGATTAAATTATTTTGCCCGTGCATCACCCGTTTGCTTGTTATATTAAAATGATAATAGTATATTGTAATATAAACATTCCACGCAAAAAGGCGACTTCCATGAAGCTTCCTCACGCTCTTTTTCCAAGTCACGCGGTCCATTTCCGAAGATTCTGGAGAGTGACATCTTAGCTGGATTATGCTCCTTGCGCATTTTTTTAAACCAAAAATAAAATAAAGTAAAGTAAAGTTGAGTCCATTAAGACTCAATGTTTTAAAAAGTCACATAAGAGGCTAAACGGGAAGTTAGTGGGGCTCCGTTTTCATAGTTGAATCCGTTAAAATGAAATTGACGATTTTTTAATTATTTATGCAATAATCAAATAAAATTTTAATAAAAAATATTTATATAAGCATATAGTAATGTAGAAGTCTAATTATTAACATGATAACATTATAAAATATAAGCTTTCAATAAAATGACACCATATTTGGCCAAAAAAATAAAAAAAAAAATAAGATGAAACCGTATGATTTATAAACGGCATGAAAATTTATTGATTTTTGCGAGAAGGTCGATTTTTTTTTTCCCATTTTTTTGGCAGTTTTTCCCCCCACTTGTGAGCATTTTTTCTTTGTAGCAGATTAGAACCAGCGACAATAAGTTAGCCTTCTTCTAAAACTTGTTTTCTAAAAGTCGTTTCAAGTTTTGGCTCAATGATAAGCCAACATGGTTCCAATCTCATTTAGGGTCTATTTGAGAAAGTGGTGGAAAAGCATATTTACGTAAGTTAAAATAAAACTCTTCTCACAAACTTATCTCATATATCCTAAATCACGTTGGAAAAGCAGCTTATAATACTAATACAAACAGGCACTCAATTGCAAAACCAATGTTTAAACTAACTCGAATTAGCGTTTATTATGTATTGGAGAGTCTCTGCTTAGTGACTGGTTGGCATGCCACTCCCTCCTTCCTACTCCTTCCTATCATAAATAGAAAATAAAATTGATTTTTTTTAGAGAGATTGAGAAAGCTAAATAAATTAATTAGAGCTCATTTGGGCTAGTGGTGACAGAAGTGGCTTTTTTTCAATATGACTTCGACAAACTTAAAATAGGATAAAATTCATATTGTAAATGTGATTTGTGTTTATATTGACGGTAGCAGGAGTAACTTTTTTTTTCCAAAAAACCAGACTAGGCTACTTCTTTAAAAAAAGCCTAATTGACGAAACGCCAACCCAAACACCCTAATTTTCAAAAAGTCAAACACCACGGTGCTTTTTCAAAGAAAAAGCTATGTTTGGGATGGTATAATACCATCCCAAACAAGCTCTTAATCATATCATATGTTGTGTATCATTAGATTATATATCAGTTTATAATTTAGGTAAAATAGTTTGAAGAAAGAATGACAAATATAGATATTTTAAAGTAACGTAATTAACTTTATTAATATCTTTAAAAAAGTTAATACTATCTTATATTTAAGATTAACTTTAATAAAAAGCGTTGGAGCATAGAGTGGGGGTGGGAGCAATCGAACAAAGTTGAAAGTTGGTGCCAATAAAATCTGTTTCCTCTTTTGAATTGTTCACCCTTCTTTTTTGATATCTTCCGTCAATTCAATTTCACATTATATTATTCCTAATCTATAAATAATGCCACATGTTATGATTTTATATAATACTATATGCTCTTGCCGTTGAATTTTCAGCCCTTGTTTTGGCTTTTGTTCTCTTTTTCCATTTTCTACAATCGTATAGTAATAGTAAAAATATTTTCTGTGTGGCATTTGAAAAGAGTCTTAAATAACATTCTGTACAAAAATGTGTTGTTTATAGGTTCATAAAAAATCCTTTTCTAGTCCTAGTTAAATGTTCAAACTAATTGAATCGTTTGTTACCGTACTAAGTGTAAAATTTCAATTTGTAAAAATATTGAGCGTATTTGGAGTGGTGCCCCTTATATTTAATACCCATGTAAATCAAATCACAGCTACGGAGGTGATTATAATGCACAACAAATATACTATAGATAGGAAGAAGAAGAAAGAGTTATTATAGTAGAGGAATATCTCTATTTGATTGATGTCCCGCTGAACCTCTCATGCCTATTGATATCATTTTACGTATCTCTTCTTCTACCAACATACTCTTTCATCATAGAGACCTGTTGTATCTATTAATATATAAAAGTAGGGTTGAAAGTAGGACTTATGTGAGGCTGCCAATGGCATCCTAGTTAAACACTATTTGATGAGACACTCCCTCACTATTATTTTTAAAACAAAAATGTTAATTTAAATGTTTTTTCTATTAATTGTCATTGTACTTACTTGTAACTTTTCGGCCACTCTCGTGTAAGTTGTGATTCATGTTGATAAATTAATGCATTTTATGTTATTAAAATAATAATATTTAATTCCATTACAAATGGAATGTAATATTGAAAAAATATCTATTGTTATGATATTTAATTATGTAATATTATTTATGGTTATATTAAATTTTTTTTTGTGTGTTTATATAATTCAAATCCGATTATTTACTTATTCTATATTTTGTTGTTATTTTATCTTATATTTTATTATTTTTTGAGCTTAGTTTATCTTTTATTTTGTTTTCGTTATTTTTAAAAGCCATCGTGCTGGCAGTTGAATTTGTGCCTTTCATATCTCTTCTCTTTACTATATAATAAAAAGAGTGGTTTGAGCCGCCCTTATGCTGCCACATAAGCGTTGCCCATAGCTTATTCTTTATTTTTATATTTTATCTTATATATTTTAACTTAATAAATAATTTCTAATATACTACTTCCCCATTTTAAATAGTTTAATAAAAAAATTTGTTTTTTATATTATTTTAAATATTTAAAAAATTTATTTATATTACTTTAAATTATAAGAAAAAAACGTGGAGAATTTAGTCATGGTATTTTGATTTTTATATTTTATATATTTTAACTTAAATAATAACATTATAACTGAAATATATTTTTTATATTTTGAATTAAAATGTTGTACTTAATTATTTAAAATATTTCAATTAATATTTGTTATATTGGTATCATACTATAATGCCGGAATTATTTAACAAATTTAATAACATCCTAAAATTTCTCCCAAAATATTTAACTTATGGAAATAACTTTCAATATACGGGTAACAACCCCATTATTCTCACTAAGGACATTCTAAATATTTTAATCAAATTATTTTGGGAGAATTACATTCAGGCCCCACATAATAGAAAAAATAAAAAAATGGTCTCCTAAAGTTGTCAATAATGCCCTTGGACTTGTCAATTGAAGCCCCTAGACTTATCAGTGGGGGACAATTTCTTCATTTTTTCTCTTGTGCGGGACCTGATGTAATTCTCCCAAATTTTTTTATATTATTTTAAATATTTAAAACATTTATTTATATTACTTTAAATAATAAGAAAAAAACCGTGGAGGCTTCAGTCATGGCCTTTTGATTTTTATATTTCATATATTTTGAATTAAAATTCTATACTTAATTACTTAAAACATTTAAAGTAATGTTTACTATATTAATATAATACATAACCCTAAAAGTTTTTGACAAATTTGATAATATTCTCAAATATCTCCCAAAATAATCAACTTAAAGAAATAACTTCTAATATATGGGTAACAATCCCACTAGTCCTATGAAAATAGGGTGTGAGTGTTATCTCCTCAACATATTTAAATATATGAATAAGTTTTTTTCTAATGAATAGTCCAGTTTCTTTTCCCTTCCTCAATCTCTCTTTCTACTATCTTCTTCTTCTCCTATTCTTTTTTATCATTCCTTTTCAATCTTCTGTCCTTACCGAATTTCTTTTTCAATATAGAGTTGGTTCTTTTCTTTTTCTAAGATAAGGAAGTTGTTGAAATGATGAAACCATATTTTACCCACTGAAGTGCTTAAAAAAGAAGTACAAATTAATTGAGAATCAGAATGAAAATGGTAAGTGTGAACCAAATAACAATGGGTAGGTCTTCATTAAGGTTTTATTTTGCTACATGGGTAGTATCATAATCTCTTTCATCTGGATATTTTGAATTTGGCTTAGTTTGATTTTATTTAGCAAATGATTCCCCCCCCCAATTTTAGATGGAGAAGAATTGATTTTATAGAACTGTTGTGATTTCTCTCATAATACCTTATATATTCCTAACAGGGGCAACATCGGCTAAAAATGTTTTATTTCTTCCTATACTAAAGGTTGCATTTTTGGGTCTAAGGAAAGGTAATAGGCTAATAGTTATATTACTAGTATTACTTATGATTTATGAATCTACAGAAAAGGCAGAAGGGGAAGTACAATTGTTGTAAGTTTCAATTAATAGTTGTAAGTCACATTTCCCTATCAAGAATTTCCTAATATAGAACTAATTTTTTTTATTACACATACATTTAATTTAGTCTTTAAGTTTTTCTTCATTTTTTTTAAATTATTACTACAATCATTTCCTTGATGAGAAAATATGGCAATAAAGATATGTGCACGTGAACCGTGGAAATGGGCTAGCAAATATATTTATAGATCTTCTACCTTTCTAATATATTAATATAAAAGGAAATGTTTAAATATATCATTCTTCTTCATATCTGATAAAAAATAAATATTATCTCATATTTATATATTATAAATGCAAACAATAAAAACTTATACAACTTATATAATAAGTGTCCGTGCATTGCGCGGACTCTACGCTAATTAGTTAAACAATACAACTCGTAGAGATATATTATATCGGTTAAACA
This sequence comes from Inga leiocalycina, assembly GCA_963242795.1. NCBI lineage: Eukaryota > Viridiplantae > Streptophyta > Magnoliopsida > Fabales > Fabaceae > Inga > Inga leiocalycina. Next base: position 5,201,501 of record OY725328.1, on the reverse strand, counting down.
ATATGACATGTGATAATTAGGAATTATCACATATATCCATAAAAAATTTTATATTATTTATATTCTAGCCACAATACCATTGGGCTTGGGGCTCATATACGGTCGGTGGATCAAGCTATTTCCAACACAATTTAATCTGTTCTCCAAATTTATAATATGTTCTCCAAATTATCTATATTAATTACACTTATTAATGAGGCTTTTGCTCATGGATTGTTTTCAATGCGAATAAGCCAAAGGGATATTTTAGAAGACCAACATATTTTTTTTAAATAAATAATTTAATCAACTTCCTTAATCTCTATAAATTAATTATGTAGCTCCTAGAAGAATATAACTTAATTTAAAGATATGAAAAAAATGTCGGCAAGCAACTATGGGAAAAATTGTTGTAAATTATGTGTGTGAGTATGTCAAAGGAAGAAGTCTTATATAATTCAAGATTGAGAACGCCCTAATATATAATTAAATATGAGCTTAAGTTAGTAAAAATGTTGATAGAAGGAGTTTTCGTGTAACACCCCAAATTTCATTCACAAAAAATATATTGTAATTATTTTGAGTGATCCAATAAAATGGTGAATATTCATGAATTTGGATCTTGTGAATTTTGAAATATTTATATTCATAAGGGAATAGACAAATTAATTCAAGAATTTAATTAAATTACAAAGGTGATAGCAAAATCATAAGTTTGCCAATTTAGCCCAAGATTAATTATTTTTCAATTAATCGAAGTTAATTTCAATTAATCAAGGAAAATAAAGGAAAATGCATAAAAGGGATTATTCTTGGTGGAATAAAATCAAGAATTGGGAAATTAAGGGATTATACATAGTTCAATTATATGGAATTTATGAAAAACATTTCTTCTCTCCTTCACCCTAAATTTCACCCAACCATGAGAATAAAGGGGAAAAAATGAGTTTGGTTAGAGTAAAGAGAAGAATGGATGGTTTGTGTAACTAGGAAGAATCTAGTCCCAAATTCAATTAGACCCAAATGATGTGAAGGCATGGCATAAAGTTGAAAGAGTATGGCTTTAAAGTAGGAATAGTATGGTGGGAGGTATGGTTGAAGGGATGGTGTATGCAAGGTGGTAAAATCTCAACCCTGAATTAGATCAAGGGCTAAGAGAAAAGGAGACTAAAATGATAAAACACACTTTCTCCCTCCTCGTGGGCACATTTCGGCCAGCCATAAGGAAAAGAGAAAGAGAGTGAGTTTGTGAAGTTCTTGGGAGCTAGAGAGAAGAAGGAACAAGAAGATTAAGGTAAGTGTTACCTCTTAAGCATTTTTCTTGTTATCTTCTATGAAACTATCTCTAAACTCTCATTCTTCAATGGAATCTATATGTTAGAAGGCACATTCTAAGCTCAAAGGGAGAGAGAGGAGACGCATTGCGTAAGAGAATCCAAGAATCAAGAGGTAAATATACCAATCTCAACTTTATGTTAGTATGAAGTTGTTGTTGTTGTTGGTAATTGTTGTTTGATTTATGTGATTTTGGTTGAGTTATAAAATTTGAAAAGCTATAACCCTAAGTGGTTATGCTGCCCAAAATCCTTTAAATCATGATTATGAAGTCTTTAAATGAGTTAACCAAGGATAAGAAGAGAAAAAGTACAAGTTTTGGAAGCTAAAACACAAAGCTCCATTTTTCTATTTTTCCTACAATATTTCGGCCAGGACCATAACTGGTACTAGGAGTTGGATTTTTATGAAATAAATGATTTTATTGGACTCAGTGGGCAAAAATAGGTGGGGTTACAGTTGGACACTTTTTTGGTAGAGGCCGAAAAAGCTTAATTAAAACGCCACTGAAATCCCTAAATATGGGCTGTCAAGGGTATTTTCATAATTTGATAGTGAATTTGGTGATTTCAAGCCTGAAAATGGATTCCTTTGGCGAAAATAAGTCAAAATAGCCTTGGTTCAAATTTTGGAAAAACGTGCAATCGGGGCGGGTACTGCAGGGCTTGGCCGAGGTCCCGGGAGCATTTTGGTAAAATTTCATCATAGACTAATATAACCACAAGAAACACTATAAAAGAGTCTAAAATGATACTTGAATAGGTTATGACCCATTTCTGGTACATTTAATATTTTAAGACCGAGTCAGACGACGGAACGACACGTTTTTCGAGACACCGTTAAATAGAGGATTATAAAGCGTTGAGGTAGGGACATTATTCTTCATACACTATGCCATAGTTATGTGATTGTGTGGTTGCCATTGTTTGTAAATACATTTTATTAATCAACATGTTTTGCCCAAAGAGGGGCCAGTAGTGCCAGAGGCACTTACACTGGAGTTGGTGAAAATCCAACCGGTGCAGAATAGTGGGGCTAGGCCCTACTCATGTATACATGCAGATGATATGTTTATAATGTTTTATTAATTGGTGCATACATGGCATATATTATATCTACTTTTCGCATTCTTTATGAATGATAACATGTCTCTACGGGGATTCTTCGGAATCTCATCCTATTTTTAAAAAAATACCTTAGCGAGTACCAGTGGCACAAAGGGCAAAGACGTTGATGTTGGAAAGTGAGCGGCACGTGTCTCGAGGTGAGGTCAAGAACGTGGCTATAATTCAGCCTATGTTTTCTCATTTTGAAGATTGTAAATATTAAGTTTATGCTGTATTTCCTGTTTCCGTCAATGAACGATATCGGAACTGTAAACGAATATTTTTATTAGTATAATTGTACTTTTTTATATGTCTATTGAATTCTGCCTTTATTACTCTTCGATTATCGAAATGGAAACGGGTGTTGACACTTCGAACTGACCGTTAGAGATGACCGTTGGAGTTTTAATTGACTAATTTTAATGACATTTAAAATATTTTATTACATTAAATCATCATTAACACATGTTTTGTAACTTGTATTTTAATTGTCATTCGTCTTTAATGGTCATTATTATTGCTCAATGGTCTCATGATGTCTACCTATAAAAGACAATATACGGAGTAAGGTTAGTAGCATCGAAGTGAGAGCACTGAGCTCTGGTGACATTGAGTTCTATCCCCAAGTTCCTCTCCTCTCTCTTCTTTTTTTTTTTGATACAAGGAAGCAACCAAAACTAAAATCCTACCGAGCTCTGTCCTTCCGAACTACGCTCTCCAATTCTGGAAATGTAGTTGGGAGGAATTGAAATCCTGGGGAGGCTGAGAGACCTACTTTAGCAATTAGATCCGCAGCTTCATTCGCCCATCGCCGAATATGTCCCATCGTAACACACCACTCCTGACCCAGCAACTGCTTTGCTTCTCCGATGATGCTTCGGTCAGCATGAGTATAATAATCATCGTTCTTAAGAATCTCAATAGCCTCCGATGAGTCATATTCCAACACCACCTTCCTAAACCCCATGTCCCATGCAACCTTGAGCCCATGGAGGCATCCCCATAGCTCAGCAGTAAGACAATCACCTTCTTCCCCTCGGAATATGAAAGCTTTCAGGGGCTCGCCTCGTTCATTCCGAATAAGTCCACCACACGCTACACCTGGAGTTAGATTTGAGAATGCACCATCAACGTTCACCTTCACCCACCCTTGATCAGGCGGTTTCCACTTCATCCCGGCCTCATTCTGTCCCGAATCTGGCGGAAAGCCCTTACAAAATCGCTGCCTAGCGTCTTGCATGCCACTCAATACAACACGAACATTGGTTTGAATCGTGACATTAGAAATAGACTTGCTCTCGAAGATGAAAGAGTTTCGACGCCTCCACAGGAACCAACACGTAATAGCAAATACCTCCCTCCATGCATCATCCTGATGACCTTGGTTTGTGGAGCATAAGTTCCAGCGAAACCACTCGTAAAATTCCATTGATCTAAACCTCCTCCATATTCTCGGTGATACCATCTCTTGCCAAAGTGCTCTAGTTGTTGGACACTCCCGAAGAACATGTTTCAGATCCTCGACCTCTGAGTTGCATACCGGACATGCAGCATCCGCACTCAATCCTCGCTTGTATCGAGAGGCATTAGTCAAGAGCCTCTTATGAGCTGCTAACCACAAAAACATCTTACATCTCTCAGGTACTTTAAGTTTCCACAACTTAGCCCAAAACATGTCGGCATGGTCATTACTACCCTGTAGGGTTGAATAAGCTGAATGAACAGAGAAGCGGCCATTCCTATTCCCTTTCCAGCGTACCCGACTATCTCCCAACACCTCCAAGCCCTCTTGTACCTTGCTCCATGTTTTCTTAATCCCATTCCATAGATTTGAGCCAGGTTTCTCCATATCAATTCTCGAGATTATGTCAAAGCCACATTTATATTTATTTCGCACAACCTTGACCCAAAAATCATCCTTCTGGGCTACCAATTTCCACCCAATTTTCATGAGGAAGGCGTTATTCTGATTCCTCGCATGCCGAAGCCCCAGGCCTCCCCTCTTCTTGGGCTCACACACAGTTTCCCATGCCACCAATGAGATTTTCTTATTTTCTTCGGATGTGCCCCATAAGAACTGCCGATTGCATTTATCTAGTGTATCACACGTGGTACAAGGCAAAGTAGCAGTTTGCATCACATACCCGGGAATAGCTGAGGTGATGGATGTTATAAGGGTAGCTCTGCCAGCAGAAGATAAGGTAGAGGCTTTCCAGTTTGACAACCGTGTCTTCACTTTATCAACCACATATTGACATGATTCCTTAGTTACTCGCTTATGATGCAAAGGGACTCCAAGATACTTCCCTAAGTCGCTGGTTATGGAAAATCCAAGAGTAGAGCACAATTCACTGCTTCTGGTATGATTAACATTTCTAGAGAAAAAGACTCTTGTTTTTTGTTGGTTTACTCGAAGACCCGAACTATTGCAGAAAGCTTGGAGGCATGTGTTGATCATATTAGCTTGCTCAAGAGAGGCTTCAGCAAAAAGGATAATATCATCTGCAAAGAATAAATGAGAAATGGGTGGTCCATCCCTTGTAAGGCGAATTGGCTTCCAGTATCCTTCCTGAGTAGCCTCTTAGATAAGATGAGCAAGTTTTTCCATACAGATAACAAACAAGTATGGAGAGAGAGGATCCCCTTGTCGGACGCCTCTTGAAGGATGGAAAGACTCGGCCTTATCTCCATTCCATAACAACTCCATGCTAGATGTTGAAATACACTGTGAAATCACCGAAAGAAGGTTACCTGGGAGGCATAGTTCCTGAAGACATTTATTAAGGAAATTCCAGTTTACTCGATCATAAGCCTTCTCAAGATCAATTTTGATGGCCATAAACCCTTTCTTGGATTGCATATTTCTCATAGAGTGCACCACCTCTTGAGCAATAATTATATTATCACTGTTGTGCCTTCCCGGAACAAAGCTACACTGGTTAGGGGAGACTACCTGTGGGAGAATGCACTTCAGTCTATTTACTATCACCTTCGTTACAGCTTTATATATCACATTGCAAAGGCTTATTGGCCGAAGGTCCCGCATGCTCTCAGGAGGGTCTTTTTTCGGAATGAGCACTATTAGTGTACCATTGATGTCTCCAATAGCCTGCGGGTTAGCAAAAAGCAATTTAACAAAATGCACAACGGTTTGAGAAATTGTACCCCATTGATTTTGAAAAAATAAAGCATTAAATCCATCCGGTCCCGGCGATTTGAGTGCACCCATGCTAAATATAGCATCTTTGATTTCCCCATCCGTGATCTCACGTCCACACCAACGTAACAAGCCCTCTTCTATAGCAGGGAAGGAGATATTACAAGCAAGATCTGGTCTAATTATTTCTTCATCAGAAAATAATGTAGAGAAAAAATTAGTGGCCATGGGTTTAATCAGATTAGTATCATACACCCATTCCCCATCATCATCCTTAATTGCTTCAATTCTGTTAATCTTTTTCCTCCGATTGGCACGAGCATGAAAATATTTGGTATTACAGTCACCATAAACTGTCCACTTTGCTCTAGCTTTTTGGGCCTATAATAGAGATTCCTGATGTAACACATCCTCTAATTCCTTCCAGACTTGGAACTGGAGGTCTTCATAATATGGGGTCATACCATATCGAGAGATGAGACGATTAATTCCATCCATCCTACGTAATAGTTTCCGCTTCCTAGCTTCTGTATGCCCGAATACTCCTTTATTCCATTGGGAGCAAGCCGCTGCGAATTGCGAGATATTTTGTGCCCAAGGAAGCTCATCATGCCAAGATTGTTTTACAAATTCATCGAATTTCTCATGCAACACCCATGCAGCGATAAAACGAAAAGGACGATTGGGCTTACCTCCAGTATCAGATGGTTGCAAACGGAGGAGCAGAGGCCGGTGATCAGACTTAAAGAATGGTAGGTGAGTTACTGAGGCATTTGGGAAATCACTCACCCATTTATCATTAACAAGAAAACGGTCAAGTCTGGCTTCCGTAGTCCCTCGTTTCCATGTGAACCTCGGTCCAGCAAATCCCATATCATTCATTTTATGTAGATCAACCCATCTAGCAAAATCCCGGTCATACGAGGTCCGATGCGTGGCCGTGGAGTGTCTCTCATTGTCCAATAAAGTCCCATTTAAATCACCACCAACTGCCCAAGCACATTGAATTGATGATGCTAACCGAGATAAATGTTCCCATAGCACCCTACGAGTCATCGGGTTCGGACTCGCATAGGTTACAGTGAGTATCCATATGTTGGAGGCTGCAGACTGTATTTTTAAGTGCATGAATTGAGGATTAGATTCTAATACTTCAATGGATAAGCTATTCTCATTCCATAAGCACCAAATTCCTCCGCTATATCCTGTAGAATCAATTAACTCATACTTGCTAAAGCCCATTTGTTGGATTCTTCTGTGAGTCAAAGCCTTGTCACACCGTGTCTCAAGAATTGCCAAGAAATCCAACTGATAATGTTGTTTTAAGTCACGCACTAGAGCTGGGAAACTTCTTGCTCCAGTGCCACGAGAATTCCAGATCATACATATCATAAGGAAACCATATGCAGTTGCTTGGGTGATTTATCCTCCCCCTCGGAAATATCCTGTTCCTGCATGACATCATCCATGATATTTAACTCCAGTACGCATTTGACCCCCTCTCGGTGACTAATACTAGGTTGCTCAATATGCTCGGTCTCTAGTGCTGAACACGTTCCCCGCTGCAAGTCCGCTTGGCTGTGGTGAGCTACTGATATGGTTGGGTCAAGCACATCTTGGGACTCAACATTACTTGACCAATCATTAATCGTGGGCTCTACTGCTTCATGTTGCAAAATTTGAAAAGAGTTCTCCAAAGTTGCCTTTTCACCTTGGCCCACCTTGGAAAAATGTTTTATCCTATCACGTGCAGGAGGCTTATTCTCTTTCCCCTTGAATTTTCCACGCCCTTCATTCTTCCTTTTTGAACCAACTTGGACCCATTCGGTTTTGCTTGGGCCCACTTCCTTCCCACTTCCTTTCACATTCATATCCCTGTGTTTGAGTCTATTTTCCTCATTAATCTTTTTTGTCATCTTGCTATTATCATGAGTTGATTTTGTTTCCTTCTTCTCACCCTCCACGCGGTATTTACTGAGCGTATCCCCCGATTTCCTCCTATCATCCTGCTGTTTCGTTTTGCTTTTAATATCATTCATATCCAACTTAACTGCACTGCTCCTAAACTCCCGCCTCAATATCCGAATTTTCCCAAATGGGCAATCAGTCCCTGCACCTTCGCCGGTCACTATGTTTGATCCTGACACCACCGTCGGCGTCGCATCCCCAACCTTGCCACTCCCTTCACCCTGCTTTCTATTAGTTTCTGTCTGCTCTTTCTCCTCCCGGTGGACCCCCAGACAGGACTCCTTCACATGGCCATATTTACCACACAAAAAATAAACCTGATGGAGGCCTTCATATATGATCGGGTGCTCCTCTCCAAACACGGTATAGGATGGCAGGAGGGGTTGTTGTAGATCAATCTCTACACACATCCTTGCAAAGCCGCCTTTGTCATATACAGAGGTAGAACGGTCTATTTTAACCGTTTTCCCAACCATATTTCCAATCCTCCTCAAGGATTCAACATTGTAGAACTCAAACGGGACATCAGGTAGCCGTATCCACGCTGCAATATTTTGTCGTAGATCAGCTTTCCAGGGATTAAAGTTCGGCCGCCACCTCTGCACTATTAAATAGTGATCCTCGATCATCCACGGACCCTCCTGGAAGGCATAATCACGGTCCTCTTTCTGGGAAAAGGATACAATGAAGTACCTAGGGTTGATCAAGGACCAGACCAGACCGGGTTTGGCCTCAACCCGAGGTCTGGTCTGGAAAACACCTCGGGCTGAACAAGGCAGCCCGAGGTCTGGTCTGGTCCAGTGCCAGCCCGAGCTCGGGCCGGACCGGACCAGGTCCACCGGACTGCTGGACCAGTCCAGGCAGTCCAGGATCCATTTGATATTTTTTTTTTTGCAGATTCCTAATAACACATGTTTAACAACGTTTTTTTTTGTTTTCAATGGGGAAACAATTACATTTAGGCAATAAGATACCATTCAATCAATGTTTATAATTAAATATTTGGGACTGAGTCACTAAATATTGATCTGCAGCATTCATATATGAAGAAATCTGAATGCAGCAGCCAAGGTGACTCTGAATACAATTAGCCTCTTCTTGAGTCAGTGAACTCATCCTTGGTCTGCATTATTGTTGGATGTAGCGTTAGACTGAGATACATTGATGCTGAGATTTGTTCCTTTGAGTGTGGAAATTCTTAATTTGGGGGGGGGGGTGTTTGGCATAAAGGTTTTAAATTTACCACAAGGAATTATATACTCAGGCATTGTCATCCCGAGGATTAAATGCAATCAATAAAAATTAAAATGTGTATTTTAAATATATGTTAGAAGATAAGGTGGGAAAGCTGAAATTACATGGATGCAGTTGGAATTGAGTTGCTGAAATTTTGTGAGAAACTAAATACTGAGGGAAATTAATATTCCTTAGGAAACTTATTGCATACCTTACAAAAGTATGGTATTCTAAGTTTCCTAAGCTTAGTTTCATGGGAACCAGATCTGAGAACAGGAACCAGATCTGAGTTTCCTAAGCTTTGCGGCAATTTTATTCTTACCTTGAGGCTTGAAGAACAGGAACCAGATCTGAGAGGGAAACAAGAAACAGATCCGAGAGGGAGACGAGGTGGAGACCGAACGGGAACCGGAGCCGAGACTGAAAGGGAGATCAGAGAACAGAGATGATGAAATCGAACTCAAATCTCTAACCTAGTTCAAAGCATGAAAATGAAATGAAGGTCGAAGACTCGAAGTGAGCTCTGAGCCTCTGACCAGTGAGAATGAGATAGTGATTATTGATTATTTGATTAGTGCACTTCTTGGTCCAAACAAAAAAAACTGAAGTGCGCAGTGGAGATGTGGAGTGCGTGGTGCGTCCGAACCTGATGAGAGATTTCGAGGCTTTTTTTTTTTTTTGTAATGGGGAATTAAAAAAAAAAATGTGTATAACTCGGGTCAGACCGGACCAGACTATGGGGTTGGGCACCTTGGACCGAAGTCCAGTCCAACCCGAGAAGACCGGTCCGGTCCGGTCTGTGAGAAGCTGCCTGGGACCAAAAAAGTTTTTTCAGACCGGGTCGGGTCAGACCGGGTCAGGTCAGACTACCTGGACTATCGGGTTTTTTGATCATCCCTAGAAGTACCCATTGTTCAACGGGATAAGCTTGAGTGGATCACGAGGCTGCCACATCCGATTGATACGATCACGTATAAGATACGTGGGGAAGCTTGCGCCCAACACCTTGATAATGAGGGAATTCATCCAAGGCCGACACCATGCAGTATACTCTTCCTCAGTGAATTTTAGCACCCCCGGTTTTCCTTCCAGCCTTCGAGTGTGTACCTCCTCATCCTCTGAGTCCTCTGGATCCATACTAGCCTCCTTCTCTTTTTCGTTCATCCTATGGAAATAGTCCTTCCATCCTTGCATTATATCATCTTCCTCAGCATGCTTCATTAGGAAACCCCCACAACTTGGTGCTAGAAGCTTATCTCGGTAAGAGAATTGACTCAGTCGCCCCCGTACTTCTGTAGTGGTCCTTTTAGAAGCACCTTCACCAATAGTCGGCATCCGATCCTTCCTGCCAAACTCAAAACCACCAACGGCTTTGTCTTGACCGCCTTTGTCCCGCTCCCTTTCACCCCCGCCACCACCACTCCCACCATTCGCATCCTCCTTCCCGCCGTTCCCTCCGTTCGCCCTCCCACTCTCTCTCGCGCTCTCCATTTTTTCTCCCCCAAAACTCCTCTCTCTTCTTTTTAGTTACACTGTTATCTTTCTGTTGTTCTGTCATCTTATTTCCTACAAGAAGGGTTCGTTTTATCATGGAAAGTGCATTTTCCTAATTTATTAGGGGGTTGAGAATGTTTCTTAAGAATAATACCCTTAGACGCGACTCAAATTATCTATTTATTGTGTTTCTGCATGTGCTACTGCCTATAATCTATACGGTGCTAAGTGCTAACGCGAACAAAAATGACTTGCTTTGAAAGGTGATACGAATATGATGCCAGTAGTCAAACATTCAAAAAAAGAACGATCATATCGTTCATGAGCAGCAAGACCAAAAAAGGCACGACGTTATTTAAAGGCACACTTGGTGGTTACCATTCTTATTCTCAATATCTTGTTGTAAAGTGTGAGAAGTCAGTTAATTAGCTGCAGTTAGATAACACTATTTACTAGTATTTATTTAGTTTGAACTCTGTTCATATTCAGTTCAGTATTGGCTAGCAAATTATTGCTTGAACCCCAATTTTCAAATGACTGGTTTCAGGCCTCCAAATGTAACCTTCGTTCACAGCACTAGCCTAAAACATATAAAAATAATCCTCCGAATGTGTATTTTTCTTTTCCTGAGTTTTGTTTTGCAATTGGTGCGATATGTTTATAGTAAATGTCATTTGTCCTTCTAAACATGTGTATCCCGGAAAGGAAAACTTATTCCTTCCTCAGCAATTTTATGTTAGGCATTATGATGATTTGATTCAAAACTTTGTATGGCTAACTAATCAGGCTTTCTCTCATCAGTAACAGGCTTTATAAAGACATTACTTACACAGAAATAAAGAAGGACCACCAGTTCACCAGTCCCCACTATACATTTTTTTTTGGTTAAGCATAAGTATCATCTTATTAGAAGCAATCTTGATCGAGGTACAGTCGAGCACTAACGTAGACACCTATCCTAACGGGGATATGAAGCTTGATTCGCCACATTGTAATTGACAAAATATATGTCATATAAACTATCTTAACTAATTTTTTAATCTAATCAAATTATGTAAATATGTTTTGTATTAAGAATGAAGAGTTTTTTTTTTTTTGAAATTATAATACGGTATTCGGTTCAAGGTTCGTGGCTGTCCCTTTCAACATAGGTGTCTCATATGAGAGTCGAACTCAAGATTCAAAGGAATATAGTGGAATCTTATACTGTTAGACTAACTCTGTATTGGTGACGGGCGAGTATTTTTTTGTACAAACGGGGGAGTTTTTTGTTCTTATTTTGGATGGCAAATGTGAAAATGCAGACCAACGGGCCCATAATTTGGATGGCCCAATATTGGGCTGAATTTATTCTAACAGCACAAAGGAGCCCATTTGTGCCGATGGCCCGTCAGCTGCCAACAGCAAAATTAGGGCTTCCTCATATTCGAACTGCCCGTAGCATAAAACCATTCATCATCCCATCGTCTCGCTAGGATCTCTATATTCCGGAGCTTTGCACGAAGGGAAACAAATTCGAGATTTTTCAGGTTCGCGTTTTCTTTCGCCCCTTCTATTTTTACTAATTAGAAGTAAATGCTTTCCTGTTAAGATGTTGGACAAGAAAAAAGTTTTCATCCCCCTCGAAATTTAAGGGAACTATTCGTACTTGGTTATGTGTATCGGGGTGACCGGTTTTGGGGTTTCAGGGCTAGGACATGGAGGTTTTGATATATATTGGTTTGTTAGTTCTCTGATTTTGACGATTGCTGCTGTGTTTTTGTTTCTGAAGGCTGCTTGGTGGAATAGTTGCGAAGATGAGGCCGGTTTTTGTTGGGAACTTCGAGTACGATACCCGTCAATCTGACCTGGAACGCTTGTTCGCTAAGTATGGGAGGATAGAACGCGTTGACATGAAATCGGGTAAATATTTTTCCGCTCAAACTCGTATTAGTATCAAAGAGACTATCGAGCCTGTCATCTCCTTTTGAAGGGAAGTTTCTTGGATTCTGTTGAACATTGTTACTCTTAAGATTCCTGACCTCATCCTTTGCCGGTTTTGGGATTAGAGGCATGTTTGATAAGCTTAAGTTTTATTACCGCGAGTACACAGAACAACATTTGTATGACTTAGTGAGATGAAGGATATTTTTGTACACTTATGAGTGATGGCTTTGCACGTTGCACCTTTTTCGTACCAGCATAGTCATGCAATCAGTGATTCTATTTAGCTGTAAGAAACGCCTTGCAGTTGTTAATTTTAAATTTTGGTGGGCCGTGCATCATCTTCCCTTTTACTCATTCCAGATCATTCACTTCCCCAGATCAATTCCTAAGATTTTCATAATGTAAATGTTTTCCTTGCATCCATTTATTATAATTAGAGTTTGATATTTGCGCCCTCAATTAATTGTCTTGGAAGTTAGAAGAGGAGAGACTAACATAATTCGTTTCCTTACTACCTATGCTCTTAAGGGGCAATCCTTTCTTAAATTTATTGGTTCTGCTTTTGGCAAGCGAGTGAGAGCTCCGGTTACTTTGAACTGACCAGCCTGAGCTCTCCTTTCTGCCACTATTACTTTGAGATTACTGCCGGAAGGCTTGTAATGGGGTGTTTATCTGATATTTATTATATGGCAATTTAATTATGATGAAGTACATTTCCCCCCTAATTTAGATCCTATTTTTTTACAGCTCCATCCAGCTCATTCATCACCTTTAGCATCTCTTTTAGAATTGCGTGGCATTCTGAATGATTTGCCAAATTTATGGGCGTCACTCAGGGCATGCAATTTTTTTAATCTATCAGATTGAATATGAAGTGAGTATGTCACTTCTAATTTTTTAAAGCAAGTTCTATTAATAATAATAAAAAAAATCTATGAAAATACTTCTATCTTAATTAGAATCTCTTGAAGAGATACTGAAAACTAAGATATTGAAACCAGGATATTTGGATATGGACGTATGGCTGCTTTTATGGCTTATGTTCCATTCCTATATCTTGATGGAAAATATTTGGCAGCCGAAAAATTGCAATTCTTTGGAGAAGTCCTCCATATTTAAGTGTTTCTTTTGACGCAGGAACCTCTACTAAGGGAAAATTTGCTGAGCTCTTTCTTGGCTTGCCAACTTCTCTGCCAAACTTTTTTTGGAAGAAAACTTCCTGCCTGTCTGCTCTCCTTCTACTCTCAGATAGTATCATCTGCACTTTCTCACCTGATCATCAGTCACTCACTCACCTCATCGCTTAACATTGCCATTTTACCAGAATGATCATAGTGGGATCATCATTCAATTTATTAAGCCATGCCTACATTGACTGAACATAGGGGATCAATGAAACACTGTCATGCAATGCCATGCCTTCATCCACTGAAAATAGGGGATCAATGAAATCTATCATGCCATGCCATGCCTTATCTTACTGAATTCACCCGTGCTGTCTGAATGGAGAATCATGCTTTGCAATGACAATCCCAGATCTGAATTTTGGATTTAAATCTTTTATTGCAATCATGATTTTGTTCCTCATTGAACGCCTCTACCGCTTCATGTGCATCAGCCCTCGCATATTTGCAGGTGTTGTATTCTGTTGTTTCTGACAGGGAAAAATAAAATCCTGATTTGGCTGATGTACTGCTTGGTGAGGGATGACATACTGTTGCCTTCCATCATCACTCTGTCTCTAATATCAGTGCTGTTATTGCAGGTTTTGCATTTGTGTATTATGAGGATGAGCGTGATGCTGAAGATGCAATCCGTGCATTAGACAATTTTCCATTTGGTTATGACAAGCGAAGGCTGTCTGTAGAGTGGGCTAGGGTATGATAATATTTTTATGACAAGTTGTTTTCCATATTCTTTGTATTGGCTGGTGAAATGATTTCCTGCCGAAATATTATTTATACTTGCTAGTTGTTTTGATCGTTGCAGGGTGAACGTGGCCGTCATCGAGATGGGTCCAGAGCAAACCAGAGGCCCACAAAAACATTATTTGTGATTAACTTTGACCCAATTCGCACTAGAATTCGTGATATAGAAAGACACTTCGAACCATATGGGAAAGTTCTTCATGTTCGGATTCGTCGGAATTTTGCATTTGTGCAGTTTGAAACACAAGAAGATGCCACTAAAGCTCTTGAGTGCACACATATGAGGTCAGTGATTTGGTTATGATACTTCTTGGTGAGTTTCTTCTTGTTGGTTTCCTATTCAAGACATAGGGAATCAAATTTTAGTATTGTTATTGCAGCAAGATACTGGATAGAGTGGTTTCAGTGGAGTATGCTCTGAGGGATGATGATGAGAGGGGTGACAGATACTATGACAGCCCCAGAAGAGGAGGGGGTTATGGAAGATCACCCAGTCCAGTTGCTCGGAGGCGGCCTAGTCCTGATTATGGTCGTCCACGCAGCCCTGTGTATGATAGGTACAATGGACCAGCATATGACAGACGTAGGAGTCCTGATTATGGCAGGCCTAGGAGTCCGGATTATGGCAGGGCGAGGAGTCCTGAATATGGCAGATACCGCAGGTATTGTTTTTGTAGTCCATTTTTTGTCAATCATCTTTCTGCAAGTTGGTGCTTTTGTTTGTTTAATTTATATCGCGAACTAATTTGTTCTCTTATTCATCTGCAGCGGCTCACCAATCAGAAGGTCCAGGACTTGAAAAATGTCCAATGATGTGGAATGAAGCAGAAGCAGGTTCCGGCGGTTCTTAGTTTGTGTGTTGGAATAGGAAGTAGTACAATCTGTAGGAAAGTGAACACTCCTCAGTACAATTTATGGCTTCCTTTCTGTATCTAGAAATTAAGCATTTGGGGTCTTAATGTGCTTTTAGGACTGATATATATAGCTTGTTCAAAGTAGGGTTGGTTAGTAGATATTACTATTCCGGACGTGTTCGGCAACGACTGATAACGTGTTTACGGTAACATGGATGGAGTTGTTTTTGGCCAAAACTTGTTTACATTCATGAAAAGAAATCAGCAAGAATCATGGAAAGAAATAAAAATTATGCATAGATGCTACCTAATACTTCGATATGCCTCTAAACTACCTTGGGCCCATGAAGATCGTATGGATAATTAAGTCTGCAATTTGTTTTGTCATTGATACAAGTGATAATTTATTTTTTAGGAAAACTAAGTGTATGCTTGGATTAGTTTTTTTTTAATAGTTTTTACGACCTACGAGATAAGTTTGTGAAAGGAGTTTTATTACGGGTTGCGCAAATCATGGTTTGAAACCATGGTTTGGAAAGCTCCCAAACACACTAAGTTAAAGATTTCTTAGAGCTCTTACTGGAAAGCCTTGTCTGGCCATGCCTCAGCATCTTTTTCATATTGTGAGGGCTAAGTGTGTGTTTGGATTAGATTTTTAGAATAGTTTTTATGATTTACGAGATAAGTATGTGAAGGAGTTTTGTTTCGGGTTGCGCAAACCTAGATTTGGAAAATTCCCAAACACTCACTATATTGCAAAACTCATTCTTATTGAGCTTCCCATCTCCAACAGTATTGTCTTCTGTGTTTATTCCCTCCATGTCCAGAAGACTTGAATTCTTGCTCAGACTTTCACAAATTATGTAACCCTCAGGCAATAATAATCCATCTGTAGTATTGCTCAACTAGTCTATAAGGGAAATTTCATAGAAGAAGGCATTCTCATTTTTTAATAAAAGCTGCAAAAGAAAATTCCTCTGACTTTCGGAGTCAAGTCTTGACCTAGTAATTTTTTTTTTTTTTTTACACACCAAATCCAATTTAAAATTAACACTGAAGGGCCACTTAATTTTGACCATATTAGAAATATTTAACTTGCCTGAACTTTGGACTTGAAAAGTTATTATTTTAGTTTGACGTGTCAATTTTATCAACTTTGCTTTAGTTTAGGAGGATAAAATTTTCTTTTTCTTCATAAAAAAAGGAGGATAAAATTTATTATTATCGATGTTGTTGTTGTTGTAAATTTGTCCTTGCGCTATTAATTTTTATTTCATTTGCTGGTTCCATTGACACTCACTCACCTAACAGTGATGGTTTCTTGGAAGGTGCCTTTGGTGGGGAAGAAAACATGTATTTGACTAATTTGAGGCATACGTAATCTTCTTGGACATGCTTTCATGAATCTTCCTCTTCTTTTCTTCTCTGATATATGACTATTTTTTCCTAACCAAACCAAAGTTAGGTTCTTGCTCAAAATCATTAAATGACCATTCATCAACAATTTAATTATAATCTTTCACAGCCTCCATATTTAGATTTTGCTTAGTGATCATCTGAAAAATAGTCAAACCGACAGAACATGCCCAGAAGAGCACATTCCAGTAAAGAATTTAATGATCTCATAACATACTGCATAAACTAAACAGGTGTCAAACTTCTAATGATGCTGTGTAACTCGTGTAGCTAACTCCACTTGGTCGGATAAAACTTGTTGTATATTAAGAAAAAAACTTAATCCTTCAAATACATGCCATTGTCAATCTCTTGCAGAAAAGCAGCAGAAAATTCTGGGATTATCATACTTTATTATGCGCTTCTCAGAATTTGAATATGAACGCATGCTGATTTATCAGGAAATTCAACAGATTCATACGCATATACCATATTAAAATTAAAAATCTCATATGTTCACATGTTACATGTTTCTGAAACGACTGACTGTGTCGTGATGTTGCAGCAGACCAATATACCTCTGCCAATTCAGCTTTCTGACAGTAAAACTAATTATCTTCACAATTTTTCCTCTAAACAATCTTTGTACAATATGAAAAAATGACCATTTTATTGTTTTTAGAAAAGCTTTTGTTTCTTTAGCTTTGAATGTGCAACCTCAGAATCCATTCACAAGAATCCATATATGCTAGTGATTAGTGGTCATGGTGATTGTAACAAGCACAAATCCTTGGGAAAGCCTAAAGCTTTATAGGGCCCCTCCTTCAAGGAAATCTTCCTGAGATGGGACTCATGACAGTGATCTTGAACTTTTCTAGAATGAATTTCCCCTCTTTGTATTTCTGGGATTCCTCATAAGCTCTGATGTATTTCCATCCCAAAGCTTCTCCACAATCAGAGCAATACACATCAGAAACTGTGTGAAGACCAGTCATGAGATGCCTATCCTCCTTGGCTCCTTCATTGACGTTAATGGCATGAGCAAACAGAAAAGCCCTCCCACTGCTTGCCTGTCAAACAAATCAAAAGCTGAACTTTGATTCAGTTTTTGCCCCAAACCAGTTCATATCAGCCCCAAAAACCCAGAACTATAAACTTATATAAATTCTATGCTTTGGATTTGGGACTCAAATCTGGGCCTATGGAACATATCAGAATGGTTTTAGAATCAAATTGGAACCTCTCCCTTTTGAAATTGGTTAGAAAGTTTGAGACTTTTCAATCTGGGGAACTAGAACAAGAGATGAAGAAAGTAATCTAAGGAAAAAAGAAATAGTAATAATAAAGCTGACCCGAAAATCTTTGGAAATAATATCATCATGGAAAGCAATATGGTTCTGGCACTTGAAGCAGCAGTATAATCCTCTCAAAGATGCCATTGATTATGAATTTGTCTTCAAGGCTGCTTCTAAGAAAGAATATGGATAATATATTGACTTCAGATTGTCAAAAAAAGAATTATGTTTGTGATATGGCTCAAGTTTTTTCGGCTGGTGGATAGCTTGATCAAGTGTAGATTCTTAAGCAAACTCAGCTTAGTAAAATAATATGTTAATTAAATTAATTTTAAACAGATAACTTGATAGAATACCGATTAGTCTGGAATAACTGGTGATTTGAGAAGTTAGAGAAATATTAATAAATGTTTATTAATATTATTATAGATTTTAGATATTGTTATTTTATTTAGGATATTCTCTGATTTGTTAAGTGATTCTCAAGTTTAAGATTAGTGGGTTAGATACTTGTATATTAAATTAATATTTTATTTGTACAAAAAAAATTAATATTTTATTTATTTATTTAGGTTTGTTACTCCATTATCCGAATCGTGGATTAATGGTAGAGTTTTAGGAGTAATTCTAGGGAGTCATTGTTAGCCTTTTTATCTATATGAAAATTATTATAGAAATATTCCTGATTTTTGGAAATTCCTTTAGGCTATGTTTGGTTCGACGGAGGGGAGGGGATGGGAGGGATTTTAATGGAGGGGAGGGGATGGGAGGGGATAAGAGGGATTTTAATATTACCTTGTTTGGATTGATTAGAAGGGAGGGGAGGGGAGTGATTTTAATGTTACTTTGTTTGGTTCAGGAGGGGAGGGGAGGGAAAATATTTTGACATGGACAATTTTACCCTTATTAGAAGGAAGGGGAGAGGAGGGATTTTAATGTTACCTTGTTTGGTTCAGGAGGGGAGAGGAGGGAAATTAGTTTGATATGGACAATTTTCACATGGACAATCATATTATAAGTGATTTTATCCAAATTCTATTAAATGTATAATTAAGTTTAAGTATCAATAAAATTTTTATATCCTAAATTATAATTGAAAATGCAATCACATGACATGCAAAAAAAAATATGGACTGCTTCTTAACAGCACATTTTAAATGCAATTTCTGAACAGCACATTTTAGAACAGAGGACATTAATTAAGTTCCTTTTTATCAAGTTCCTTTTTATCATTTCTAAATCTAGAATGAAAGGATGCGATCTCATATTTTATGTATAAACCTTCATAAAATATTTTAGCTAGAACAGAGGATATTACGCTGCTATTTGGGGATGAGAATAAGACCGTGCTAAGTTAATTCATCAAAAAGTGGGCAACAACTTACTTGATATCATGCTCTGATTTTTGTTTTTAAAAAAAAAAATATGAAGACCAAACCCGTTTACACAGGAAAATGCAAATAACTAGCCAATGTTGAGAGGAAAGTAAGCCACAAGATAAGACTCAACCCTTCACACAGCCAGATGCAGATGAACAACTGTACAATGCTAGAGAGTAAAAGAAGACATAGATTCAAATAACAAAACCTGATAAGCCGAAGATGCATACAATATAGACCCAAAAGCTCACATATGATACTAACACAATTACAAAATATAACCAAACACCATATCATTACAACAAAGTAAGGAGTTCATCAAAAAATATAATGGTAGCCACCATATCACAATTACAAAATATAACCAAACACCATATCACATTCTAATGGTAGCCACCGAAAACCATCTTCATAATCACTTGCTTACGCATTGGAGGGGGGCATTCAATCACTGCCCTGAGCTTGCTAACATCATCCATGAGGAAGCAGTAAATGTCTGAAATTTTATCTTCATCACACCCACTCTCACGAATCAGCTTGAAAGTGTCTTCTCCAGAAATTTGAGGTGCATATCTCTCTCTAAAAACCTGATTACCCTCCCTCATGGCACTTGCTATTTCTTGCATTTCCCTTGCAATTATAACTCCATCAGAACTTACCCTCTCATTGATTGCAGCACCCCTTCTAGCCCTCTTAGAACTCTCACTTTGTGCTCCATGAGATAACTCTTCATATTCCACATTGTCCAAATTGACAGAAAAATCTTGAAAAGTCAGATTATTTTGGGACAGCAGCTGATCAACCTCATTCTCAGCTGGTGGTGGAGGACTTGACTGAGCTACCGGAGTACTTGACCGAGCTGCTGGAGGACTTGAGCGACGCCTTTTCTTCATATTTGAAGGAGTGTCACCATCATCTCCAGTGGCTCTATCATTTCCATAAAGAGCTAGCATCTTAAAATAATTGGGCAGGGGAGTATTTCTCCAAAGAGCAGCTTTTGGTTTGACCTGAAAAACCAGAGTTGAACATATACAGAACAGCAGGACAGCAAACAGTCAACGTTTTATGAAATAGAACAGCAGGACAGCAAACATAAATTTCAGAAAACAGCAGGACAGCAAACAGTCAACGTTTTATGAAATAGAACAGCAGGACAGCAAACATAAATTTCAGAAAACAGCAGGACAGCAAACAGTCAACGTTTTATGAAATAGAACAGCAGGACAGCAAACATAAATTTCAGAAAACAGCAGGACAGCAAACAGTCAAGCATATACAGAACAGCAGGACAGCAAAAATATGCAGAAAAAGAATTATACAATAAGAAAGGTTTATGTATCTCACCTCAATCAACTGATCCCAAACTTGGTCCTCAGCTTCCCATGTATGAGTAGATGAGTTCCATGAAAATCCACTCATACCCCCCTTGAAGATATCATAAATTTCAGAAAAGTTCTTCTTCAATGTTTTCCAGCGATTTTTCACTTTCTCTTTATCAACTTTAAATCCAAACAGTGCAGTCAAATATGTAATTATATTATCATAAGCATTAGTTGTAAATGTCCCATTAACCTTGTTACCCACATCCAGTTCATGCATAAATGCATCAATCAAGGCATCATCCATCTTGGAATTCCAAATAAGACTCTTTTCAGTTGGGGCAGCATTCACATGAGCTGACTTTTTCGGAGCCATACTAAAAAAATATAAACCCAAATAAATTAACTAACATCAAAGAAACAATGCACATAAATGACATCATCTTTGAAGGAATATAGGAGAGGTGGAAACAGAAAACCACATTACAACAATATAACAAAGGAAATATAACCAAAGAGCACTACATTATTCTAAGCATTATTTACATAGTTAGTCCACATTTGTTGAGCTATTGCATCTCTTATAAACTCGCCCTGAGCTGCCTCACTTGTATCACCCCTTGGAACATGGTTTTCAGCATTAGACTGAGCTTCAGCTGCAAGTTCATTATCTACTTGATGGATAAGCTCTGCATCAGGGTCTACATTCATCAAATAATTATGAAGAATGCAACATGCAGCAATGATCAATTTTTGCGGTTTTATGCCATAATTAGGCTCTGCTGCACTTGATAAGATGACAAACCTTTTCTTCAATACCCCAAAAGCCCTTTCAATTGCATTACGTAGTGATGAATGTCGAAGATTAAAGAGTTCTTTATAGTTTTGGGGAGGATTTCTGTCTGAATATTCTTTCAAATGGTACCGAACTCCTCTATATGGTGTAATAAGACCACTTGTTAACATGAATCCAGCATCAACCAAGTAGTACTTACCTTGAGGAATCTTAAGACAATCCTCTCGTCTTAATGCATCCTTTATAATTCTTGAGTCAGACGCGGTTCCTTCCCATCCCACAAGCACATAAGTAAACTTTAAATCAAAGGTACAAGCTGCCAAAACATTTTGTGTAGGGAAGTCCTTCCTACCCCGATAACGTGGCGCATCTACCATACGTACTTTGGCACGAATATGAGTTCCATCTATGGCCCCAACACAATCCTTAAAATATGGGTAGAATTTATCATTAACATTAATTTCAGTAGGGACTCTAGAACCATCTGGTTGGACAAGGAATTTATCTTCTAATTGAAGGATAGCATGTAACACATTATGGAAATGACGGCTAACTGTCTCACCAGACCGCCTAAACCAAAACATAACCACACGGTTTTTTGTTTTGTGTGTTAAGATGTAAAGGGCTTTGGCAACTTGTTCTTCCACACTTGAGAATCGGGTAGGCATTAGGCCACCATGTGTTTCTAACATGTTACACAATCCTAAAAAGGCTTCAGGACCCATCCTAACAATATCGCGTCCCCTAGGACTACTAGTTATCCTATACATCACTTCTTCACGTACCCTCTCTCTTGCAGAATTCATATTGTAGGTTATTCTCTTCTTATTATTACACTTCTGAACCATAAAATACTGGACAAGAAGACAAACAAGGTGGGCTACAAGTCTCTGACGCATTAAGAACCATTGCATCACAAATTCCTCTTCAGAACCCATCTAACAAATACAAAAATTATCCCCAATTAAAACAGGAGACCAAATAATCAAAATATTAACAACTTATCCAACAAAAAAAAACGCCTATTGATACTGTTAAAACTTATATTATGATCACTATTAATACTACTACACTGAGATACATGGCATAATTTATTGTACAGAAGGCTAATCTGAACATTCTACAGAGGTGCATACTATGAATTACAAAGTTTTAAGAACATATGGACGCCTTAGGAACAAACAATAAAACACAGAACAAGCATATACAGAGGTGCATACTGTGATTAACACAAATCCATATGTACAGATTTTAAAAAAAATGCATATCATGCCACAGAGAAACAAAATCAGCGATTAGCATTTCTGATCAGGTTGTAACTTGTAAGTTGCAAGTGAAACCATAAAATAAATCAGCGACAATTTAATCATGCAGAGAATCAGCGACAAAAAAAAACCCAGAATCGATAGCATTCTCGCCGTCGACGCGTTCTCGCCGTCGGTTTGAAAGGCCAAAAATCACAAAAATGGTTTGAAAGAACGGCGACGCGTCCTCGCCGTCGGTGTCACAGCGTCCACAGCTTCACCGATAGCATTCAGCGAAGAGACCACAATCACAGAAAATAAGGTCCCCCGACAAAAAAGAAAAAAAATGGAGGGGAGGAACTGGAGAGCTTCATCGACAAACAAAACAGATCAAGGAAGAACAAGTAGACAAGAAGATGGTATTACCGAAAGGAAATGGTTGGATCGTGCTCTCCTTCTTCGATCGTCCTCTCCGTCTCGGTCTTGCTTCTCGCGCTGCTTTCGGTCGAGCATGAGAAGTTCTGAGCCTCAGTTGGGATTAAAAAGAAACGAGGTCAGTTTTGGGTTTTTATGAAAATAGCATGGGTATTTTAGTCCCATAAGGTATAAAATTGTATCCTTCCCTCTAAATCCGTCCGATTTGGGGGGGGATGAATTTTGGGGGAGGGAGGGGAAAATTTAAAATAATTTTCCCCTCCCTCCTAAATTTTGTCTATCACCAATCAAGGGGAGGGGAGCAAAATCCCTCCCCTCCCTCCCATTCCCCTCCATCCCCTTCAAACCAAACAGAGCAGGCTTTATTAGTCAATTAGTTTAAGATTCATGCCCATCTATTATTAAAGATTTATCTTTTTCTTTATTAATTATGGGGCTGGATTCTGATTTTGTAATTTAATAAAGATCATTCCCATCATCTTCTTTACCGATTTGGATCCTATCATAACTAGCTTAATAAAATTAGAAACATGATTTGTGATGACTAATTTTTGTATTGGTCAAACAATAATGAAGAAAGTATTTGAGGTTAAAGTCAATTTTGGATGGTAGGAAAATGAAGAAACTAATAATTGAAAACCAGAATTAATCTTGTTTTTGACTAGTTATAAAGGTTAAATTAAAATAAAAACAAAATTATAAAAGTATAACTCAATATCATAAATTTTTAATAATAAAACTCAATATCTTTCTCCTTAGATGCATACCATGAACGGGGTGTGACTTTACGTGAGATTAAATAACTTTAAATATTTTTATATTGTATTGAAAAAAGTGTGAAATTTGAAAGCTTGATATAATATAAAATATAAAAGCAAGTTGCCCTATTTTTTAATTATAATAATATGGAGCTCATAAATGATTTATATTATTCTTAATGGATGATGTGACCTATTATATTATATTTATTGATGATGATATAATTTTTTTTGTTTCTAGGGATAGAATTAAAGTTCCTTTATATATATATATATATATATATATATCATATTTGTGCATTATTTAAGCCCATTCGAGAGACATTAAACTAATTTTGTCAATAGACCTAGTGCCATGGGCATATCACATGTTTTTTTTTAAGTAATGTGGAGAATGTCGCGTCATTGAATTCGTCACAGGAAAAGGCCATGCCACATGTTATTAAATTTTTCTTCTTCTTTTTTATCCTTTAACGATTAATTTTCTTTTATGAAGATATTACAACACACTAATCATATATAGTGCCCGTTTGGAAGAGCTTATTTTTAGGCAATAAATGCTTATAATTCGTGATTTACGGTATACGAGGTAAGTATGTGAGAGGAGTTTTTTCTCGGCTTGTGTAATAAAGACTTATTTCTCAAATTTAAGCTCTTCCAAACACACCTATAAACATCCCAAAGGACCCAAATAGAAACAAACAGTCAATGATTAAGATTTAACATAATAGATTTTTATTAAAAAGTTATTATTTACATATTATTAAATCCCAATCATTAAAAATTAATTTAATAATATATACATTCAAGAGAGAATAAATAAAGAAGAAAATCAATGGAGACACACATCTCTCGTATACCCCCATCCTCATCCTTTATGAATAATAAACCCTTCCGTATCTGCATAAAAATAAATTCTCATAAAAATAAATCATAATTTTGTGATAGGTCACCAACTAAACTTTTTGTTAGAAGGCGAACACACTACAAGAGCCACCAAAGACGACTAAATCCTTAGACTGAATTTTAGGTCTCTATAACTCAGTCATTTAAAATTTTAGTTCATAAATTTAGTGAAACATATAATTTTATTTTTTGAAATATAAGGATTAATATTCTCAATAGCTAAACCATATGGATTGGGTTCGTACTAAACTAGATTTAGAAAATGAGTTATAATGGTTGGAAAAAAAAAAAAGAAAATGAGTTATAGTGAAAATTATAAGGGCAAAATGATTAATTTTGTCCATTTATTATGGATGACAATTTTAATTAAATATAGAAAAGACTGGTAAAAAAAAATTAAATATAGAAAAGGAAACATTTCATCTTACTCGGCCAAAAAGGAAAATAAAAACAATCCAAAACTCATCTTGAACTTTGGCCACCCGCGCCAGGAGCCCAGCACCGTTGGAGTTCAGATTAATAGGTAGCCTCAGGCTCTGGTGCGTTCGACGGCGGCGACGCCATATCCAGGCAGAGGAGAAGCCACGAAAATCCCTCTTCTGCATCATTCTGGTAAGCACTCTATTGATCGATGCGCTAGTAATTTCCCCGTCTTGCTTTTTTCGTTGTCTTCACTATCATTATATGCAAATCTCTGTCTGGGTAATCTCGATTATTTGGGTTTAATTTTGTGTTCCTATAACATTTTATTTTGTGTGCAAAGTTATTTGTTATAGTTATTTTAATTTTCTTTAATTGAAAAAACCGTTGCAGTAGGAGTGTTTCTGCCAGAGGCATATACAGAAGATGGAATTTTGTCCGACTTGCGGCACTCTGTTACAGTATGAAATGCGCTATATGGTTCGCCCTTCAAGATTCTTTTGTCCTACTTGCCCATATATTTGCGAAATCCAGAATACGGTATAGGTTCAAGAGCTATGTCCCTGATGAAAATTTTCCTCGTTTTCTTTTATCCTTTTTTGTTGTTATAATGCAATGCTATATTTCTTTTTCCTTTTGTAACTTCATCTTTGCACCGTGCAGGTAAAGATAAAGAGAAAGCAGCGTTTAGTCAGAAAAGAGATAGAACCTGTTATCTCCCAAGATGATATGAAGAATGCACCCACAACTGAAGGTACATATATTCTCACTTCATCGTCCCCCCCCCCCCCCCTATTGCTGAGAGTAGAATTACTTTTTCCTTCAGCTCTTTTTGGCTTGGTTAGTTGGATAATCATTAGTTTTTGGTTAGTTGCTGATCCGTGCAAACTATGCTGCTTTTTAATTCCCTTTTATGTGGATGAAACTCTTCTATCTTATTCTAATGCCTAATGTATAAGGAACAAGCTTTAATGCTGATCTTTATATTTTTTATATCAGCTTCTCCAGTTAAAACGTGATAAGTTTGTGATTTTTCTTATATTGATCTTTGGAGATGTATACATTGTATTGTGGGAATTTACCCTAAGAGGTCCTTTAGATGTGAACCTTTTAGCCTTGGTGCTTCTCTTAATTGAACTTACATGTAAAATACTGCTGAGAACTATGCTATTTTAAGCTGTGCTCTGGTTTGGTTTCATACTGAAACTTGAACAGAAGTGATCCTAAATAGTTCTTCGGATTCCTGAATCAACTAGTCGTCAGATTATGCTGAGTTGTGTTAGTATGAATGCATTGGCCATTGCTAATACGGAGTAACTTTCAGTGGATTTTTCTTGCCACATTCATCAGAAGCGATCCTAAGTAATTCGTAGCTGTGTTCATTTTGAGGAGGGGAGTGAGTTGATTCTGAATCCCCTTCTTAGCATGACCATTTTGCCTTCTGAAAAATTCAGTGTGTGTGTGTGTGTGTTGGTTAGGCTTAATCGAAACTTTTTGCCTGTTCCAAATGCTGCATTAACAGTCAGTGCATGCTAAAATAGTTTATTTATAAATTTTTTATGACCATGAGATCGGTCTGGATCTTTTTTCTGTACCACCCTTGTTCTCAATGGTTTTCTAATCAAATCACCCATTGATATTAATGCGGTTGGTTTCCTTGATTAATGTGGACAAACAAGAACGAGAAGTGAAGGTAAACAAATCAAAGTTGTGAAGTAGACCATAACATAATAAATTGAAATTGTGAAGCTGACCATGATGCGGTTGGTTTAAATTAAAATTGTTGAAAGCTAAGATAGTTGTGAGAGGAGTTTTAATGATTGATTTCACCAATCATTTTGGACAAACTAAGAGGGCGTAGAATGAATATGTGTCGTGTCAAAATCGTGGAGTACAACATGACATATGATTAAATTTGTAACTATAGTGGCATGTGTATTGTTTGCTAAACTTCTGGGTTGTATCTGCTCATGATTAATCGATAAATTCTCTGAACCACTAGCATGAGACTGTTCTAATTTTAGCTTGGAAACTCTAGACTAGAGTAATAGTTCTTAAATTTGATTGCCTAATGTAACTGCTAGCTTGATTGGACAATAGTTTTACGTAAGGAACTGGCATGCCTTTTCTTTTTGGGGGCCAGAAGGAAATGATAGACAATAAAATAAGTAAACTACTCCCTCCAGTCCTTAATATAAGTCAAGGTAGTATTGTTTTTATTCACCCTGATCTTTAAATTAAGTGTTTCCTGGAGGTGATGCTACCATATGATTCTGGCTTCTTCATGTTTCTTCTTATATCTTCATTTTCTTTTCTCACTGGTACCTTTTTTTTTGGCAGTGTCATGTCCAAAATGCAATCATGATAAGGCTGCTTACGCAGAATTTCAGACTCGATCAGCTGATGAGCCAGCAACCATATTCTACATGTGCTTGAATGACAAGTGCAGAAACCAATGGCGTGATGGCTAATTCTCTAACATGCTTATTCATCGATGGAAGAATTTTCACATTTTCTGTTGTTTTTCTGTCCTAGGTTGCACAATTAGAATAATCATTCCTTTAAATTAACATAAGATATTCCTTTGAGACAAACGAGTTTTTCTTGACCTATATTATTCTCAGTAGTTTCTCAATTGCATTGCAGTATATGTAGAAATGAATGATAACCTCACAAACAAGGACATCCATGGGATTGATTCCATTCGGCCATAGACCAAAACTAAATCGAATTATTAACTTGGTTTTACAAAATGAATGACCTGTTCATTTTGGCTAGTTGAATGTTGGGTGGATTGGTTGGATTTAGTTTCTTTTATGCTTTTTATGGGGGTTTTTTTTTTTTAATTTATCAAATATTTATTTTTTGAATTAGCAAATTACTCTCTTGTTTTTTTTTGAAAATTAATCCCGAAATCTAGTAAACAAAATCTCACTATTATTATAATTTGTTTGGTTTTATTCGTAGGTTAAACTGATTGAAACTAATTTTACAATGTGAAAAAGAATAATTTTGACTTATTTGTGTAATTTTACTTGTTATGTGTGTTTAATTGAGTTCAAATCAGTTCATCAATTCAACGGTGTTTCAAGTAGCTTTATAACAAAAATGAGTCGTAATCGGATTTAGCTTCTCTCATTTTCTTTTTCCATCCGGTCCTATCTATTACCCCCTTTATGACTATTAGATCAAGATCTAATGATTCATATTTAATATTTTATAAAAATATTAATACAATGAAAAGAAAGATAAAAAGAAAATGGATATTATTACAATGGGGAGAAGCATAGAAAGGGGGAAAAAAGTAGAGAAACCAGATCTCTTCCTTGCTAGTAGCTAATTTCTGTTTTTAAAAGACAATCTATTTGCAAAGTTAACGTAAGAATGCAGGAAGCACCATATATAATATTAAGGTGCTGAATGCTACAGAGAAATAGTATTAGAGTGCTGGTTTCTACTTTACCCTTACAAAAATATACACGCATTTTTAGCTAATAACAATCATCTCCAAAGCTTAAGAATATAATGACAAATTGCAAACATAGTCCTGTACATACAACCCATAAGAAAATTTCTCCAAAGTTGGGAAATAATTTTAAACTTTAGAGAATAAGAACACCAACTTAAAAAAGAAAAACGAAAAGAACCACATCCTACTGGAGTTAGATCCCTTCAATTAATTGAAAGAATTATGTGAGAAGAAAGAAGAGAATGTGGGAGAGACCCTTATGGAGATAGGCATCATCCCTGTCTCTTGTTTCTTTCACATTATACTTTTGATTAATTGAGAGAATCCAAATCCAAGCAACACTCAAATATGTAAAGTTCAACAAATATAATGAACTTTACAACAACAACAACAAAATAGCATCAGCAAGTGAAAGAAAAAAGGGGGAATCAACCATTGCAGGATCAATGGACACCCAATTTCTTCTTAGCCATCCATCCCTTTCTGATGAGATTCAAATGCGCCTTCTTCCTTCTAGAAAGTTCTTCAAACTGTTCTTGATAGAAAGCCTCAATCGCCTCAATTTCCAACGTCAGCTCAGGATCTGCGTCCTCCTCTGCTAAAGAAAAAGAACAGTTGCTTGTCAAGCTTAAAACATTATATGTTCCATTAAATGGTGGATCCGTTTCATTCTTAGTAAAGTTGTTCATCCCAATGCCTTCCCTCACACTGTTGTTATCTGTTGTTCTCTCCAGTTTGCAAGCCTCAAGATATGCATCCCCAAGATCCAGTTCAGAGAGAGACCAGCTCAAGGATTTAGAGCTCCCATTGGAATCGAGAGAGTTGTCGGTTTTTATACATGAATTCTTAGCAACTAGCGCAGAGGTTGCGGATCCTTGGGAACATTGCAAAGTAGCATTATTAACAGTGTCACCCAACAAGCTGCCCTCCTCAGTTGTAGCCTCACCGTCTTGAACACCGGTAATTAGCTCGTACACATCATCTTGGTAAGTAACTGATCCTGCAGGATCACTAGTTAGGATGGAGTCCCATAGACTTGTTTGGGTCTGGCCATCTACCTGTGTTGATGACCCACCACCATTCAGGCTTGTTACATCACTTGAGGAACAATCAGATGAAGGTTTCCAGCCAGGTAGAAGTTTTGTTATCAAATGATCAATAAGCTCGGCAATGGAGAGCACATCACATTCTGCTAAATCTAGTTGTTGTTCAACCATCTCTGAGGCCACTGAGACTGCAGTGTCTGAATCAAGATAAAAGGGAAAATTTATATCCCTAACTCGACCTGCAAGTATAAGAATGTCATGTCATTGCCATGTAGATGATGAAAACTGTAGCATAACCCTAACACCAGTTCACGCATTCTTCAATCCCCACCTCAGAGATAAATAGAATTTTGTTTTTTTGGGTTTTATGGTTTTTTTTTTTGGGGGGGGGGGGGTTTGCGGGCATATACTGACCAGCGGAATCTGCAATACGCAAGGTCAATGATAAAGATTTATCATCTTTTTTTGTCCCTTTCAAACTAAATTCATTCTCCTCAGATATCCTCTGGAATTCTACAACTGGAGACCGAGGACTTCCACAGAAGCTTTCAGCAAATGTACTCACAGAAATCTGTTTATAGTCAGCATCTAGGTCGATAGACGAAGCACCAGACCTGGACAAATTTATAGACCTTGGAGTTTTATGAGGCAACTGTAAAGGATCTCGGATTGGATTTTTTGGATTCTCAACTTGAAGAAATGGGTCTTTGAGAAGCTCCTCAGCAGACAATCTCTGAGATGCTGGAACCAAACATTTTTCAATAAACTCTCTAATTTGGCGGTCATTCACCTTGTTAAGAGAAGCAGGTTTAATGCCCTGCAGTAGGAGGCATCAGAACATTAGATGTTATATGAAGTGGCAAGCATCTAAATGTATTCAATAGCATAAGGAACTAACTACTGATGTTTAGTATACTTACAGAGGTAACTTTCTTAAAAACTTGAGCTGGATTTTTGCATTCACTATAGGGATACTCAAAAGTAATCATCTCTAACATGCACATCCCAAAAGAATAGATGTCGACAAGCTCATTGTATTCCTCTTCATAAAGCTCAGGCGCCATAAATTCAGGAGTCCCTTAATAATTAAAAGTACAAAACAACAAATTGAGTGTCCTAGAAGATTTAGTACTACCTCTGGTCCTTAATATAAGAACTAGTTAGGGGGTTGATCTGGTTTTAAATATAAGATCTCAAACCACTTTGTCCCCCATATTTATCATGTTTTTTCTAAACTATCCACTTTGCACATGTTAAGGGAGTTTGCATCAAGAGGCAATTTCAATGCAAATGATTTGAGAGGGCATTTTAGGGAAACCAATACATATTTTTGACAAACAACTAATTTTCTTAATCTAACCAAATTAGTTAAGTAGATTTTATATTAAGGCCTGGGGGAGTATGATGACAACCTCACAGTTAAAGAGAGTAATATCATACCAATGACACTTCGAGCAACTGGTTGCTGCATCACAGTTGCCAAGCCTAGGTCTCCTATTTTAACTTCTCCATGGTTTCCATTCACAAAGATGTTGTCACATTTCAAGTCCCTATGTATAATAGGAGGCTTTTGACTATGGATGTAGGCTAAACCTTGGAGAATCTGCCTAGCCCAACTTTTGATGGCCTTCAGGTCAACATTTTTATGCTTCTTACGGTATCTGTTAGCCAAAATGTGTAAAATATAACAGCAGAACAACTTAAAGGAAAGCAAGAAAATCCAGACACAAAAACATACTGTCTCAAAGTTCCAGACATGAAGAGCTCAGTGATCATGTTAATAGTTTGGTTCTCATCGTCAACCCAAGAATGATAGAACTTCATAATATTTTCATGTTTCAAAGACTTCAGTATGTGAACTTCAGAGTACAGTTTTTCCAGATTTACTGCTGAGTGCAAAAGGTCATTAATCCTAACTTGGTTCCAAGCAACTTCGATCCCATCAACTTCATCAAAAGCCCTATAACTGCCAATGAAAGAGAAAGAGATCTAAGTAACATAAAGTAACAATAGTAATTAAAAAATAATAAGAGATAGAGGATCATAGTCATACACAGTCTTGAAAGCACCCTTGCCTAAGATTTCATTGTACTGTTACAAAAAGAAAAAGAGAGATTAGAAAAATAACATAGAAAGACTAGGCAAATTATTGAATATTGGACATAAGCCTCAAGGATTTTGAAATTTCATTGGGGCTAACACACTTAATAAAATGTGTAGTTCATAAATCTAGAAATTGACCATGATTTATCTCTCAAGTTTAAACAAGAAACATTTAATTATTACCTTCAGCAAAATAATGTCAAGCGCTATATTAGCTGCCCTAATTTTACCATGATGGAAAATGTGCATTCTAACATATTATATAAATTTTCCAGTTATTTAAACCAAGCTCAACTTATTTCCCTAACAAACTAAAGATGGAAAAATTTACTCACGTAGCAATCCAGACAAGTACCATGGATATGTGTCGACCCCTATAGCCAAACTTACTCATATTCACCATAATGTTCAATTGTAGTTCCAAGGCATCAATATTTGCCATCCAAAATTCCTAAAGACTTGGTGTTTTTTTATCCATTTCTTTGCTTCTTCGACTCAAAACAAAACATAATCATCAACAAGAATTGAATCTTATCTAGAAATAACCAGCACCATCCCCAAAAGTTATGGTACAGAAGAGCAAATTGAATTGAAAAACAGATAATGTAAAACAGGCATAGCCTTCATACCCGCGTATATCGACCAGTTGGGTCTTTCTCTGCAAAATCCTCCTCCAACTCAGCTGGCTCTTTTGTCCCTGTTCCATCGTTTTCAGGCATTGCCGATTCAACCCCAGAATCCATTCTGCTCACAGAACCCAACAGCAACAAGATCTATTTACTTTTGGTTCTTCGATTGTTATTGTTGTTCGAATCGATTACAAACGTTGCTGATCAACGAAAGAACAACGACCCCCGAAGAATTATGGGGAGGCGATGCTAGAGAAATGGAATGCCGAAGGGATCGACATCCGAACACAATTGTAGGAGGGAATGAACCTGAATCCAAAACCCTGCCATTCATATCATAGCAAAAGCTCATCCTCAAACAAAACCTAATACCACCTTCCTATCGAAATCCATATTTAACACCACCAGCCCCAAGTCCCAGGAAATCCTAACACGCAGAACAAAAGTTTACCTAGTGAATTTCGATTACAACATCTCTTTTTTATTTTTCATAAAGTCGACCACAACATCTCCCAGAGAAAAGGAAAAGGTAAGAGAAGATACTTTTGGTAGGAACGTGTGATGATTGGCAGGCGAAAGAAAGAGGGAGAAAGAAGCAGATGAGAACGAGAAAAATCGGAACTGACTCGAGGTGGGGTGCGAGAGAGAAGGACGAAACATACACTTGTACGGTCATGCTGAATGAAGCTTTTTGGAGAATCCATATTATTTATATCCTTCGGTTCGGTGTGGAAAGCAGATAACGTTGGTTCTGATTGTTGAGGTCAGTTCCTCTCCAGTCTCCCGGGAAACCGCACTTGACAATTGGCGGGCTGGGCGGTTTATTTTTTTTTAAATTTTTTAACAAATAAAATTGAAAAAGTAGGTCACTAGTAGAACCAATAAAATGGGCCCACGGGCTCAACCTACAGCCCGCCGGTTTTAATAAGGTTAGGGTTGGGGTTTTTCAGGCTAAAAAAAAAATATAGACTACATAAACCCACACTGCGCAATCCGAGAGATGATGTGAGCTGGCCCATAGTTTTTTCCCCAATAATAGGTTTGATTTTGGATTTGGGTTATTGGACACTTCACACTTGGACTTGAACAGTGTCACAATGTGTCAGTGACACAGTGTGAGTGGGCCTATAAAATTTTTTTCCCTTATAAAGAAGTTAAAAAAAAAATTTGTGTGGGCTACGAGTTAGCCCGCAAACCCACATATGAGGGTTAGGGTTGGTAATTTCCCAGCCTGTGAAAATGCGGGCCGGCTAACCCGTATTTCCGGCTCTAGTCAATAGAGTGATAGGCAGAGGTTTAAAAAGGAAGAATTTCAGAAAAATACCTTTAAAATTTAAATATTCCACATTAATGATTTCCTATTAAAAATTCCATGTTACTGAGTAACAAAATTGATTTGATATTTTGAGAGTATTTTTTTAGAATTTTCTCTTTAAAAAAATGTTTAAAACCGTGACAGTATAAATTTATAACACTCTTTCCTATGTCCTTAATATATGATATATTTAGAGAGTTGGCCTTAATCCTAAATGTAAGATATGTTTTTCATATTTATCAATTTTTTTTAATTATAATTAAGGAGAATAGAGATGGAGGGAATTAAGGAAAAGGATTAGCAATAGTGTTTTAAAAAATATATATTATATTAATTAAATTTTTAAATTTAATCAAACTAAGTAACTATGTCTTATATTAAGTATGGAAGGGAATAATATATTTTGGGGCAAACTAACCTCAATAAAATCATATGCTCCAGTCTGTCTGTCCGTTAGTAAGTTTTAGTTTGTTCTTTTAAACTTTAATAAGTAATAACTTTCATTACCACCCAAAGAGATGCTTTCCATTCTGTATATTTACATCAAAAATAAAAATAACTAAAAACTATTATAAATATTTTGATGAATGGAGTTCATAATTCTATAATTTCTTAAAATTTTATGTCACGGTCAATATCATTATACTTTTTTTTTTAGTAGCATCATTATACTTTATATATCTGAAGTGGATGACTTTCTAAAATTTGTTCCCATAATTTCTAATGATGTCATGTTTTACCATAAAATGCGGGTGAATTCTTTTGTTCACGAAATTGTGACTTTTTGAGAAAAGTTGGAGGCCTGTATAGATAACTTAATACTAGCTCCGATGCTCAATATAAGAGCGAGTAGATTTTTTTAGAAAGATTAAGGAAGCTAAATAATTTACTTAATTATAATATATATTTCATATCATTAGATTATATGTTAGCTTATAGTTTAAGTAAATTAGTTTAGAGAAAAAATGATAAATATAAATACCTTAATATACTTTATTTTGTTTTCTTATATCTCTAAAAAAGGTAACTGACTCTTATATTAAAGATTGGAGGAAGTATAAAGGATTGATGAACATAAAAATCTACATAAATAAAAAAATCTTCATACATCCTTATTGTTTCTGTGTTTCACATATTTTGCATCTTGCTTTCAATACTTGTTTTATTGCTCCTAGCACTCTGAGTTACAAGATTTTTACCATATGATTGGGAGTGTTTTTTTTTTTTTAAAGCATGATAAATCAGCAAGGCCTGCAAATAACTATTTGTTTAAATTATGGGTTCATTTTAAACTGAATATATATATTTTATATATATATCCACCTAATTAATTGTTGGAATAATAATTTATTCCCAACTAGTTACAAATTGAAATTAATACATCTCTAACTCATTGACATTGCAAAAAGAAAAAAAAAAAAGATCTACCAACTCAATACGCATCTCAACATAGAATATAATCCAAGGTCGTTGCTAGAATTTGCAAATCATTATACATTATGGTTTTAGGAAGAGAGAAATGCTTTACACTAAGATCCAACCTTCTTTACGATGCTTTCAGGAAGTATAAAAAGTTGTTCCCCGACAAACCTGCATGCAAAGTATAATCATAATAAGTTAATTAGTTGACATTTCCCAATAAAATATATTACCTGATTTTTTATATAAGAGCTAATATTTAACCAAAATATAAGAGTTAGTTGATTAATTTGTGTAAATTAAGAAAGTTAGCTATATTAGTTACTTGTAAGAAATATAAATTAGTTTTCTTAATATGACAACTTTCATCATTACTATATTTAGATATAAATTCCTTAATGTATGCAATCAATAAAAATGTTTAAAAAAAAATTATAAATTCAGAAGACAAAATATATATATTGGAGTCTTATATATATTATTATATGATCAAATTCAATCATCAACTAGCTATTATATTAAGGAG
The DNA here is from genome assembly GCA_963242795.1 of Inga leiocalycina. NCBI lineage: Eukaryota > Viridiplantae > Streptophyta > Magnoliopsida > Fabales > Fabaceae > Inga > Inga leiocalycina. The sequence continues at coordinate 5,166,064 of OY725328.1, read as the reverse complement.
ATGAGGTAGTATATGTTACTAAATAATCAAATAATTTTATCAATTAGAGATCTGATGTGAAAAATCCACGCCTCTTGCCAGCCTTGTTCTTTGCTATATACCTTTTTTTTCTTAATGTGAAGAGGATTATTCATCAAAAAAGAGAATGAAGAAGATTAAAAGATATGAACGAAAGTGAAAAAAAAAAGTACTACTCCCTCCGGTCCTAAATATAGGACAAAGTTTGTAGTGCAATTTGCACTACAAACTTTGTCCTATATTTAGGACCGGAGGTAGTATTAATTATTAAACACCATCACTTGCCATACATGCAGGCACTTGAATATACGAGCACTAAGCATGGATAAGGGTGTGTTTGGATTGACAATTGGATAAGTGATTTATTTTTATTTAGACTTATGAAATCTTAAAATTGGAAAAAAGTTAGATTGGGTAAAATAATGAGTGTTTGGATTGGTGATTGGATAAGGAATTTATGTAAAAGTAAATGATGTTTGGTTTGGCTTTTGCATAAGTGGCTTTTGTATTATTTAAGAGAAAAAATTATAAAAATTATGAAAAATGAAGGGACAATTGTGAAAAAAGTCCTCATTGGCAATTTAATTGTTAAATGAGATCTGGGAAGATATCTACACACTGAGGGATTTGTTCACAATTTTCTCAAAAATTAACTTTGAAAATTTGGCATTGGTACAATTTTAATAAAATTATATCAAGCTTTAATTTAAATCGGTACACTCCAAAAGTCTTTTCTATTGTGCACCTTAAACTTAAATTTTATAAATTATATTAAACTTTAATTTAAATATTAAATCCTAACTTATATTTTCACATAGCTTAAAATCTAACAAAATAAACCGATTAAAACCTCAATAATACCTCTAATAATCCAAATAAATTATTTAAACTAAATTTAATAGGTAAAAACACCATATAAAAACTAATTTATGACATGTTTTAAGAAATTGATTATAAAATCATAAAAAAACTAAATAATAAATTTAAACTGATTAAAATTAATTATTAATTATTCTCTACATTTCTATAGTTATATATTAATAAAACTCAAAACTTGCCTAAAATTTTATTCGAAAGTATTATCTAATTAACAAAAGATTACTATCTAAAGAAAGAGAAAATTATTTAGAACATTTTTCATAAAAAAATTTTATGATTAGAAATGATTTTGAGTATCTTAGTGATCCTCAAAGATATGAAAATACTTCTATTAATATTATTTTACACACATGCACATAAATTCCATTGTGAGGTTTATTAATTTTTTCAATTTTTAACTTTTTTTATTTTAAATCCCATTACTAAACCAAACACTCATTTTAACTTTTCCACTGTTTAGGCCGGTTTTCTGGTGCAAACACATCCACATAATTATCAGGCACAATTGTTATGCACTAGACAGTAAAATTCTGCAATTCACATCAATATGGTGTCGTGGTGTAGTTGGTTATCACGTCAGTCTAACACACTGAAGGTCTCCGGTTCAAGTCCGGGCGACGCCATTTTTCTATTTTGGTTTATTCCGTTAACTTTGGTTATTCCTTCATCCGTGGACCAATAGGTGTGGTAGTTATTTCATCGGAAAACGGTATAGCAGTTAAAAACGAGATTCCTTGATTGATGGGCTATTACAGAATAGTGAATACTGAGACAGAAAACGGATTAGTCACCTTTCTCTCTTTCAGGTCTTACTCTTACTGTTCCTACTGGTTTTGCTTCACTCTCTGCTGATCCCGCAAGGGGGAAAACAAAATCTTTCCTAATTTTTACGACGTTTCTCGAGAAATTCAATAATATGGAGACGACGAGAGGCACCAGATCTTCGAGAACCAAGCAGAAGGCTGACTTGGTATCAGTTCTTAGGAAATCATGGTACCATTTAAGGTTGTCCGTCAGAGACCCATCTAGGGTTCCGACCTGGGATGCCATTGTGCTCACCGCGGCTAGTCCCGAACAAGCCAAGCTGTACAATTGGCAACTCAACCGGGCAAAGCGAATGGGTCGGATTGCGGAGTCCACAATCACACTCGCTGTGCCTGACCCGGATGGGCAGCGGATCGGATCTGGAGCTGCAACCCTTAATGCCATTTATGCCCTCCTCTGGCATTATCAGAACCTTGGAGCGGAGCTTGGTACAGAGGTACAGATATTAAAGATTAGTGCCATTCTTATAGTTTGGAACTATTGAACTAATATTATGGTACAACACACCTAAAAACCTAAAGTTTTTGTCCCATAGTAAATGATGGAGCTGCTGTTTTATAATAGCATTGGTAGATGTTAATGAATCACTCTCTAAATTGTTGGCCTATTGTGCAGGTAATTATATTTCATTGCTTTGCAAATTGAATTGATGCTCTGAACATTTATTTTCAAATGAAGTGGTTCAATGGATTGTTTTTTGATGCATTGGTGCTGCTCACATTTGGCTTGAATCTGATCAGATGGGACCGATGGTACCAAGATATAAGCAAAATTTATCATATTTGTCAAACTCAGTTTATTCCAATTGTCAGGTTATAGCTTGACGGCTTTGCATCATTCAGCAGATAGGAACTTGGACTTGTCCCTGATTAATGATCCTTCTGGCTGCAAAACTGTTAAGGAGAATCCCTCACGTGGCTCTAACATGATCTGCGCACGCGTAGCATTTGTTTATGTCATGCTGCTTGATATTCTGTTCACATTTTCTTTGTTCCAGGGTCAAAGGCTTTGTATTTTGTACTCTTAAGCATCTAATTCTCAAATGTGAGGCTTGATGAGTGATCTATGATTAACAGGTGTCAAATATAAATAATAATGATACTGGATCTGTTGAGCTGCATGGGGATTCTCTTCAGCGAATAGTTAATTTAATAGCCAAAAGGCATGTGCTATTGCTTCATGCTGGAGGTGATTCTAAAAGGGTGCCATGGGCAAACCCGATGGGAAAAGTTTTCTTGCCTCTTCCATATTTGGCAGCAGATGATCCAGATGGGCCAGTTCCACTGCTTTTTGACCATATACTTGCCATTGCTTCTTGTGCAAGGCAACCTTTCGGAAATGAAGGTTTTTTGTTCATATATGCATTCTATTGGTTTGATTTTATTTTAAAGGAGTGGTCTTTAATTTCTTTGTCCTTCTAGTGTCTGATGAAATATCTGACATATAAGTGTTTGCCTAAGGTGTTTATGTTTTGTTAATTCATATTAATTTCATACTGGTAATAAATTAACTCTTAAATTTGATGCTATAAAAGGAATGCTCTGCTGACTTTCTAGCATTAATGATGGGCTGATGTTTGCTTATGCAATTCTTTTTATATTTACAGGTGGAATGTTGACCATGACTGGTGATGTTCTTCCTTGTTTTGATGCATCCATGTTGACACTTCCTGAGGACAGTTCCTGCATTGTTACTGTTCCAATTACCCTTGATGTTGCTTCAAACCACGGAGTAGTTGTTGCTGCTCAAACTGAAATTCCAGCCCAAAGTTATGCAGTCAGTTTAGTTGATAATCTACTACAGAAACCTACCATGGAGGAGCTAGAGAAAAGTAAAGCAATTTTAGGTGATGGTAGAACACTTCTTGATACTGGAATAATAGCAGTTAAAGGCAAGGCATGGTTGGAGCTTGTTACACTTGCATGTTCCTGTCCGGAAATGATTAAAGAGCTTCTGAAGATAAAAAAGGAGGTATGTTGCCAGAGTTCAGTTTTAAATATATACTTTTAATTAATTATTGAGAATGCATGAGGATCTCATTTTTATGCTCTAGGGCCATTCTTGTCTTTGGCTCATTTTCCTAGGTGTTGGCAGAAGTTATTTTTATGGAAACTTTTTAAAGACTTGTGCGTGTGCACTTTTGTTAAAAAACAAAAATTCCTCATCGTATTGACTCAGATTGGTTTTACTGCAGCTACTTTGGTTCAGTACCATGTATCATCCAATCAACAAAAGACTTCCTTTTGACATGACAAAATTTTTTTTTTTGGCCAATTGTTTTCCCTTTTCTTTACCCCCATACTGACTGATTGGTTATCCCTTTCTTTTTCTCCAGCTTGATTGTCTTCATTCATTTCTGTAATAATTCCTCTTATAAACTACAACTCTACAAGTCAGTACAATTAACAACATAACTTTAGGATATGTATAGTTATTTATAGGATCTGTATAAAAAAAGCATCTGATGCTTTCATGACTTTATGGAGTAGTGAAGGTTTTTGATCTTATAATAATTTCTTCATGTTGTGCAGATGAGTCTATATGAAGACCTGGTTGCAGCATGGGTACCTGCAAAGCATGAGTGGTTGAGGAAACGTCCACTGGGAAAAGAATTAGTTGGCAATTTGGGAAAGGAAAAGATGTTCACCTATTGTGCCTGTATGACTAACCTCATGATTTCTATTTATATATATATATATGTTTGTATGTATCTGTTTCATTCCTCCTTTCTATCTGTATGTAATTCCTTTTTTTTCACATTGTAATTGTCATATCAATCCACTGCAGATGACTTGTTGTTTTTGCATTTCGGGACCTCAAGTGAAGTCTTAGATCATCTAAGTGGGGCTGGTTCGGAACTTGTTGGTCGAAGACACTTGTGTTCTATTCCGGCAACTACAGCGTGCGACATTACAGCATCAGCTATTATCCTTTCTAGTAAAATAGCGCCTGGTATCTCAATTGGAGAAGACTCTCTGGTTTATGATTCATCCATTGCTGGCGGAATTCAAATCGGTTCCCTTTGTATTGTTGTTGGAGTTAACATCTCACTTGATGACTACACTAAAGTAGAAGATTCATTTAAATTTATGCTTCCAGATCGGCATTGTCTTTGGGAGGTTCCCATGGTTGGAAGCGGTGAAAGAGTCCTAGTATATTGTGGCCTTCATGATAACCCCAAAAGTTTACTTTCTAGAGATGGTACCTTTTGTGGGAAACCTTGGAAGAAGGTTTTACATGATTTAGGTATTCAAGAAAGTGATTTATGGACCTCCACAAGAACTACTGATAACTGTTTGTGGAACTCAAAAATATACCCTATACTTTCCTATGCCGAGATGCTTAAGGTCGCAATGTGGTTAATGGGTCTAGTTAACAACAAATCTGAGCAGATGTTTTCTTTATGGAAATCATCCCGTCGCATCAGTCTAGAGGAGTTGCATAGATCAATTGATTTCTCAAGGATGTGCATTGGTTCTAGTAACCACCAAGCTGATCTGGCTGCAGGAATTGCAAAAGCTTGCATCAGTTATGGAATGCTTGGCCGTAATTTGTCTCAATTATGTGATGAAATTCTTCAAAAAGAGGAATTGGGCATTGGAATATGCAAGGATTTCCTAGCTATGTGTCCAAAAGTTCAGGAGCAGAACTCTAATGTGCTTCCCAAAAGCCGGGCTTACCAGGTTCAAGTCGATCTTCTTAGAGCCTGCAATGATGAAATGGCAGCATGCAAGTTGGAGCACCAAGTTTGGGCAGCAGTGGCTGATGAAACTGCTTCAGCAGTAAGATATGGATTTAAAGGTACTGAGTACATGCTTCTTCTTTTTTTTTACATACGGAGTACATGCTTTTATCTTGGCCAAAGATGTCATATTCACATAATGAATTGAACAATAGTTTATACTTAGAAGTAAAGCATGCGTTTTTGGTGGGGATATTTTGATACAACTGGATGATTAGTATGCACTGCTTTTGAGTTAATTCTCTATCTTGACTCTCCGGAATAAAAGCAAAACAGAGAAAGTATATACATGCATCATTTTAGGATTATTCATGGACGTTTACGATAAGCTAGCCTGAGAAATCCTAATGAAAATGTATCATTCCTGGTAGAGTTTGGTATATATAAATTAGCAAAAGGGATAATTTTCTTTTGAAAAGCTACTTTGAATTTTAGGTCTTAACGAGTGATGAATTTTTAGTTTCATTGTAAAGTGTTATTAAGCGTTGCTAGTATGATTATAATTTATTGTTACCTTTGGCATCAAATAATGAAATGAAATATAAAATGAGGTGGTTATTTTGTGAGCCTTTATATATAACAAAGGTTTGAACAATGTAGAACCTAATTATGTTTTGAAGTAAAAATAGTGAAGGTGTTGGCACTTAATGATAACATTTAAGTGTGCATTGTAATTGAGTAATTATAATGGTTCAGCAAAAAGTTGGGGTTAGGGTGGGATAACATTCATTGCTGTGATTTCAGGTCACATAACACTTGCACAGGTTTAATCACCAGTAGTACCACTTGCTATAGGACAGCTTTTATCAGCAGTGGCAACAAGATGATTTTTCTTCTCTATAGATGAGTTATGTTCCAATGTTGTTTTCTCCCCAAACTTTAAACTTTATTGGAAAATATTGTTACACAGTAATATTTGGCACTTCTATTCCCCATCCTCTGTTGATGATTGTCTTTTGCACTTCTTGACCTTCAACTGTTCAGAAGTTTATAAGCTGCTTTTACTGTAGAACATTTATCAGAGTCTTCTGGCGCCATCTCCTGTCAGGAATACCAGAATAACAATCATGATACCCATAAGTCCTTCCGTCCTAGAAGAGTACAGGTAGAGTTACCGGTTCGGGTAGATTTTGTTGGTGGTTGGAGTGATACCCCCCCTTGGAGCATAGAGCGTGCTGGATGTGTCTTGAATATGGCAATAAGCTTGGAAGGTTCTCTTCCAATTGGCACCACTATAGAAACAACTGAAACAACTGGAGTATTAATTGCTGACGATGCTGAGAACCAGTTGTACATTGAAGATTTTACATCTATTTCTGCACCATTTGACAAAGATGATTCATTTCGGCTGGTGAAATCTGCATTACTAGTAACTGGCATTGTTCATGATGAGATTCTTGCTGATATCGGCTTGCGAATCAAGACATGGGCCAATGTTCCCCGTGGTAGTGGATTGGGTACTTCAAGTATCTTAGCTGCTGCAGTTGTGAAAGGTCTTCTTCAGATAATTGACGGGGATGAGAGCACTGAGAATGTTGCTAGACTAGTTTTGGTGTTGGAGCAACTCATGGGGACTGGAGGGGGCTGGCAAGATCAAATTGGGGGTTTGTACCCAGGGATTAAGTGCACTTCTAGCTTTCCTGGAATTCCATTGAGGCTTCAAGTCATTCCCCTGTTGGCTTCACCTCAATTGATTTCGGAGTTGCAGCAACGACTGCTTGTAGTATTTACTGGTCAGGTAAGTATTAGTTTATGGTACTGATTTGCATTTTATGTTTGTTGCTTCACAAATGTATCAAGAATTTTCTTTAGAGATTCATACGTAGGGTTATTTATCTTCTTAAGCTTTGCAATAGCAACATGTTCTTTCATTTAATCTGTACTATTTGGGCGAAGTTTCCAATTTTATTGTCTAGTAGTACTTTGGTGAAAACTGAAAAGACTCGAATGCATTGTAAAGTACAGTAGAAAATTAGAATTATTGTTACAAGGAATGGTACATGTAGATTTTTGGGTTGTATCAGATTTACCTACAGCCTGTTTGAGTTAGTGTTCAAAAAGTCGGTTCATGCAAGTCGAGACAAAACTTCTCTCACTTACTCACCTCGTATACTGTAAATCACGTTGGAAAAGCAGCTTCTACCGCTAATCCAAATAGGCACTACATGAAAGCATGAGAATCCGAATTAGAAGGCATATACACATCTCCTTTTTCTGATCAATAGGAATATGGATATAGAGTTTGCTCTACTTTTGTGCTCTTTATGTGGATAACTGATAAATAGTGTCTAGAGATGATATTCCAAAGAGCTTAGGATGCTTATACCACGCAGGGAAATTATTCCTTATTATTCCTGTTGTTCTTGCTTAGCTAATGCACAAAGCACAGGACTAAGGTAAACGGAAGTATGTTTTACCAAAAAGAAAAGGAAAGCTTAAGTTTGAAGTCTGAATTCTTATGGAATTGTTTTTGTTTTGTATTTAATTTTTTTAAAACTATTTTACTTGTTCCTAGTCATTCTTAGGCTAATGTTAGACAGCAATTAACTTTGCTTATTATTTGTGAACTTTGAATTTAATTATACCATGAATCTCTCTGTTAGGTTCGACTCGCCAATAAGGTGCTGCAAAAAGTGGTAACTAGATATCTTCGCCGCGATAACCTTCTTGTGTCGAGCATCAAGCGCCTTGTGGAACTGGCAAAGATTGGGAGAGAAGCTTTAATGAACTGTGATGTGGATGAGCTTGGTGAGATAATGTTGGAAGCTTGGAGGCTGCATCAAGAACTTGACCCATTTTGCAGCAATGAGTCTGTTGATAGGCTCTTTTCCTTTGCCAGTCCCTATTGCTGTGGGTACAAGCTGGTTGGAGCTGGTGGTGGGGGCTTTGCTCTCTTACTGGCCAAACATGCTGAGTCAGCCAAACAACTCAGCCACAGGCTCCAAACTGAGAAACAGTTTGATGTGAAAATCTATGACTGGAAGATTTTTCTGTGACTCTTGCATCAGAATTTAGGTGTTATGTGTTGATTAATAGGCTTATTCTTATCCCGTTCTTTTGTATATCTAGAGGTCATTGGGATTATTGATAATATATATACAACAACAATAAAGTTTTATGCAACTAGGTAGGGTACTATATACCATTCTGGTTCAATTTATAAGTTCTTTTTAACAAAAAAATTTGGTTCTATTTATAAGTCCAGTTTCAATGTAATAAATGAGATTGTGACAATTTTGTTCCTATTTATTATACCAATAAAGAAATAATTTAAAGATATATAGAAAAGAAAAAGTTGAAAAGTATCCATTCATAAATGAGGGCATAATTGGAAATTCACCTCATAATCATTGAGTTAATTACCTTTTCTTGGTATGTGAGATTTAATTAAAAGGTGTGTGTGTGATTCACTGTCAAAGTTATATATTGAAATATTTCATTCTTTATTTGTATCTTGATAAACCGGGTGCATCCTCATAGAGTTTTTGTTTGTTCTTCACAGAGGGCGAGTCTTGGTGTGGTATTAAGGTTGTTGCCATGTCTAAAGATCACATATTCAACTCCTAGAAACAGCTTCTTCATTTTGAGAATGGGATTATTTACATTTATTCCTTCTCAGATCTATGCATTGGGCCACCTTTGAGGTGGTAAATTTTTAAGACTGAGGCATGATAAAATGTGGTTATTTGTCATAAGTATGATTTATTACTTTTATACCCACATATTACATTTTTAACCTAATATGAAATTTTTATCCACCTTAACTTGCACATGAAGCCTGAACACAAATACATACATGGTAAAAGTAGTGATGAAAAAATAAGGTGACTGCCCAATAAGAAAGAGGGTGAGAAAAAGGGCACCAAATGAGAATCGCTTCTTAACGTGGCAAGGAATCCAAAGCTCCAAGGTGGGTGGAAACTTCATCCTTATGCCAAACTGGCTATGGGGCCCATCAAATTCATAACAATTTTGTTGCTACTTCTGCTCCTTAGTACAGGCTCTTCTCATCTTAAAACTCAGGACATAAGATTTATCATACATTCTCAAAAATATTTTTATTTAATGAATCCTAAAATGATTTAAAAAATGGAGCCCACACACTATTTAACACAGATAATAATTACTTTTTTGGAAAGAAACTGTGAATTTTTTTAAAGAAAAAACTAGTATTAAAATTGTTAATTAATTTTAATTTCTTCACTTAATCTACATTAAATAGGTTCTATGGTAAGGACCAGAAAGAAGATTATTATTATTATTATTATTATTATGCACAGATACTAAGCAATTAAATTCACTTGAAAAATGGTCATATTCATGAGTATGACGAGTAACTAGCAAGAAACTCTCCTACATCTGCTTTGATGGTCAACTGGGAGAGAAATAGCCCAAGGAAAACATAAAAAAAGGGGCAATGGGTCATCATCGCCCACAATCATCGTCACAATTAATTTGACATCATAAAAACCAAAAATTTCTTTAATACTCACGTTGTTAGCCGGTTAATGTTTGTTTTTTAAGATATTAAAAAGTTAAAAAAGCTATATTAAAATATTTATATTTATCATTTTTTTTAAATCATTTTGTTTAACTTATAAACTAATATATAATTGAATGAAGTAATATATAACATATGTTATGATTAATTAATATATCTAACTTTCTAAAACCCTCTGAATAAAGTCATCTAGTTCTTATTATTAAAGACGGAGTAGTACTTCAAAGTTATACTCCCTCCGGTTCTAATTATAAGATAAAGTTGACTTTTTTGGAGAAATTAAGGAAGCCAGTTAACTTACTTTAGAGTGTTTATATTTTTAGTATCCTTAGATTATATATTAGTTTATTAGTAAAATTAATTAGTTTGAAGGAAAAAATAAAAATATAAATACTCTAAAGTAATTTAATTGGCTTCCTTAATTTCTCCAAAAAAATCAACTTTATCTTATAATTAGGACCGGAGGGAGTATATCGTTTCACCCGTAAAAAAAAGATAAAAAAGTTATATATCATTTTCAGGTTAAAAAAAAAGCTATATATCATTTATTCATCTGGTGAGAGTTGTTTTTGGACATACGCATAGGGATCTTCCATATTAAATAAAAATTCAAACTCTAATTAAAGAGATTAATCATTCTATTAGATCAACATACTTGGTTGGTAAGAGTTGTTGATTATGTACATATCAATTTATTTTTTTCTTGTCAGAGTTAACGAACCATTAATTGACACGCCCATTCCATACGTTTTTTATGTTATCATGTGACCCCAAAAAAAAAAATTCTTCAATTATGATGATTTTAGGTGGGCCCGAGTCCAATTTCACATAAGTTGCAGACTTGACTGCAATAGGCACCGTCAAGTCGCACTGGGAAGAAGGAAGGAAGCGGTGTTGCGGTAGCGAGAGCGACAGAGAGAGACACACACAGAAGCAGAGATGGGTTTGCTTAGTCACAGAGTGGAGCGGAATGAGATCAAGCCAGGCGATCATATCTATACATACAGAGCTATCTTCACCTATTCTCATCATGGTCTCTTTCACTCTCTTTCTCACTGCTTTGTGCTTCCTTCTTCCTTAATTCAGATTTGTAGATTGTTTTTCGGAAGATTTGCAATGTAGGTTTTCTGTTTGAAATTGATCGAGCAATTTGGGTTTTCTTCATCATTATTCTGCTGGACTCTTCCTTTTTGTCTATAATATTCTTGGTTTTTCTTTTATATTTTGATAACATTATGCAAAGTGGGTTCATGAAGTCCTGGTTGCTCAAGGATCCTCGCTTCCTGCGACGACGGAAGTGTTTGGTTTGTCTATTCAGATTTGGATTTCGTAATTCGCAAGAAAATCGGTGGATTTTGACTTGATTGAGTTTGGATAAGTAGTCTTTTTAACTTAATTCGCAAGACAATTCGCTTCCTTGCGGCTTTAATTTCTCCTGTTCAGCTTGTTATTCGCGTAGTTTGATTCTCGTTTGCGCTTTTTATTGCAATTTGCTTCACTTTCACGTTTGGGCTTTAGGATTTTCTCTTTCCTTTTCTTTTTTCAATATATGTCCCTGTCCTAGCTCTTATTGTCCTTTAAGTAGACGGAGTTCTTGAATTAAAGCTTTACAATTCAGGAGGTGTCACATAGTAACGATGCAAATTGTGTTAAATAAATTATCTGTGGCGGTATATATTTGGGATTTTTATGGAATCAGTCCAATTTTTGACCATTATTAGACTCTCTAATTCAATCGATTTGGTTTTTTGTTTTTAAGTAGATTTACGTAGTTCTAGTGCTCTGCTTGGTTAATTGTAGGTAGAATGTGGGGAAATAGCAAGTCATCATTCCAATCCCTCTTTCATTTACTACCATTGAAAGTGGACCTTTTTTGTTATAATGGAACGAAGTTACTCTCCAGGGCTATATTAAAGTAGCGCTTCTTAATGTGCTGCATCATCCTCACAATGTACATACATAAACATAGTCCAATGAGGACAAAGTTCTTTGTAGCTGGGATATATGTTGTGATCGAAGCATCAGCTTAAGTTATCATTCTGTCATATTTGCATCTTCCTGTTTTTGAGCTTCCACTTCTGCTCATTGGTTCTTTTAATTCATGATGATGGACCTGGATGAGTTGAATGGGAAGCACACAATTTATTTAGCATGAAGTGGTATCGTTATCATAGCACGAGTCATTGAGATCTTGTCTTCATACTTTGGGAGGACAGACTTATATCCACAGCTCAAACTGCTTAGTGTTTGAACAATGGAACTCTGAAGTGTCTTAACTCTTAATTGTAACTAATGATTGGTTCAGTTGTTACTTGATGGTATCAGAATTGTGTGCCTTCTGTTGTGTTATTGTCTTCATTAGTGTCTTCACTCTTCACAATATTGGTAGGTTAAACTTGTTCATCAGTGTGGGTTTTCTGCTCGATTTACATCTAAATTCTGCATGGACGTTAAGTACTACCTTAATTTAGTGATGTATGTAGGAAAATCCTTAGACCATAAAGGCACAGATTTAGTGTGCAAAAAATTATGAGTTAAGTTGGATGTGAATCCGTGCATTTGTCATTGGGAAAGGTCCTAGCTACAAATCAAGTTCCTGGTTTTATACCTTGATACTTTTGTCATGCTACCCTGTTGAAGAGTTGGTATTACATATTTCTAACTTTTTTACTTTGTATACCTGAAAAACTAAGGTAAGATCCCGGGATTTGAAGGTCAAGATATCTTTCACTGTTGTCACTTTTTAAGGAAATCTTATGCAATAAAATGCTACTCTTAAACTGTGCCAGTTGTATGAAAAAGCCACTCATCTACCCATGTGCCAGCTTGGATTTTTCTCTCTTTCACACTCCTCTAGTATCTTCTATGTGGATTTACTTATAAGATCAGATACATTGAATTTGCTATTTACTGGTTTAAAGCAAGCTATCATGTTTTTACTTTTTTACTGAATCATTCGTTGCCCTGTGAGTAATTCTCCATTTTGCTTTGCATGTTTTGAAACTGTCATTCTTTGATTCAATCTGGGCTTACGCAGCCTTGTACATTTCCTTTCCGTAGCCTTAAGACTGACCTATGACTGTCCTTTCTGCCCTATGAAGACTGCAAATATGTGAGGCCTTTCTTGTTTGCTTTTGGTTAGTTTTAAGCTATTTCCTTTTGTTCTGTGAACCCTATCTATCCTCTGCTTTTTCATCAGGATCTGATGTTGACTACATCGTTTTTTAGTATCAATGAATTTTGTAAAATTGGCCGACTCAAGGTCACCTCTCTGGACTCTAAAAAGTCCAAGTCATCTCTAAATCCATGATGGAATTTCATAATTCAGGCCTGTTTGTTTCTGAATCACATTGAATTTGATACCATGCAGGTATTTTTGTTGGCGGAAGCAAGGTGGTTCATTTTAGACCAGAGCGAAACTTAAAGGCAATCGCTGAGACATCTTCCAACATGGGAGAAGAAGATGATGATACCTCAAGCCCATGTCCAACCTTTCCTGACTGTGGATTCAGGCAGCCAAACAGTGGCGTAGTTCTCTCTTGTCTGGACTGCTTCCTTCGAAACGGATCCCTATACTGCTTCGAGTACGGCGTTTCACCATCGGTTTTCATGGCCAAAATACGGGGTGGCACATGCACCACCGCGCCATCTGATCCTGCAGAGACCGTTATCCACAGAGCAATGTATCTCCTCCAAAATGGCTTTGGCAGTTATGATGTGTTTCAGAACAACTGTGAGGATTTCACCCTGTACTGCAAAACCGGTCTTCTGATTGTAGACAAGCAAGGGGTGGGAAGAAGTGGTCAGGCTTCTTCTGTCATCGGAGCTCCCTTGGCCGCCGTACTTTCTTCTCCCCTCAAGCTGTTAATGCCAAGTCCTGTAGGCGTGGCCACCGTAACAGCCGGAATGTATGCTATGAGCCGGTATGCCACCGATATCGGTGTCAGAAGCGACGTGATTAAGGTGGCGGTGGAGGACTTAGCTGTGAACCTGGGATGGACAAATTCTAATAATGAAGAGGTAGCTGAAAACTAAAACTTGAAGCTGACAGATTGCCAATATGATCTTACTTTTCCTTGTTCTGCTCAAATTGAATACTAACTAGATATAATGCTTGCCTTCCTGTTCATTTTATTCTGGACAACCATATGTTTCCAATTATTGTTGCCTGGTTAGTTGCTCAGGTTGTGCATGGAATGAAGTACAGTTAATTTGATGATTAATAAAGTAGTATTGATGAAAGGACTAACAAGTTCGTTGTTATAGGTATTAGCATGCCTTGATCAAATTTTGAAAATAGTTAAAGTATATTTTTTATCCTTTAAGTTTATCTGAAGTATCATTTTAGTCTTTTAAGTTTGTAAAGTGTATTTTTAATCCTTAAAACTTAACACTGTTAATGTTATTTATGGTAAATGATGATTAGACAAAATTAAGTAATGACTCTGTAATGAAGCAAGTTGACCACTTGCAATACAACACCTTATTTTATTTAATTTTATGTGGCATTTAATTAAGTTCTTTATTTTTAAATAAAAATCTAATTTAAACAAATTATTTTAGTCAATTTCTTGATCTTGATTTAAAGTTTTAGTCACCTCGGATTAAATTAAAATAAACCAAATTATACAATGAAAGGCATAACTCGGGTCGTGTTCTCTTGAGGAGCTTTTTATTTAATTTTTAAGCTAAACTAAGTGACAAAAATATTAAGATGAGTTTGAAAATTTTTTTCAATAATGAAAAATAACTTAGACTACTATTTTTTGGGTTTTTGTTTGAGAATTTTTGAGATAATTAAGGAAATTTGATTTAAGCAAATTGATGATGAATTCCTCTTAAAACAATGGAATATAGGTTATCCTTGCTCAAACTGATTTGGGGTTAAACTATTCAGTAGGTCAAAAATTAAACCTTAGCAACTTACTAAGTCTAGTGATATTAATTAATGATTACCCCTATAATTCTAGTTAGATAATTACTTCTTAATACACTATTAAATACCACTTAGTGTGCAATTTAGGATTGGATTTATGCAACTTTTTCATCTAAACAATAAACACTCAACTGAGATATTCAAATAAGATCAAAGTAGTCATAATACTCATTCAAACTATGAAAGAATAGCACAACCACGTTAAACTGAAAAGGGAATATATAAATATAAATCTCAAACCACACAATCCAATCCAATCCAAATCACAACTGTTCAATTTAAACTAAGATAAATAAATAAATAACTCACAGTATCAATAAATTAACCACAAAACATAAAATCCTAATTCAGAAAATCCGTTAGATAGCTAAATCAAAAAATTAAAATAAATAACTCCTCTCCATATATATCATCTCTCAAACCAATCTTCTGTTCCCATGAAATAAGAAAGAATTTGGCCTCCCATTAGCTTATCACAGCCATGGGTCTGTTGGACCTGAAGAACCATGAGAGATGAGATAATGGACGGAGAAGAAGATAGAGGCGTTGGTGAAGCTTGGTCTTTCTTCTGCCTCTGGTCTCCTTCTGTTCGAAATCGTGCTTCTGGTTCGTCACTGCCTCTCAATATCCTCAGCGGGTGCGTGCTGGTGTCCCCGTTCTAATTTTCAGGTCTTGGCTTTTAAGGTGCTGATCATGATCTTTTTTCCAGAAGGCTCTCGATCTTTTTTTATTCATTTATTATTTTTCCTACGATCTGAAATCTAGGTAGAATCCCATATAATTTGCGGCGGAATCCCTATGAGATTATATTTAGATCAGACCTCTCTCGATTCTGTGCAAGAGGCCAGGAAAAAAGGAATTCCAGAAAGACGCTGTTTTTCTGATTTTCGGACCAAAATGATATTTTGGAAATTTGGCGTACTTCTCAGTAATTTTCCCTGTTCTTTTCGCAGCCAAAAGCATCAGCTTCAGCGGAGATTTTCGGAATTTTGGACCCAACTGGTACTTTTAAAATTAGGAGTACTTTGCTGTCATTTTTTCTGATATTTTCCCTCCTGAAAATGACAGCTAATATTACAGAAAATAACCTTATTTTTGTCAGAATTCCCTTGTAGCCACAAGCAGAATTTTATTTTCAGTTTCAGTCCCAATAAATCTTTACATTTTTGTCCTTCATATCTAACTTTCCAAAATGACCTACAATTTAAATTAATATTTTATAATATCTTTATTCAAAATTCAAATTTTAAAGAGTAATAACAAGATTATAACAAATATATCCTTTTAAGATTTATTTTCACACATTCACCTTTAATTCAATTTAATCATAATAAATGTTATTTAGCCCAAAAATTAATGATAAAATCCTTAAATATGATATTAAATATTATGATAAAATCATGATATATCAATCCCCTTTCTTCTTTTTTCTTCATCATGGAACCCTGGCCTTAAACTACAGCCCTCACTTCATCTTCCTCGTACTTTCTTCCTATTCTAGATGTATTTTGATTTGATTTTTACATGGTTCTTCAGACCGGTCCGGACCTGCCGGTCTAACCCCGAAACCGTCGCGCCGGCGGTCCGATCGATTCGGTCTGATAATTAACCTCGGTTTGACCGGTTTTCTCACAGTTTGATCTTTTTTTATTTCTTTTAAATATTTTATTCAGAATTTTATATAAATAATCCTAAAATTTTCCCTTCCTCACCAATCTAGCCCCGGTCTGACCCTTAACCCAGTACCCCGACCGATTCAGTGACCGGTCTAAATTTCAGAACCTTGATTTTCATATCAACTTGTCCACTGGTTGTCACAAAGAACCTGAATCAAACTGAATGAGTTTTTCCTAATATTCTCAAAGTATATACTCAATCGGAGATAGTAATATATGATAATTGATTCTACTACTGGATCACCAACTATTTTCATAAAACTGGTGGCGTGTGGCGGCATCCCCAGTTGCGACCAAGAGAAACCATTAGGCAGAGCATAGAGATGGGAATACAGGCATGTCCGCCGTATAGACCCGCTTCCTATAAAACCTTCAATTTTTAAAACTTGTAGTTTTTTAGGGCTGATCTTTCATGGGCTCAGGCTAAAGCGGGCCTAAACTTATTTTAATTCTTTTTTTTTTAAATTTTACAATTTATTTATTATTTTGCTTTAAATTGAGATACATTATTTTTAAAACTCATAAATTTTTAGTTAAAATAATTATCTAATATCCAAATTAACCTTTTTTTTTAAGTTTAAATGAATAAATCATTGTAGAAAACAAAATAAATCAAACAATTTAATAAATGTTTGGTTGTTACTAATACTTCATTAGGTACTTAGGTGTCATCATATTAGTAATTTGATATAATAATATTACATATATTAGTTTATTTTAAAAAAACATTAAATGGGCTTAAAAGGGTTGGCTATACAGAGCTTGCGGCCTTACATGGCCGACCCTTTTAGGTCTGCTTTCATTTAAAGCCTCTAAATCATAAATTTAGCTCTTAACGAGTTCAAACCTAAACGTGCTAGCCGGACGGGCTCAGTTTGATTTCTTAACTCTAGCAGAGCATATGACTTCCAACGGATAAACAATTCTGCTTTTCCAGCTTTGTTTTTGATAAACCATAACCAAACAAAATTAAGACGCAAAAAAAAAAAAACCAAGAAACAGAGAGAACAATCAGCCAATGGCCGGAGAGAAACGTGCAGGCCTATTAACATTTAGCGTGTTTGTTTTGGCGATCTGCCTTCCAATCGGACTTCAACAGTGTTGTAATTGGGTTTGAACCAATGTATGGAAAACCGGACCGGACCGGCCGGTTCAGACCGGAAACCGGTGAACCGGTCACTGGTCCGGTCAGGGTGAGGGGAAAAAACCGGTGAACCGGTCAACCCGGTCTGACCCGATGTGAACCAACCTGAACCGGACTAGTCACGGTTTGATCCTTTTTTTTTTTTTTTTTACTTTTTTACACTCCAAATGAAGTCATTTTAGCCTTTTTTTTTTAAAAAAAAATTTCCTAACAGTTTTTTATTTATAAGGAGCTTTAAAAGGATTGTGGAATACTTTTAGCATTGGTTGGGGAAAAATCCTTATATACTTAATGATATTTTTGTAGGTATTAGGTTCAGGAGGTTATATTGGACTGTTAGTTGAAAAATAACTCTCATATAGTTTTTTGAAAGATATGTATGAACATTTAAATTATATATATTTTTTAAATTGACCCCGGTCTGACCCCCGGGTTAACCCCGGTCTGAACCACTGACCCTTAACCCAGTGCCTCGACCGGTTCAATGCCTGGTCTGATTTTCAGTACCTTGGTTTGAACAGTATTTTGGTTTTTTGAGATGTTTGGTTGAGCGATGAGATTTAGTATGCGTTTGATTGGGCTTATTTTTTGACAATAAGTTCTTATTACGCAAGCCGAGATAAAACTCCTCTCACATACTTACCTCATATACCGTGAATCACAATTTATAAGCACTTATTACCCAAAAATAAGTTATTCCAAACTAACACTTAAGCTGAAAAAAATCATAACTTGGAAAAAGTCATAAGCCTCAAAATGAAGCTTATTGGAGCTTATGTGCCTGTGTGTGTATAAAAAAATATTGATAAGAGTATTTTCATATTTTTGGGGATCAATGAGGTATTCAAAATCACTTTTAATCACAAAAATTCTTTTATGAAAAATGTTCTAAATAATTTTCTCTTTCTTTAGATAGTAATCTTCTGCTAATTAGAGAATACTTTGGGATAAGAGTTTAGGCAAATTTTGAGTTTTGTTAATATATGACTGTAGAAATGTAGAGAATAATTAATAATTAATTTTAATCATTTTAGATTTATTATTTATTTGTTTTATGATTTTATAATCAATTTTTTTTTTATAAACATGTCATAAATTAATTTCTATATAGTGTTTTTACCCATTAAATTTAGTTTAAATAATTTATTTGAATTATTGGAGGTATTATTGAGGTTTTAATAGATTTATTTTGTTAGATTTTGAGTTATGTGAAAATATGAGTTAGAATTTAATATTTAAATTAGAGTTTGATATAATTTATAAAATTTAAGCTTGAGGTGTACAATAGAAAAGACTTTTGGAGTGTACCAATTTAAATTAAATTTTGATATAATTTTATTTAAAATTGTACCATTGCCAAATTTTCAAATTTAATTTTTGAGAAAATTGTGAAAAAATCCCTTCGTGTGTAAATATCTTCCCAGATCTCATTTGGCAATTAAGTTGCCAATGGGTTCTTTTTCCACAATTAGTCCTTCATTTTTTCAATTTTCATAATTTTTTCAATTTTTTTCTCTTAATTAATACAAATATCACTTATACAAAAGTCAAACCAAACATCATTCACTTTTACATAAGTTATTTTAAGTTACTTATCCAATCGTTAATCCAAACACTCATCATTTTACCCAATCTAACTTTTTTTCAATCTTAAAATTCTATAAGTTTAAATAAAAATAAGTTACTTATCAAATCATCAAAACAAACACACCCTTTTCGATCATCAATATGAGAAGCTCCACGTTTAATATAAGGGGACAAGTTGATATGAAAATCAAATCAAAATACGTTACGGCATAAGGCTAGGCTTCCACTGTTCCACAATAAAAGAAAAGAAGAAAGAAAGGGATAAAGAAATTGATTAAAATAATTTATTTAAATTAAATTTTTATTTTAAAAATAAAATTCTTAAATAAATGTCACGTAAAATTAAATAAAATAAGGTGTTGTACGGCAAATGACCAACTTATTTCGTCAGTGTTGCACAGTCATCATTTAACTTTGTCTAGTCAGCATTTGCCGTTAATAACATTAACGATGTTAGATGTTAAGGACTAAAATTACACTTTATAAATTTAAGAGACTAAAATGATATCTGAAGAAAACCAAAGGTATAATTTGGCCTTTGAAGATTAACTTCTTTTCTGTTTATTTTAAAGGGACTCATCTAAATGACAGCTTTTGGATATAAACAGGTTTGTATTGTTGAGCAAAATGAAGCGTTGGTTTTGATGAGCAAATCAGAACTATGAATGAATAAATGTGGTTGACATTATCTCTCTGAACATGTAAGGAACGAAAAATCGAACCGGATATTGAATCAGTCACAATATAGGTTTAAGGGTTAATGGGTCAATTAGGGTATAACCGGTAATTGAACCGGTCATATTAAAATATTATAATTTATTAGTGGCAATATATATTAATATATTTTTAAACTTCTATAGATAAAAATGAAGATTTTTAGAAAAAAAATGTTTAAAATCTATTAGTTTTAGTTATAATGCCTATATTTATCTAATGATATCTCCTTTCCTATAATTATTATATCTTTTTAAATAATTTTTTTCATTATCTTCTTCATTTTTTTTATATTTGTTCTTTCTTTACCTACTTTTCTCTTCATTTTGGTCTTCAACCTTCTATTTTCCCTTAAAAAATCACAAAATAAGAATTTGAAAAATAAAAAAAATGAAAACCGGTTTTATCGGTTTTGACCGGTCCAACCGATTTCACGGTTTAACCATCAAACTAAATCAAACTAGTGACTGATTCCCGGTTTGATCGGTCGAACCGGCCATTCCCATCCGATTTTTTATTCTATGTAAACATGTCAAAGTCAAACATGAGCAGGGGTTGACATCCACGAAGTAAAATGCACACAAGATAGTGATACATGCAGACACCTTATGAATCTAAAATTAAGTTTTCTAAACCAATGTCTTTTATTTTTTGGTTTAGGGACATTGTGGGCTTTTTATGTCGTCCATGCCTATTACGGACACGAGGAGCACATTGCTACACTTCTTTATACATGTGATTTTCACGTGGCATAATTTTAAATAAATTTTGATAATTTAAAAGGAAAATTGGGAAAACATCAAGTACGGGTGCTCTGTAAATTTTGTACGCACATGTATCGGGACTCTCATCTCCGTCGTTCCCGCAAAAAAAAAAAAAAAATTTAATGAGAGGCTTTTTAACAATTTTTCCTAATGTTAAAATGTATTTTATACGGTTTTTACAATAGAATTTTTCCCCCCAAAAAATATCAATATAATTAATAACTTGTGCAAAATATCACATTTACATGCAATTGCAATATTGCATGTCAATTTTTTTTTTTACATTTGTCTTTTTTCTTCCTTTTATATATTTTAGTAGGTTGGTATTTTTTTTAAGCTGACATCTAAGGACCTTCCAAGAACATTAAAAAATTTGAAATATCAACAAAAGATCGTAGTTCTTGGTTGGAATTAAAATTTTTTGGGGTTATTTTTTCACCCATCTTTCATATTTCAGTGCTTAAGTTTTTAATTTTCTCAATAATTATCTTTCATGTTTTTGGATTAATCCACAAGTATTATGACGTCACTACCAACAACCAACTGATCCAAGCACTTGATGGTTAAAACAGAAAACATAAAAAATTAAAGCGTTAAAAGATAATGCTGAAAACATTAAAAGACTAAAAGAGCAATGCCCAAAACATCTAAAATGACTATTTTTTTTCGGGTGCAAGACTATTATTAATATTTTGGGTAAAAATAACTTTTGGTTCATGAAGTTTAACCCGATTTTGGTTTTGGTCCCTCAAGTTTGAAAAGAACTTGATAAAATCCGGATTGGACCTGAAAAAAACCAAGTCCTTTTTAAATTTGAGGGACTAACAGTTATAAACAGAGTAAACTTGAAGGACCAAACCCACCGATTTCAAACTTGATAGATCAAAACTAAAATCGGGTTAAACTTCAAAGACCAAAACCTCCAATTTTAAATTTGAGACACTAAAATCAAAATCGGGTCAAACCTTATTAATCAAAAGTTGCATTAACCCTCATATTTTTTTAGAAGTTTGTTAAATACCATTTACCGCCCTCTAACAAATACTGATGCTTTGTACCAAAAAAAAAAAACACTATATGGAGGGTCCAGTCCATCTCATTTGTCTAGCAAAACAAATCCAACTCATTTCTGTTGCAAAAAGATCAAATCCAAATGTTTTTTTGTTTTGTCAATTAAAATCCAGAGTTGTTATCCAATAATAAATTCGGACAACCCATAGACGGCGTCGTCTGCTTTCTTTTTTTTTTTTAATATTTATGGCATTGTCAAAGTGAAAAATTTATTGTTCTCAACAAATTTTTGTTCGGAGCGCAGCCTTAGATTTTTTCTCCTCCAGTCATCACCATCGTCATTAATGTCGCCGATTAATCATATTTAGCCTTCAATCTCAGTCGGCCAGCCCCTTATTGATCGTTCTGATCAGGCATTGTAGAGCGACGAGAGGGAATCAGAGCTTTTTCTAGGTTTTTAGGTTTGAGCATCGGAAACACCCCCAATCGTCAACGCATAAATCCGGCACCGACTATTCTATTTTAGCTTCTTATTGTCAAAATCTTGCCTTTTCCTGTTTTCAATCCACAGAATTTAAATGGCAAATCTTTATGTCAAGGCCACGCCACCGGCCGATCTGAATAAAAACACCGAGTGGTTCACCTATCCGGGTGTGTGGACCACCTACATCCTTATCCTCTTCTTCGGATGGCTTCTCGTCCTCTCCATCTTTGGCTGCACTCCTGGCATGGCTTGGACCATCGTCAATCTCGCCCACTTAGCGGTATGTTCTTTCTTGTTCGTTTATTTAATGCCCGTTCGCATACTTGCTTTCAGGTTTTGTAATTTTAGCGATTTAATTAGGTGGTTTATGAAGACCCCCAATTTAGCTGCTTGTACTGGATTGATTTTCGCAATTTTTCACGAGTCATTGATTTAGGGGTTACTCTTTTACTTCTATTGTATTTTGGGCTCCAGCCAGGAAGTCCTGATTGGTTAACGATTCATATTAAAGGCCTTTGGATTTCACTTGGCTCCAAAAGTGAGGTTTCAATTGTGAACTATTATTTTTGTTGGTAAAATATTGATCTCTGTTTGTCGTTGGAGCTTAAAGTTATGTTATGATCTCCATAAGAGATATTGGGTCATTAAGTCATACTTATTAATCAAGTAATTCTTAGTTGCTACATCTTGAAGCTTGAATGGTAAAAAGTCAGGATTCAATCTTTCAGTCATTCTTGACATAGATTTCCTTGAAATGGATCATAGATTAGATATGACACTATGTGATGATGATAGCTAGGTCCTTGACTTGTATTGTCTTGTTGATGCATAAAAACTATAATCTGAGGATAGAAGAAGCGACGTCTCTCTAATAAGTTCCTTTAGGATTGCTAATTCTTAGTTTACCTCTATTGTTAATTTAGGCCTTCATCTCCGTTATCATCTTGTTTTTATTTATTCTTCTCTTGCATCACTGTTTGCTCTATTGAGCAATAAAAGGCTTTTTATCCTATGAAGTTAGGACTTGCCTTAACCAACATAGAAAGGAGAAAACGTAAATCTTTGTTGGACATATAGCGTGGAACTCAAATTATTACTCTACTTGCCTTTAATTCATTTTCCAAATTATTCTTGTGTATTTAGATAAATTTCTATCTGGTTCGTTCGCTTTTCTTACCAATTCTTATCTTAAGTAAGGGGAAGAATCTTTTAGGGAGCATATTGAATACGGAACTGTTAAAACATTATGTCCTTCATAATAATAAATTAATAATGAAGCTATGTCTGAAGGATCCTGTAAAGGGGAAGAAATTGATAGTAGACAGTAAAAGGTTGCTTATAAACAAATGAAAACCACTCTTTGAAGATGTGACAAGGATAAAGAAATGAGGAACATATGATACCGCTATCTTTTATCTCCTTTTTGTTAAATTGATATTTTGTCTTGCCAGCCGGGTCTTGTTGGAGCTTGTCCTCTTGCTGGTTCAGATTGGTGGAAATGTATTTGATTTTCATTTCACATTTCATGGTCATTATTTTTGAATATGACAGGCCTTCTAAAATATAATACCAATGGATTTTTTTATGTTTTAAGATGACATCACCTTAACCTTTCATGTGACATCATTTAATTTGTAACTTTGAGTTGAGACTTGTAACAAATTTCCTTTTTAGTTGTTTTTGGTTGCTATGTGTCATACTTAAACTAATGTTGATGAAACATTTGTCCACACACCTAATGAGTCCACCTGCAAGATAACCTTTTCCTCCTCTAGAGTTGCATGACTAGTTTAAGTTTATATAATTGTATTCATAGAAAATATGACCTCTCTTAATTGTGTGCTTGATTTTGTTGTTTTCATTAGGTAACATATCACTTTTTCCACTGGAAGAAAGGAACCCCATTTGCGGATGACCAGGGAATATACAATGGATTGACATGGTGGGAGCAGATAGATAATGGAAAGCAGCTCACTCGTAACAGGAAATTTCTTACAGTTGTCCCCGTGGTGCTGTAAGTTTTCCTGTTTTAGCCAGAATGGGTTGCACCGGACATTGAATATATGTGGATTAGTAAATGAGTAGGAACTTTTACATGCTGTCTTCTTTCACAGCACAAACAGATATGCATTCATAAAGCATGCTTCGGAACATACACATACATGCAATTCATTGCAACATTGTCATAAAAGATACGCTTTATTTTCCATTTTGGTCTTGTGATTTTCTTGTGGTGGAGGAACCTACAATTAATTTTATAATGTTTATATTTAAGTGTGAATATACTAACCTCATCATTGCAAATGTATGTACATTTAACCCTTCTGGTTAAATTACTTTTTAATATTGCGTATAAATTGGAATATAAGATGGTCAAGTGTTCTGTGGCACGGTGCTTTTCTAGTTTGATGGATATATCTTGTATACATATGTGGTTCATAAATTCCAAAAGGTAACTTGCAATCTTGAGTGGTGTTAACTCACATTAGGAGGATTGCCTCATTCATGTTGTCCTGCAGTTTGTCTTGATCTGTTTACCTGTTGTTTCTTCCGTTAAACCTATGTATTCAAAGGCTCCACCATTTTGTGTTATGTGGCTGCATTCTTCTTTAGAAACATATTTTCTCAAATGAGACTACTAGAGTGGCTTTCTGTCCCTGAACTCAAAAACCTCTTTGAATTTGAATAAATAGATCGCATTGTTTGTCATGTACTATGTCACTATTAGATTTAGTTTGGGACATGGGCATGGTTTTGAAGTGTAACATGGTAGATGGAACTAAACATGTTTAGATGAACGCGTATTCACATGATGCAATTACTACTATTTGTCAGTCCAAGTAATATTGTTGGTCCCTACTGTGATCTAGTGGTTGTGAAATTTAAATGTTTCCTTCTTTGAGGGAAGGATCATTTCTTGAGAGGTTAGTTTTAAAAGTTTTGCCAAGTTGAAGCAGTTGATCTGTTGACGCATGCAACTTGATCTGGAAGGTGTAGATTTTAAAGATGATAGGTAATACTAACCATTAGAGTTATCTTGCTGCACTGAAAATTTTGTCCATTGAAGTGAAAGCTCCAGGTTAGTTGATTCTGGACAAATTCTGTCTATATTGATGTTAGACCCCAAACTAAAAGAATAGAGCCTGTTTGAATGGAGTTTACTTGATCTGAGCATGATTGGTTATTGAAAATTACTTAATGATGCCATTATAGTGTGTGGTAATCAGTTAGATATGGGAGACTAAGGTAGAACGGAATGTCTAAGTACCACATTGAGTAGTAAGTAGTCTGGGATATACTGTAGGGCATTTAAGTAGGATATCTCATCCCACTTTGGCAGCCATCAATATCCTTGATTGATTTAGTAGTGTCCTCTAGCATAAACTGGAAAGTGATGCATGATTTTGCCTAGCTGACTTAGCTTCTCTCTCTCTCTCTCTATATATATATATATGTATATATATATATATATATCTGTTTTTCTTGTTCTAGAGAAGGGGTTCTCCTTTAAAATTAGTTATTCAACCTTACTGCTTTCTTGTCAGGTACTTGATAGCCTCGCACACGACTGACTATCAACACCCAATGCTCTTCTTCAATACCCTTGCAGTGATCGTGTTAGTTATTGCAAAGTTCCCCAACATGCACAAGGTTCGAATCTTTGGAATTAATGCCGATATGTGATGACATCGTCAAGTCAACGGGGACTTGGTTTACCTGCTGATCATGAGCCTCTTGTGATCCTTCTCACTTGTTCTGGTAAAAAAGTTGTATCTTTGTATAGGAAGTCACAACTGGAGGGATAACTCAACTATGTAATGTTTTTTGTGCCAACTGCTTTTTCAGGCTGCTTCTAAGATGATAAAAGGAATAAATATCTTTGAGTTGTTATTGTACAGTAGAGAATATGTCTGAGATTATAACGTTACTTTATTATTGCTTATAACTGACTTGAAAGTTGAAAAATGCACCTTTCATTTGCTTTCAATCCGTTTGATATTTTTTCAGCCTTAGAACTGGAAATATGAACATGTGTGGAACAACATACGTAGGAAGATGAACCCTTTTGCGTCGCCACAGCATTTAACCTTTATTGGCAACACTTCATGAATTCATATTGTTCCTTTCCTCGCATCAGTGAAAGAGAAGATTATTGGTGAGACCAGGTGTCCCTTCCATCTAAACAGTAAAGATTAAAGGGAAAACTTCTAAAAAAAATGGATTTAATTATCAAAAAGTCCTAATGAAAAGCGGATAATATAAATTTGTTGTCATTTTCTATTATGGATCTTCGGATTTTTGGATGATTAAATCTCATTCCTTAGAATTTTATAGCAACTCCCCCAAGATTACTCTCATTCCTTAGTGCTTGTTTGGGATAGCTTATTTTTAGCTAATAAGTGCTTATAGATCGTGATACGGTATATAAGGTAAATATGTGAGGTGGGTTTTATCTCAATTTACGTAATAAGTACTTGTTAAACCCCAACAATCTATACCAAACACACACTAATGTATCATGCAATGTCTATGTTGTACAGCTCAGGAGGCATTTTTTTAAAAAAAGACGCTAATTATAATTTATACTCACAAGTCACAACTACTAGATTGCTTATTTTGTCTCACTACAAACAATCAATTCTATACTTGACAAGATAAAACTATTCTCGTACATTTACTTCTGTAAAGGGTAAAAGTCAATTCTCCTACTAAGTAGGGAGAAAATATTCTCTCGGAAAACATTTTCTTTTCAAAGGAAAAATAGTATGAACTCCAAGGAAAAAGTTGGACCACTTCATTGAAGGACAGAGGAAAAAGCTTTAGCAATACGCAATGAGTAATGTGAAATGGCCCCTCAAAAAAGAGAAATTTTTTTATAATTAAAAAAAATGAATTATATATGAGGTTAAGGGAATAATACTTTTTAAGTAACTTATGTTTCTATACACATTAAATGCGGAAGAAAGCATTCTGATTTTAGTAGGCTTTTTTTTTTGGGTACAGATTTTAGTAAGTTAATCTCATGAGAAGTAACTGAAGAAAATGGAAATAAGGCTGAGGCGCAAGAAAGAAAGAAGACAGTCTCCATTTCAGATTTAAAAAAAATAAAAAACAGCACAGAACATGAAAATAATATAATATTTAATGATTGACCCAGAAGCAGCAAAATAATTTCGTCTCTGCCCTGTTTTGGGGTCCCCACTCGAAGCAAAAATCCTCCTGAGGCTCAAATTCAACCGAAAAAATTACTATGTTGAAAATTTTCTATAAACAATTTTTTAATGTGATATTTGTGAAGCTTAGATACTTAGATGCAGCTATTCTCAGACTCAATGGAGGCTCTCCAGTTATTATTTCATCCGTCTGGTCATTTCCACCCACTCCAAGATGCGTTTGAAGAAATTAGAGGTTTCATTTACCGGGACTGGGACTTAGAGATACATCACTCCCACAGAGAAGCCCTTCGATGTGCTGACTACCTGGCTAAAACGGCTCTGGACTTGAACAGTGAGCTAACCCTGGTGCACTATCCTCCAGACTTCTGTTCGATCCACATGTTGGCCGATATGAACGAACATTTAGTTTCATTATCTTGTAATGTAGCCTAGTTGTGGCTGTTTCGCTTCCAGAGTTCATCTGGTCATTGTAATTCAAAAAGATACTTAGATGCAATTATTCCCATAGCGTAGTTTTCTATGTATATTTCAAAGCAGGTAGATAAATGACAGAGGAAGTAATGATGATCGCAGTGATGGAGGATAATGCTGTATAGAGCTGAGATAGATTAGAAGAGTATTATAATTAATTATAATAAGGCCAAAGTGGGTGACAAATGCTTTAGGTTAAACGTTTGGTTGGGGCAGGTAATCCAGTTTTCAAGATTTGTGCAATTTGCTATTAATTAGGGAAAATCACTCTGAGGTCCCAAGCAAAAAAGATAATATCAGAAAAGTCCCTTGAGGTTGTAAAAACGCACTCATCAGGTTGTAAATGCGCGCTTTGGGGGTTGTACCCAGGGACCTTTCTGATATTATCTTCTTTACTTGGGACCTCAGAGTGATTTTCCCTATTAATTACGCGCCTCTTTCTTTGTTATTAATTATTCTGGATATTACTTATTAAATTTCATGATTTACATTATTAAAGTATTATAATTATTTTTGTTATGATATCAAGTACACTTTTTACAAATATTTTTCAATGTAAGATGTTTCCTGTTCATTTGGAATCGAGTCCAGAATCTAATACACTCACATGATTGTGTGTTTGTTTGAAATAATTTATTTTTTGGGCAATAAATATTTATAAATTGTGATTCACGATATACGAGGTAAATATGTGACAGGATTTTTATCTCAACTTACGTAATAAGGACTTATTTTTTAAGAAAATGCTAAACCAAACAAGCCTCGTACCTCATGCCAAAACTCAACTTTAATTTCAAGACTCCATTAACTAAAAAATAAAATAGACTTGAGTAAATGTTTGAGATCAGAATAGTTTTAATATCATTTGTAGCAATTAAAATTAAGGCTTTAACTTGGAAACTTTTGTCAAAAAAATTATTAAGTTCTCTTTTTATAAGCCTTTCCTATTAACTTGCTGGTTTTCCCAGAAATTTAATTTAGTTTTCAAACCGTATTTTCTTAATTAAATCAGTTTGATTTACTTTAAAAAAATAAAAATCAGGATTAATATCTCCAGGTTCTTTTAAAAAAAACCCTTTCTTTATCAACAATATATAATTTTCCTCTTGTCTAAAAGGTACATTTAATATATAGGGAAATCACTCTGAGGTCCCAAGCAAGGAAGATAATATCAGAAAGGTCCCTGGGTACAACCCCAAAGCGTGCATTCACAACCTGATGAGTGCGTTTTTACCAAGGTAATTAAACCCGGACCGGTCAGTGAACCGGTCGGGGTACTGGGTCAAGGGTCAGTGGGTCAGACCGGAGCTAAACCGGTGAAAAATAGAATATTTTAGGCTTATAGTACGAAATTCTAAAGGAAATTTTTTTAAAAAAAATAAAAATTAAAAAAAAATAAAAAAGTTGACCCGGACCGGTTTAGTGCCCGGGTCACCGGTTTCCGGGCCGGTTCGGCCGGGCCGGTCCGGGTTAGAGAACATGGGTTTTTACAACCTCAAGGGACCTTTCTGATATTATCTTTCTTGTTTGGGACCTCAGAGTGATTTTCCCTTTAATATATGTATATAATTATAATGCAAGCTGCACTAAGTCAGCGGCAGAAGTGGGTGTATCATTCCTAATCAGCTAAAAGATGAAGATCACCGGACACTCCTTTGTTTCTCCTTTTTCAGTTTAATTTTCTTCCCATATTGTTGTTGCTGCTGCTGTTGCTTAAAGTAACATTTGGCACCTCGATATTAATTCTCATACCATCCATCACCCTAATACTCCATCCGATCTTAATTATAAGACAGAGTTGACTTTTTTAGAAAAATTAAGAACACCAATTAAATTACTTTAGAGCGTTTATATTTTTAGTATCTTTAGATAATATATTAGTTTATTAGTTAAATTAATTAGTTTGGAGAAAAAAATATAACTATAAATAATTTAAAATAATTTAATTGACTTCCTTAATTTCTTCAAAAAAATCAACTTTATTTTATAATTAGGATCGGATGGAGTATTGTATTTTCAGCGCATCCAGCGTGTCCTTATGATATTGTCTGGTTACATCTAGCACCCTGATCTTATTTATGGGTTGTGATGCTTTGTGTACTATAAATAAGATTAGAATGTTGGAAGCATTAGAAAAATAACAATAGTAACTTGAATGCATCATAAATATAATGAGATTAGGATTTTGGATGCAACTGGAAAATAGCCTGGTGTTGGATGGTATTTTACCCTAATTTTTTTTTTAAATTATCATCTTCTTTTCAATAATTCCATGAAGTGCTTTCATAGTTGGAAGAACATCCTACGTCATAATTTTGATTTCAAAGGCTGACAACCCACTCATGTTTGCACTCACAAAAATAGACCCAGTGGGCATAGAGAAAAAGGCATAAAGTATTACCCCATTTGAATAACATTAAATCTTCTTAATTATTTAATTATTATTATTATTTAGACCTTAAAGAAAAGTGATGTGAAAGAGTGTTCTTTGTGCATCGGATTCACTTATTTCCCTTTATTTCTTTTTGAATGTACTATACACACATGCGCGCCTATTTTTATAAATAAAAGAGAATCCGAATTAGTACTTCAAATCCCAAATTGATAACCCTTGGTCATACAAAATTGAATCAATATCTGATTTTTTTCATTTCTTTAATGACCAAAACAAAAAAATGAAAGTAACTAATAATTTGGACCAAAGTATTAGTAAAAAGCACACACCATTCAATAATATAAAAGCTTCTGATCTCTACAATTATGATCATGAGTACCGAAGAATTCATGAATACTACAAATTGCATATACATAAAAAAGCGTTAGACTACAAAAACAGGCCCTATATTCATCTTTTCTTCTTCTATCTCTAAATCATCATAAAATTACACACCAAAAGATCCATCACAAGCTAGACTGCAGTAACTAATTATATCCTCTCACATTGCATAAAGCTAAGGTAGTTTTTGAAAATTAAAACCCAAAAAAAAAAAAACAAAACAAAACAAAAGGCAGAAGCCAAATGTATCCTATTGGTTTTGTTAGTTGTGATGAGCAACTCCAAACAGCATTTTGTGACGATCCATGGAATAAAAGAGAGAGAAGAGAAAAAAGAAAAATGCATTGCTAGCCTCTTGTTCTCTTTCTCTCCTCTCATTTTCTTCTGACAAGAACTTAGGTAATTCATATCACCAAAGAAACTATGTTCCAAGTTGTGTCTCTGAGATCTCTAATGAATTACCAGGATCCTTCACCAATCATACCAGTCCAATACCCAGAAGAAGATGAATTATTCCCAGCTGCATGTTCTTTATTTTCTTCTGGAATCTGCTTCACATCTCCAAAAGGAAACAACAACCTTCCTCCACCAGCATTAATATTATTATCATCACTGTTCTCTTGATGATGATGATGAACACTACCATATCTGCTTCCTCCTCGAAGCCCTTGATGATTATCCAATACTGAAAATCCAAGGCTTCCTGGCTTAACCTCATGCATAATGGGACTTATAAACCCACCAGAAGCTGGGAAAAGCACATTATTATTATTTGAGTTTGGCACCATCAGTATTGGATTATGAACAAAAGCCTGACTATTATTATTATTCATGCCTGCTCTTAGAAGAGCGAAAGCAGAAGTAGAAGAAGTTGAAGAAGAAGAAGAACTTTGATAAGGAAGCCCATGATGATAATTGTCCACATTAATAGGTGGGAAAGTCAGATTAAGATCTTGGCCTCCTTGCATTAACAATTTAGGGTTCTGAGAAGAAGTACTTGTTGTTGGTGGATTCAAGTCAGGAAGAACCTTTGTTGCTGATGAAGATGAATTAGGATTATTAGTGAAGAGCTTCTTGTTCTTTCTGGAACCTCCACCAACAGGGACATTCCTGAGGGACCCACCTTCAGTCCAGTACCTTCTGCAGGTCTTGCAGAAATATCTGGGTTGTGTGAGGCTATAGTTGTTGTAGTAGCAGAACTTTGTGTTTGTTGAATTGCATCTTGGACAGTTCAGTTGTTCTTGGGGCCTTCCCTTCTTCTCTCCTCCTAACCCTACTACTTCTTTTGTGCCTGAATTGTTATTATTATTGTTGCTTCCTTCTATAATATTCCTTTCCATCTCCTTTCTCAATTCGATATTTCACCTCCTGAAAAATTCGAAAAAAGAAACAAAAGCTATATGACAAGAATATAATTCATCATGGTTAGGTTCAGAGAGTATAGAAGATTGAGAAGATAATCTATTGAGAAAGCCAAGAAAAGAAATAGAGAGATAATTAATCAATAGAATAAAAAATTTAGCATCTTGTTTAATTTTCTCCTTTATCATCATCTGATGAGCGAAAAGGTGATTAAAGAGGAGATAATAGAAAGTTTCAGTGCCTTTGTATTTGGGACCAGATTAGAGAAAATATCAAAGATATATACACTCAAAGAGGATCTTTAAAACTTAGCAGAAAGCGATTTTCTTTTATGTGTGTGTGTGTGTGTCAGCTTTTTGAACAAACCCTAGAATCTAGAATAAATGCTCAGAACTCAGAAGAACCGGTAAAGACCTGAAAAATTAAAATCCACCCACCTGAGGCTGTACTGAGCAACTCATATACATGAATGAATTCTGAGCAGAAAAGGAAGATATAAAAGCAAAGAGATGACTTCAGAGAGAGGGAGAGAGAAAAATCACCTTATCGTTTGTCTGATGAAGCTTCAGCTTTGTGGCGAGAAAGAATGTTTCAGTTCGTTTGTGGGATGGCTTTATGTGTTGTTGGCTTTACTTTTATGAATGATGCCATGGAAAAAAGAGAGAAAAAGGAGAAAGAGAAAGAAAAAGAGAGTGAAGAAATGCGTTCGTTTTGACTCTACTTGCAATAATAATAATAATACCACTTTATTAGTCACAGTTTCTTTATTTATCAGTCCTTTATAGGGTTTGTTTATTCCTTTATTTATTTCTATCTGGGTTGATCTTTAATGCTTTTCTTTTTCTGTTTTTAATATTAATTAATTAAATGCAATTCTTAATTATAGCTCTCCTTTTTCTTTATTTAATATAATAATTTATTGGTTGCGTGGAATAATGAGTGTGTGGGGAACTATTGGCTCTTTTTTGAACGTACGATCTGGACTCTTTGCTGTGTTCAATCGTCAAACCATCTTTTTCTTTCTAATCAATCAATTAATTAAATTAAAGCACCATTCACGAGCACTGAGAAAATTGAACGTGAGGTTAATTTAATCTGAAACATCGGATTTGATTGCTTCATATATACTTTAATTACACACTTTCATTCTCAAAAACCCCTTTTTTTCGATCCATAATGTAATCTCCTCTCTATGTTTAATTTCAAGCAGTTACATCCCAGCTAGGGTTTGCTTACAACCTAATCAAGTACATTCATTTTACTTCATGTGTGTTTTTTTTTCCTAACTTGGATCCATTGTCTCTAATCATAAAGTTCATCAGAGAGAATTGTGAATCACAATTTAATAGGCAGGCCAACTGTAATAAGCCCCATATATCGAAAACCTCATAAATGAATTGTCGTTTATAAGTTTAAGAGACCAATATTCATGAGAAGGCTACATATGTAAGGATTTTGACACCAACGTCGGCTCTTAAATAGGGTTTCATTGTTTTGAGGTTTCCTTTGTGTTTTTGTCAGTTTAAAGAGCTCTCCCTTTGAATTTATGATCATGACATTAGTATACGTCTTTCTTTTATTCAATTAGGTACATTGATAGTATGATTGAAGAGACCTTAATTCATATTTCTTTGATTAATTACATGATACCAAATCTACTTATTGCAAATCTAAAAATATATTGATGGAGTGCTTACGTTATTAAGAAAAATGCGGGAACCTAATTTTCATGTGGAAAATCTGTCAAATGCTTCGATGGTGACCAACAAGATTGCTTGGGAGACTTGGCAAGCACCAGAAAGGCTTAGGTGAAACCAACTTGATAGTGCTCAATTACACACACACACACATGCTTGTTATAAAAATTAGCCACCACATTTAAATAATGCATATATACATGCAAGAACAAAACACGTGTTATGATTTTTTTTTATGATATATAATTGTAACTTGTATGTTCATTAAGTAAAATTAATATATATTTAATTGCTAAATATGATGAACTACTGAGAGAAGAGAATAGCCAGATTTAAAAGTGTATAGTGAGGTTTTCTTATTACATTAAGTGTGGAAACTAATTAATCATTAAAATTTAAATAAAAATGTGATGGAAAGGTCTATTGATTTTTTTCTTCTTTTGGACGATGAAATATCATTGGGAAAATAAGTGACAAGTCTTTGTTTAAAACTTTTATTCGTAAGAAGGACTTAATATATTTTTATAGATAAAAATTATTGATACTCCAATTCAGATTCTTCAAACCAATGAAATTGAATAGAGACTTCTCATCTCCAATATTCTCGATAACAATGGGATTGTCGGTTAAATTAAGGAGTATGAGGATTAGTAGCATGGAATGATAATGTTGAAGAATTTTCTTCAGATATGATATGAGAAGTAAACCATTATATTCGTTGATAGACAACATATATGCTTTTTCTAAGAAAAGCTTCTTTAATCATGCATCCTAAAATGAGCTACAACGTTTGCTCTATGAGCCATAATGATGTCCATTCTCAATCCCTATGAATTACATTATGAGAAATCATGAATTCCAAATTAAATATATAATCATACATACCAAAGGAAGTGGGAAAGAAGGAGGCCAAGTTGAAGCAAATATTAGTAGCCGACAAGAAACGACAAAAAGTGATTGAGATGATGGGGTCCTACAATGTAAATGGGTTAGGGGATGGGAGAAAAAGAAAGAAACAAAGAAGAGTTTGTTTAAAATAAAATTGGGTGGTTTCCAAGTTGTTTCCGAGAGTATACTTAATGCAAAATACCACATTCATTGTATGTTAAAAATAACTTTTATTGGTTATATAAATCGAATGACACTGTCATACTCTATCAACAGTTGAATGTTTGATAGATTATTAATCAAAAAGTAATATTCAATAATTTCATTTATGGTTATTTGGGTCTTCCTCCACTCATTCTCAGAAGAATCCTTACTATCTTATCTAGTTTTATTATCAACGCCTCCAACTGTGTTTTTTTTTCTTTTTTTCTTTTACATATCCGAACCATCTTGAACTATTTTTTATAAAGTATTAAAACCTGGTCTGGGTATTGAACCAATCGGGATACTGAGTTAAGGGTCAGACCGGGGCCAGACCGAAGCTAAACCGAGACCAACCGATGAGAAATTGAAGATTTTAAGCTTATAGTATGAAATTCTAAAAGAAAAAGTTTAAAAATTTTTATTTTTATTTTAAAATTGTAACCCGGACCGGACCGGGAACTAGTCCTGTCTACCGGTTGGTTTGCCGGTTTCCGGGCAGGACCGGCAGGTCCGATCCGGGTTACACAACCCTGATTTTTTATCACTTTCTCTCATGGAGTGAAAAACCGGACCAAACCGGCCCATCCGACCGGAAAACCGGTGAACCGGTCCTCAGTCCGGTCCGGTTTGCTGTTTCAGAGAGGGGGGAGGTCGAACCGGTGGAAACCGGTCAAACCAGTCAAAACTGGTGGGTCACTGGTTCAATCGGTTTGCTCTTTTTTTTTTGAAAATGAGATATTCGGGTAAAAAAAAAGCTGAAAAAGAAAGAAAACCATAGATTTTGACCGATATATATACAATCTATAATATTTTACTAAATTATAAGAACAAATTTTAATTTCAAGGCTACAAAAATTTAAAAAATAAAAAGAATAAAAGAAAAAATATTATATATTATATACATATAATATATAATATTTTAGTCAATTAATTTTATATGATAAAAATAATCAAATATAATATAATCAATTGATTTTATCTATAGAAATTTAAGAATATATTAATATATATATTGTTACTAATAAATTGTAATATTTTAATATGACCGGTTCGATTACCGGTTCGATCATCGGTTCAACCCCGGTTGAACCATTAACCCTTGAACCTGTTCCGTGACTGGTTCATTGACCGATCCGGTTTTTTGTTCCTTGCTTTCTCTTTAATATAGGCCACACCAATGCTTCCTTGTATAAATAAGTTCATCATTACAAATCTAATCTTTTATTGCATGACTGCGCAACAATCTGAACATCTTCATTCTCTTATTATCTCTTTAAAACCCAACATTTAGCTAGCACACTACTTCCGGTTTTTAATATAAGAGCTAGTTAAATTTTTTTTAAGAGATTAAAAAAGCTAAATAAGTTACATTAAATTATTTATATTTATCGTTTTTCTCCAAATTAATTTTCCTGACTTATAAACTGATATGTAACTTAATGATACACGACATTTGTTATGATTAAGAACTTATTTAATTAGTTTCATTAATTTCTCCAAAAAAAAGTTAACTGACTCTTATATTAAGGATTGGAGGGAGCAACATATAACATTGTTGATGTTATAATAATTCAATAAATTTTTTACAGGAAAAAAAAAATAAAGATAGAAGGAGAAGATGAATATGGGTGGGAAGGAAGGTGGGGTGAGGTGCGGTGTTTGGAATTTTGGTCATTTTGGATTGAGATGTGAAGGCCAACCAATGAGCCTCAGAATCTCAGTGACGCTATGCTTTAGATGTTGTGACCTCTTCCCCTTTGAATAATCCTCCTCCTGAATATTACACCACACCCATAATTAACCTCAATTTCAAAAACAAAAAAAATCCCTCTTAAGGTTGTCAAACCTGCAAATTTAAGCGAAATCGTGATAATAACGTAAAATCATATTATATGCTCGAATTGTATATTCGTAAGAGTTTGTTACTTTTATTAAAAAGTCAGTATTAATAGTGTCTAATTAAATAATTAAAATATTAAAAATGACAAAAATTTTATTTAAATATATTTTAAATAAAAATAATTAAAATTTAATCCATCAACATTCATAATTTATCATACTCAACAAAATTTTTTTTATAAAATTCATAAATAAAGTCACCGAGCATGATCAAATTGAAAAAATCAGTACAAGTTTAAAAGCGACTTAACACAATTTTTTAAACTAGAAACGTAAAAAAAGGGGTAAATTCAGTGTTTAAACTCATAAGTTTGGCCGAGTTTACAACTATCACAGAGCTTAAGAGTGACTCAACACGATTTTATAAGACAAAAAAGTAAAAATAATAAATTCGGAGAGTCAACTCCCAAATTTGACAACAATGCTCTCTCCGGTTCTTAATATAAGACTATTTACCTAAGTTTATTATATTAAGAAAATTAGTTAAATTAGTTCATATGACGTGATTTTCTAAAACACCCTAGTTATCTTCCTTAATTGAATAATTCCCCCATTCCTTCTCTTTCTTAATTATTATTGATAGAGCATCAATATGGGTAAATTAGAAAAATATTAATAAATATGAAAAAATATATTTTATATTTAGGACCAAGATCAACTCCAAAATATGTTCTATATTAAGGATTAGATGGAGTATAACTTTTACTTTTTTATTTTAACTATCAATTTTGGTTTTTAAATTTGATTGGAAATCTCAATTTCTATATTTGCGTAACTCAAGATAAATTAGTCTTCATAATTTGTTTATTCGAAATAACTTTATTTTTATAATTTTTTAACAAATATTCAACTTAAAAAAGTCTAATACCAATGGTTGGGTCAAATAACACTCTTTAATTAACTGTGTGGTGTGGGATCGATATTTGATAATTAAAAAAATAATTTGATTGTTATCTTCATCTATTTTTTTTGGGACCTGAAATCTTCATTTAAAATATTTAAATTTAACCGAATAATAATGGATTTAAATAGTTGTATAAAATATTATTTAATCTTCTTGATTTTTTTGTTTGTTTGTTTGTTTAATTTGTGGGATATATAGGACAAGTAGTAGAGTCTAGAGTATATAGTCAAGTGTTTGGACGTGCATGAGATAAAGAGAGAAATTATATGCTAGTATAGTATTAAAAGCGAAATGAAAAGGAACATATATAACAAAAAAATCAGTATTCTAAAATTTATTAAGCTTTGTTCTATTTTTAACTTATCGTCCCTGTTATTAAGATTATTGTCTTGCATCAAATCATCAATATGGAACCTTCAAACTCAATTTATATTATATTAGTTTAATCTCTTGTCAAACTAAATCATAGTCCGAAATTGGTGTGAGCGTGATTTCAGAACAATCATTAGCTTATTTGGTCATTAATTAATCCTATGATATTTCGAAGAAAAATTCTTGCCTTAAATATTGGGAGCCTTTACTTCTTTTTCTTGTGTTTATCTTTTAAACTAATATACTACTATAATTTACTTTGACGATGAGGAATTTCATTCATAACTTTCACATGTTCACTGAACTTAGCTCCTATATTGTAAGCATATATAACTTCACTCCTTTTGTATTAATTATTTATTAAATAGATTTCTAAATGAGCGTATTTATTTGCATGTCTACTTGTGAAATAAAAATATTAGATTTCGAGGAAATATAGATTATCTTTTGGAGATTATTCTAATGTCGTTTAATCATGTACATGAGTGAATATTTTAATGTTGTGTTATTATTTTATTATTAACCTTTTTACGTATTTGATTGTTTTTTTTATAACTCACACTATTATAGTACCTTTTTATGTATGTGATTAGAGCTAAATAGCTAGAGTGACAAACGCACACTTATTTGTATTATTATCTTGTCATAATTTAACTAATTATAATTAGATTAAATAATCCAATTTATCTAATTAAGGACGTGGCACATAGCATGCTATAGTTTATGCTTTGGCCAATTTTATCAATATCCTTCTATAACTTTTTTTTATAAGCATATATGTCCTCTTATTGAAATAGCCCTATTTGAGGTATAGTCGAACACTAATAGCCCGTTTGGTTCGATTACACGAGAGATGATTACATGTAATCCTGATGCAATAGAGTAATTACAGCGTTTGGTTGCACTTATGAAATGTAAACAGGATTACATTTTGTAATCCTGATTACATCATTTGATGTAATGAGGATTACACTGCTATGACTGATGAATGAGGATGCATATATCCTGTAATCAAGTGAAAATGACACTATTGCCATCATAATTTTTTAAATTGACCAAAGTGGCACCCATAATATTAAATAATTTTAATTATCACCATTAAATATTAAAAAATAATTAATAATATAGAAACTTAAGAAATATTCCCCATTAAAAATTTAAAAATTATACTCCACCTTTAAAAAAATATTAAAATATATCATTAAATAATATTTCCATCATTAAATATTAAAAAAATTAACATAAACCCAACTTATATACTGAATAATTTTTCATCATTAAATATTGAAAAATTACCATGAATCCAACGTGTACATTGCACATAATTAAAAAATTATCATAAACTCAATGTGTACATTATTATATATGTAGACAGTGGTAATTTTGTCCCTTACTATATTATTTCCATATATTTCTCATTTTCAATGTAATTCAACCAAACATTGTTATTTATATATATAATCTTTCTTTAATGACGAACCAAACAAATTACGTAATCATCATTACATTACATTCCATTACATTGCATTACATTTCATTACATTACCTTCAATTTTGTGAACCAAACGGGCACTAAATGTGACACCCCTCTTAATGGGTATTCGAAACTTGGTTTGTTATATTTTGAGTAATTAATCCTTTCTGTCAAAATTAAACCCGTTGGATATAAACATGAATGAAACATAACGGTTGACATATGAATAGCAAGTGTGAGGCTGAGACCAAAAGATACCACTCCAAGCAATAACATATCTTCCTCATGCTCACGCGCGTCTCCAATATGCCAACTAGCACGAGCTTGAAGACAATGTCATGCATACCCAAACACAAGTCCCTTATTTGATGAGTTCTTTTTTTTTTATAAAAAAATTTAAGTGAGTTGAGTCTCAGGGCTCACCAGGACGAGAACATGCCTCTGAACTCAAAAAACACTTACAGATCACCTACCAACAAGGTTTTGATATCAGTGAGATTCGAACTCACAAACTTACAGTTATGAGCTAACCTCTTTACCAACTGGACTAACTTTTATTAGCTATTTGATGAGTTGAAGAAACTATGACTTACAACAAACACAGTCAACAAGCTGAAGTAAATAGGGGACAAAAGAGAAGCAATCGTTGAACTTCATGAACAAGTGAGACTTACAATGTACTACCTCCGGTCTTAAATATAGGATAAAGTTTATAGTACAATTTATACTATGAACTTTGTCCTATATTTAAGACCGGAGGGAGTACCAAACTTCCAAACAATTTTTGCAAGGGAATAAGATTGGTTAAAAAGCCCAAATTGGATTTCCCAACCATATTTTGACTATTCAAGAGGATCACAACCGTAGACGGACAAAAAAGTGGTTAAAATTCTTTGTTGCTTTTGGATCTTTAAAGCCTTCAAAACCAACACCACAAAAAAAAAGTGGCCTCTCTAAA
The DNA here is from genome assembly GCA_963242795.1 of Inga leiocalycina. Classification (NCBI taxonomy): domain Eukaryota; kingdom Viridiplantae; phylum Streptophyta; class Magnoliopsida; order Fabales; family Fabaceae; genus Inga; species Inga leiocalycina. The sequence goes on along the minus strand of OY725328.1, from coordinate 5,125,601 downwards.
TACAAAGAAGCAATCTTGACTAGGAATTCTTATTTAATGAGAGTCATCAGCTTGCGTTGACTATATCTCTCAATCGTTCTTGATGTTTGAGATGGTAATCATTTGTGACTTGATACATCAGACGGGCCATACAAGGCCACATGTATGGGTGATTGGGTTGATTCATTCCCCTTGTAGATTTTGGTGTTGGGTTTTAATTTAAATATGGTGTGATTGTCAGCTTAGAATGGTTATATATAAGGCAGAAATATCTTCTGTAACTCCAACTTGCAACATTGTTATCATGTGAGCTTTGAGTGATTGAATACCTTATGCACACTTGGAAAGAAAAAGAGTGGTTCAGCTTAAGAATAAATTGGAGGGGATAACAATGATGGTAATGCAGATAAAACTTGTACGATTATGGTGAATAACTAGTTCATTATGGTGAATAGCTAATGCAATGTAGTGAATAGCTAAAGAAAGACAAAAATTTCGGAAGCAAAATTGGACTTTAACTCAAATTAAAATGAGAGTTCTATACAGCTGGGAAAAAAAAATAGACAAGAATTCAATTCAATAAGCTAAGGAAGAGGGAATCCTGTGCTAAATGTAAACGAGACACTTAAAAAGACTTTTACGTATAAAAGATGTGTCCATCCAACATTCTTGGTAGCAGCTTCTCAATTGGTTGAATTTAAGAACTGCCTCTTAATATACAAGATTTCCAGAGTGTCACTACTTAAAGAAAGAAACTCAGAATTGTGAATTACAAAAAAAAAAAAAAAAGAGTAGATCGAAACCTTCAAATTATAAAAACAAAAAAGAAAAAAAGCATATTACGTATGATTCACCTATGGGCGTGTTTGGTTCTTATTAGACCCGGTGTTTTAAATTACATACAATTTTAAAACTAAATCATATCATCCACAACTTGTAACAATGGATATGGATCATTCCCTTGTTGGTAAACAGAGACTTAATTTTCGGTCAAACAAAAACAGAGACTTAATACCAAAAAAAAAAAAAGCAAAGAATATTTCCACATTTCAGGCATACTAACAACTAGCTCTAAGTTGTATAACACAACGAAAACATAATCATGCAATCAGTTTTGCTTCATCAGCTCCAGGAATTACAATGTCAAGCCTCATCATGGGTTTGTACTCGTCAGGAATCTTTGCCCCGGCTTGCATGCACACTTCAACCACGGCCGAAGCCTTGCCGTAGAATCTTTTCAAAGCACCACTCATGGGAGGTCCCACGGGATCTCTCACATGCCACACATAGTTTGGAGGAAAAACTTCCTCAGTCTAGCTGGCCGTACTACCTTGATTAAATCTGTGTTGGCGGCACTTCCCACTTATTATATGCAAACAATTCTTCTTCTAAAAGGACTTCTGGATTATCTGAAAAAACAAAGTAGAAGCTTCCTATGGGGTGAAGAGGAACTTGGAAGGAAACTCCACCTTGTTTCTTGGGACCAGATAACAAGGGACATGGTTTATGGTGGCTTGGGAATCAGGAACCTAGCCAAATAGAATGAAGCCTTTATTCTAAAGTTGTGCTGGAACCTTACTTGTAATACTGAAGCACTATGGATAAAGGTCCTTCGAGGTAAATACAAATGTGGGAACCTTGCTCTTCCTAAAGTGACAGAGACATGATGCTTCTCGGACTTGGAGGAGTATATGAAAAGTATGGTCTACCTTCTGGGATGGTCTTGGTAAGAAGATTTGGAATGGGTTGTCAACATATTTCTAGTTTGAGAACTGGTTGGAAATGAATACTCCCTGATTGACTTTATTCCTGAAAGAGAAGGTCGAGTTAATAGAGATGAGAAAATATCAGATTTTGTGGATCAGGTTGGTGAATGGGACCGAAATAAGATGCGTTTCTGGTTACCTAGACACATTGTTGATACAATTACTTGTGCACATCCACCCTGAGAGGAGAGAGGACAGGACAAATTTTATTGGCAGCCATTTAGTGAGGGGGCTTTTTCTGTTCAAAATGTATACCATTTTCTTTTTGCAGCTGCCAACTGTAGGGGAAACAATATTTGGAAACTTATATGGAGGTGGATTGTCCCTAAGAAGATCAAATCCTTTATATAGCTTTTTTTTTTCCACGGTAGAACATATACCGCTCAACTTAGACAGCGTAGGGGTATTTGCATGACGGCACACTGCCCTTTTGGTTGTGAAGCGAAAGAAGACTCAATGAACCTCCTGAGAGACTGTAGCAATGCAATGGAGAGGTGGAAATCTGTGGTATCTTCGACTAAATGGAATATCTTTTCAGCTTTATAGGGAGCTCATTGGGTCAAATGAAACCTTCTTCATGAAGCAGGCATGGCACATACCAAGAAGATCCAATGGGCAACTCTGTTTGGATATGTATGTCTTGGTGTAAAGATGTAATAGATTGTTTGGGGGGGGGGCACTAGAGATTGAATCATGTAATGCTAACAATAGTTTCTTTTGTGCTTGTCTAGACTAGGAATTGCTAGCGCATTGTAATTTTTACAGGTCAAGATTAGATGTGACTGACAAGGAGCAGAATACAAAGAGTGATTATGTGGTGCTTGAAGACATTATAGCCGGTAATTTGGGCCGGAGCCCGCCAGCCCATTTATTTTGGCATGTTTGGGCCAATGAAATGGCAGCCCGTTTAATTTCAGGCTAAGGGTTACAGCGGGTAGGCCCACGAGTTGGAGTTTTTTAAAAAAAAATTATTATAAAATAAATCCAAATACCCTGATTGTCTTTCCTTTAATGTTGTGTTTAACTACTTCCTAATGCTTTTTATTTGACAATTTATTTTTAAATTATATTTATTTATTATACTATTATTAAATTTAAAAGAGATGTGTTTATATGTTTTTGTGATGTGAGTAGATGAAAAAAAAAGAAAGTAAGAATGAAATTAGCTTCCTAACACAAATATATAAAAGAAAAGAAGTGTGATGTGAATGTGTGAAAGAGAAAGAGAGTGAAAATTTTAAAAAAAATGAGGAATGAAATTTAAAAAAAAATAGGCGGGCTAGCCCACCAACTCGCCTTGTCGGGTTTTACCAGCCCGCGAAGGGCCGGGTTACACCAGTCTGTCCCGTTTGGCCCGCAACCCGAGGTAGGCTGGCACACAACCCCCAGGCCAGCCCGAATTCCCAGTACTACTTGAAGTGGATGGATCAGTGATGATGGATGGCTGAAGTAGATGTGGAGGAGTTATTCGCGACCAAGAGGGAAACTGGATATGTGGTTTTAACAGCAAGCTAATCTCAATTCTACCAGTGATAGCTGAGCTTATAAGGATAATTTATGGACTCAACCTATGCTATGCCAGAGGCTATAGAAAAATTTGCCTTTTCTCTGATTATTTAGAGGCCATAAACTTGGCCACCCAGGGGTGTGGCAACCACCACCCCTTTAAAGACATTATAGATAAAATTAGATTACTCATTTGCAGAGATTGACACATTGTATTCAGTCATCTCTATAGTGAGAATAATAGTTTTGCTGATTATCTTGCTAAGATTATCAACAACCACCTTCTAATAAGGAGACAATCATTGATGAAGGATCCTAAGTTTGATTGTTCTTTGTGATGCTCATGTATTGAGTCAGTAGACTTCGTTTTTATTCCAAAAAAGAAAAACAAGAAGAAGAGCAGATCGGAACCTTCAAATTATGACGAGCATATTACATATGTTTCACCTATGGACGTTTTTAGTTCTTATTAGACATGGCGTTTTAAATTACATACAATTTTAAAACTAAATCATATCATTCACAACTTATAACAATGGATAGGGACCATTCTGGTTGCTAAACAGAGACTTAATTTTCGGTCCAAAAAAAAAAACAATGAATATTTCGACATTTCAGGCATACTAACAACTAGCTCTAAGTTGTATAACACAACATGAACACAATCATGCAATCAGTTTTGCTTCATCAGCTCCAGGAATTACAATGTCAAGCCTCATCATGGGTTTGTACTCGTCAGGAATCTCTGCCCCGGCTTGCATGCACACTTCAACCACGGCCGGAGCCTTGCCGTAGAATCTTTTCAGAGCACCACTCATGGGAGGTCCTGCAGGATCTCTCACATGCCACACATAGTTTGGGGGGAAAACTTCCTCCACTGTTGCATCTTGCCAACCATGTTTCCCATCCCTCCATTGATGTTTGAATGCCCCACAAAGCTTGGCATTGTGGCCCCATGGGCCCACATGAACCTCTGAACAATATCCACACGCCTTAACCGAGTATTTCTTCATCAACGTCCTCACTCCCTTCCTGACAGTTTCATATGCGTCAATTGTTTCCTGGGCGATCCTAGGTAACTCAGACAATTCTGGGGTTGGAAATCGGTCGCAGGCTTGGTAAGTATCAAAGTCAATAAGTGCAGAGGGATCTGCAGAGCGCCATGGCTTAGGTTCTTCAACATAGCCACCTCTGTCAATGACTCTCTTCCCTAGCATTCTTATAGGTTTGGTCCTTCGACGTGAAGGATACTCTGGTATGTCCACACCAGCTTGAATGCATAGCTCCACAATGGCTGGAATCCGGTCATGATCAAACCGCGTCTCATGCTTGATGCGCCGACCAAAAGGATCATAGAGATGATATGACTCCACAGGGATTAGTATATCATTGATGGAAGCCTTGACCCATGCATGAAAACTATGACGCTGTGCACTGGTTGGGCCAAGGCAATTCTGGATGTGGTGAACTGAGTGGCCCACGTGAACTTCTGAACATTCACTGCATGAAACATTGGCTTAAATCATAAACTTTTACGTTGAAATTATTGTTGTTTGACTAGAAGAAAAGGCAAGCAATTAGGACTCGAAACAAAATTTTGGAAGTGTGCACTCTCGTCCAAGGAAAAAAAAGGTGTACACAGTCTACCTACAGCCATGTACAGGAATAATGTGCAAGAGCTGTCCAAGACCTTTAATTAGCATTTTCCAAGCATCAAATACTTCATAGGCAACAGGAATTAGGTCTGGCACAAGCAATCCATTCTTTGGAGGCTCAAGGGGCTTCTCTATTCCCATTTCTGCAAGTTTTTTGTCCTCCCTTGCAGCTTGCTTGATCTCCTTAATGGGAATAGGGTATGGTTTTTTCTTTTTCTTAGGTAACACGGGCGGGAAATCAACATTTTGGGGTATCCTTCTTCTTTCCGCAGGTTTATAGCCTCTGGGCTTTTGACTGGCACACAGAAAACTTCCAGGTAGTGTCAATCCACCCTTGTAAATTTGTTCACATCCTAACTGCAATAGAGGTGAAATCCAAGTTTAAGTTTGGCTGTGGGGGACAATAACAGTTTGAGTTCCAACAAAGTTGTTGGAAAGATAGACTGAAGTGAGACAATAAATAAGAATTTTTCCAGCAATTTCCTTAATTGGTTAATATTAAGAGTAATGCCAGCAGTTTACTTTTCAGAATAAAAACGATTGCAGACAAGGAAATCTTTTATAACCTCTATCAGATACATTAGAAAGTGAGTCAAAATCCTTAACAAGGGCAGCTGAAATTTGCAGTAGTGACTTTTCACAAGATAGTATACCAAAATTTCAACATAGGAAACATGATGAACCTATATCTTGTGAAAACCAACAAGCATAACTAAAACATAAGTAGTTCATTTAAGAAAAATTTAATTGAAAAGGCACAAAAACCTTCAATCCAATAGCATATGACTCAGAAGATGAAAGTTGTGGCCTCAAAAACTCCATGCCTGGGCGACCATCTGCGCATTGAAAGTTCAATCACAAGAAGTAACATGGTAGGTAAAAAATGCACAAGGTTTTGGCATTTCAATCCTGATATACCAATTATAATAGTTTGGGCAGAGTCACCAGAGGGGTTAGACTATAAAATACCACAGTGCAACAATCTAGTTCTGACGTATAGTTCAATACTAGCTTTGGATCAGTTTGAGACAGAGATATAATATACTTTATACGTTTCACTTTTCTCACTATTTTATCAATATTTGAAGTGGGAGGAGAATAGTGAATGGATCACTTGCCAAAGAAGCATGTGCTAGTCAAGACTGATGTATATTCAACTAAACAGCTGGTAGCCGTGCCAGCAAGGGAAAACAGCAAAAAGTTGCTATAATATAGTATACTGTTCAAGCAAAACCAAATTATTCATCTGTTCCCGGTAGTCTGTAGAAGACCTGAAAGAAAAATTCCTATCGTTGTGCATGAAACCTTTATATTGCAAAAGGTTACAAAATAATCTTCTACAATACTCCTCTGATTCTTAATATAAAACATATTTAGGGAGTTAATTTTGGTCCTAAATATAAGACGTAATTTTCATATTTGTTAATTTTTTCTCCTAATTTACTCCTATTGATGCTCTCTCAACAATAATCAAGAAGGAGAGGGAATGAAGGAATTAAGGAAGATGACTAGGGTGTTTTAGAAAATACATGTCGTATTAACTAACTTAACTAACTTCCTTAATTTAATCAAATTAAGTAAATATGTCTTATATTAAGTTCAAAAGGGAGCATTAAGTTTCTCAACAAGATAAAGCTCTTTCAGATTTCATCTCAAACTTCTACCATTCTACTGAAATGGTACATTATAACTAACTGGAAATGAAGTGTTGAAAGAGTAGAGAAAAATCTCATAGTAGTGGCAGCAATGAATAAGAGCATAATAACATATTCAGTATTTCTACACATTAATTTATGTTGGTCTGCTGGGCACGGAAGCTTAAGTGGTTTCTTACCCACATTAACTAGAAGCTATGACAATATGAAAGGAAAATATAACTCACTTTTATAAGATGAATTCCATAATGAAGAAGAAACTACTGGCGGCCTCTGAATCATCTATAATAGTATCCTGTTCAGTGAATTTTCAATAGGAAAAAAATGTCAATTACAACGAAAAATAACCTGGATTCTCAAATTTGAATACAATTATAAGCACTAACTGTTAAGAGACTGAGGGATTGACGGTCGACGGTCGAGTGAGGAAGACGGTGACGGTCGAAGCTCCTGGAAGACGGTGACGGACTGACAGACGGTCGAGGGAAGCTTCTGGTTATTTGGAAGGCGGAAGCTGGATGCTGGATGAAGGAGGCTGAGATTTTTTTTTTTTTTGGTACAGGGAAGATGAAGTAAGCTGAGTGGAAAGTCATGATTTCTTGAGGACGTGGGCCACGCTAACCGTGGTCCTGATAAGGCTAGGCCCACTTCCTACTAAATAGCCCATTGGACCAAAGAAATTGCCATTAGCTATATATATTTCTTTATATTTTTTTTTTCAAAAAAGGTAAATCTTTAATTATGATAATTATGTGTATGTTGAGTAAAGAATTATGCAGAACTAAAGCAAACTTAGACCAACGGGATTGAATCTAGTGAAATGAATTAATCCCTCACAATATAATGAACTAATATTTGGATCTCTATTAGGAATTGTACCCGTAATATTTAATATCCGACCATACTTTAAAAGGGATTCCTTAATAGCAGGTTACATGTGCCTTAAAAAAGTGAAACAACTATTAAATATTCTTAAAGAGATGATGGCATATGATGGGAAAAATTAAAATATAAATGAAACTGATAAAGTTTAAATCATTTAAATCTGATACCCACTTTATTATCAGCAATTACCAACCAAGTTGACTAATGGCGCCACCATGTGGTTTGGTTATTTAGGGCTTGTTTGGTCTGAGGGGAGGGGAAGGAAAGTGGGCGGAGGGAAAATTTTTTTGAGTTGAATTTAAAAAAAGGGTTAATATAACTTTTGGTCCCTGAAGTTTGATCCAATTTTGGTTTTGGTCCCTAAAGTTTGAAATCGGTGGTTTTGGTCCCTAAAGTTTCACTCAATTTTGGTTTTGGTCCCTGAAGTTTGAAATCGGTGGTTTTGGTCCCTGAAGTTTCACCCGATTTTGGTTTTGGTCCCTCAAATTTGAAAAGGACTTGGTTTTTTTTTCAGGTCGGGTCAGATTTTTTAATTAGGTCGCCAAGTCCTTTTTAATTTGAGAGACCAAAACCAAAATCAGGTGAAACTTCAGGGACCAAAACCAAAATTGGATCAAACTTCAGGGACCAAAAGTTATATTAACCCTTAAAAAAATTAGATAAGTGGGGTTAAAAATTTTTAATTAATTTTTCTTACTCTTTTATCTTATATATTTTCTTTATTAAAATTTTATTACCTCACTTCTTCAATCTTTTAAAATTCAACTCATAAAAATTTTCCTTCCCCTCCAAATCCGTTACACCAAACAAACCCTGTATTGCTTGTGTATTTGAGTAAACTTTGTGGCCTGCATTTTCACTTGCTAATGATGGCGCAAATTTTTATTTGAAGCAAGAAAATAGTGATGATGGACAAACCAGCTACAATTTCTCGAACTTGCTCAAAAATCAAATGAGGTGAGGTAATTATTGTTTTCGTTAGGTTTTATGTCCAATCTTTCTGATTTTGAAAACCCCATTCACATCTTCTATGTTCATGCCGTTGCCACGCATCAAAATATTTCCTTATCTTCAAATTTGTTTTATGTATCACCAGCTAATTCTAAGTCCACCTAAACTCAAAACATGCACGCATATATAGAGAGTTTGTATAAAAAATAATTCATATTATTAGATTTAAAATACTCTCTTTGATCCTTAATATATGACATATTTGAGGAATTAATATTGATCATAAATATAAGGCATATTTTTCATAGGGGAAAAGATAAAAAAAATACCATTTGAACTTTAAAATCCCAAATTAATTTTTTTGACAATAAAAGTAATTAAAGAGACATAGTGAAGATTACACATAATAATAGAGGCACGTGCGAATTAGGTAGTGGTCTGTGGTTGGTGTTTATTGATGATCATAAGATGACATACTTAACGGTTTTTTTTTTGTTTGTTAATGGGGATGATAATTGGAAAAATTATTTTAGAAAAACCATCATATATATCTTATAAGTAACTAATATAACTAAGTTTTTTAATATTTATAAATTACTCCCTCCACTCATTAATATAAAACATAATTACGTAATTTGATTAAATTAAGGAAGTTAGTTAATATATCATGTATTTTTTAAAATATCATAGTCATCTTCTTTAGTTCCCTCTTTCTTTCTCTTCCTTGATTATTATTGAGAAAGTATCAATAAAAGTAAGTTAAAAAATATTTGATAAATATGATAAATAAGTCATACATTTAAGATGAAGACAAATTCTTTATATATATCTTATATTAATTATTAAAGACAAAAGGAAGTAATTATTTATAGCGTGTGTGTGTTTTGGAAAGGGAATTTAGCCTATATATTTAAGACCGAATGGAGAATATATACATATATGTGTGTGTGTGTGTGGTGCTGATGGCATGGTTGGGTTGGTCGAAGTTCTTTTTCTTCCTTGTGGATGAATTGAATTGGATGTGAAATTATCAAAATTGGCGGGTTCCTTAATCCCACGTCCATAGGTCCTATGCCTTCGTACGTATGGTGCTGATGGCATGGTTGGGCTGGTCGAAGTTCTTTTTCTTCCTTGTGGATGAATTGAATTGGATGTGAAATTATCAAAATTGGCGGGTTCCATAATCCCACGTCCATAGGTCCTAAGCCTTCGTACGTAAGGTGCTGATGGCATGGTTGGGTTGGTCGAAGTTCTTTTTCTTCCTTGTAGATGAATTGAGTTGGATGTGAAATTATCAAAATTGGCGGGTTCCATAATCCCACGTCCATAGGTCCTAAGCCTTCGTACGTAAGGTGCTGATGGCATGGTTGGGTTGGTCGAAGTTCTTTTTCTTCCTTGTAGATGAATTGAGTTGGATGTGAAATTATCAAAATTGGCGGGTTCCATAATCCCACGTCCATAGGTCCTATGCCTTCGTACGACCGGTCTTCTTGCCCTAATAATTTTGGGCATGAAACTTGAAATTTTTGGGTCATAATTTTCAACGTTCAAAGCATAAGAATTTCACATTATTATTAATCGCATACACACTATGATATTGTGATGATCACAAATCTAAAGAAAGAATCCATCCTAAAAGACTAGCCTATTGGAAGGGAAAGCCCCTTAAACTTTTAAGCCCTCCTGTTGATCAAAACCTCCCGTGGGTAGCCCTTTCGTTAAACATTGAGTTTTCAACGAAAGCGCCAATATGATGATCATAAGATTAAAGAGAGAATTTATCCCAAAAGACTAGTCTATTGGGAGGGATAGCCTCTTAAACTTATAAACCCCACTTTACTTATAAGATTTCCTGATATGAGACTCATCACAATATCTGAAATATTGTTAATTTAGACATGCTTTTTTCCCTGGTATGACATATAAGTTAGACATTATCAAGTGCTAGGAATGCAAAGGGATTTAGGCAGAAGTTTAAAATGCAATGATAATAAAATTTATGATGGCACTACAAAAAATTCGATTGCTGCTACAAAAAACCGCTACAAATTCACCATTTTAATTGCTACAAATGAGAAAATTTTTTGTAATGTGGTCAAAATGTTTTTGTCAAAAGAAAAAAAAAACAGGGAGGCAGCTTTTGGGATAAAATTACAAATTATTAATTACTTTGACAATTAGTAAAATTACTTTACTATAATGCATGGAATGCAGGTATATGTCTTATCTAAACATAAATTAATTAAAATATATTATAAATTATAAATTATTCCATTGCACGAAATACTAATATATGTATAATTATATATATATACATATATATACATATACCGACATGTATGTACATGCCTATTATCATTTTTAATAATACTAAAAAAACATTTTTATTTAAGAACGTAAAAGATATATTTCTTATTCATATTTGTTTTTCACTTCATTTTATGTGATAGATGGATCCTTATAAATAAATGGGATTATAAATTTATGATAGAGAAATATATATATATATATATATATATATATATATGAGAAAATGGCAAAGAAAATTAATTGAAAACTTTCCCATCTTTTTTCATTTTTTCAAAAAGATATTTTCTTGGCTTACTTCTCCTACGCTCCTTTGAATCAAACAATGGTTAAGGTCAAGAATTCAAATGCTTCAAGTATGAAAAAGAAATGCACCTGTTTTTGTCACTGCAACGTTTTTTTCAAATTAATAGCTGCTCTCTAGTCTCATTACAACTTTGTTGTCGAAGCAGCAAACATCATAATTCACAAAAAAATCTTTATAAAATTTAGGGTCCAAAGATGATATGAAAATTGAGAAATAGCGATCGGCCGATACCTGTTCAAATAATCCATATTGGATGCTACCGACCAAATAATCCAAAGCAGCAAACATCAAAAAGGTTAAGGTCAAGAATTCAAATGCTTCAAGTATGAAAAAGAAATGTACCTGTTTTTGTCACTGCAACGTTTTTTTCAAATTAATAGCTTCTCTCTATTCTCATTACAACTTTGTTGTCGAAGCAGCAAACATCATAATTCACAAAAAATATTTATAAAATTTAGGGTCCAAAGATGATATGAAAATTTGAGAAATAGCGATCAGCCGATACCTGTTCAAATAATCCATATTGGATGCTACCGACCCAAATAAAATTGAGAAAGAATTAATGCATAATATGTTGCTTGTCTCTGAAAACAAAAAACAATGTCAAGCATTGCGTCTACATGTGTTTGGCCAAAGCCAAAAACATTGCTTGTGTTTTATGTGTGTGTGTGTGTGTTCCTAGTTTCGAATAGCTGTATGTGTGAGTATGGATTCTTTCATTCACACACACACGTGCTTATTATTATTACTACTACTACTACTTAAAGAGTGATAAAAACAAAATATATGATAAATATAAAAGTAAAATGTGAGCCTTACGCAAATAATATAATTTTATAAATCTATAACTCCCTCACCTGTTTTATATTTTATAAAGGGTTTGAAATCACAACCCCATGCTTAATGAATTGAAGCTTAAGAAATGCACTTAATGAGTGTATTTGAAATAGTGATCGGAAAAATAGAGTTTCTCAATTTAGCTTTTGGTAATTTTATTTTTAGTAAAAGCCCGATTGTGTAATGTGATTTATGTTTGGAACAGCGATTGTATAAATGACTTTTGTGATAATAGTAAGAAAGAGTGGGTGGAAAAATATTTTAAAGGGTTAAAAACACCAAAAAAATATTTTAAAATAATTTTTGGAACTGAAAGGTACATTAAGAATAAAATTGCAATCAGTTTGATAACACACTGGATACAGTTGAAAAAATATTTTAAGGGTTAAAAACACCAAAAAATAGTTTAAATTAATTTTTGTAGCAAAAAAAGTACATTAAAGGTAAAATTACAATCATTCTGATAGCATACTGGACACAACTGAAAAAATATTTTAATCATTCACACTCTCTCCAAATGCTAAATCAAAAAAAGCTGAGAAATAGAGCTTTAACAAAAGCTATTAAAATTAGAGAAAACTCAATTAATCACTTACATCACCAAATACTTTTTTTCCAAATTATCAGTTGGCTTTTGCTCATCAATTGAGCGTTTGGGGCTCAAAACACCCCCCCCAAAACGCATACAATGTCTGTTGGGCTATCTATATAGCTTAAGAGAGTCACAACTACAAAACCTGCCTTATTACACGTAAATACATATATCCCAATTTATACAGGAAATTAGAATAGCACTTCATTCTATTATGTTTATAAAGAATATTCTCTTTCATAGAGGTAATACTTAATACAAGGAACAAATTTTTATTAGAAATATTTAACTATTCTTTTCATTTTTACCTTGACTAAATATATGTCCCTCATTACCTCTCTACAATAAATTTTTACTCATTATCTCTCAAATGCTCTATTCTAAACAAGGGTATGGCTAGGAAAAAAAATACATATCTTACATATTAATTGATTTTAACTAACATTTTAAATCATGTGATTTTAATATTGTTATTTATAAAAAAGACTGAAGAAACTAGAAAGCATATAAATAGTCAAATTAAGTTGCCAATGAATGGTGTTCAATTATTCATTAAATGAAGTTCAGTTATTCGTTAAAAGCGTAATAAAATGGGCAAAACTAGTGACTTTTAAGCATTCCAAAAAATCTGGCCAAAAGATAAGTCATTCTTGAAAATGTGAAGGTTGATCAAGTCTTTGAATCCCACACACAAACTTCATCACCCACTTCAATTAATTAAGAAATTATTGGGCAAGACTTCAAATATTTTCTATTCGAGATCAAATTTATAAGTCAAATCAAAATATATAAAATCTTTTTCAAAGATTCAGGTTCAGCCACATGCATGATAGCACTGAACAATACAAATATTTGTTGATCATATTTAAGTTGAGAAAATTAATAAGAAAATTAAATATACCCCTTCCCCCCTTTTTATGTTGGAACTCAAAAAGCTGTTGTGATGTATTTTTTTATTTTTTATGATTACACTAGCCACAAAGAGGTTATCCACTTTCTATTACCTTTGAAGTTTTTTTTTTTTATATTATCACCTGTATACTATCCCATTTGATTTTTGTGATTGCTCCTCTCAATATAAATGTATCTTTTGGGATTCAAGCTCGAGATTAAAAAAGATCTAGCAGGGTTTTATATAGCTAGACCAATTCCATGTTGATTTAACTTTAAGTTATTTGAATTGAAATTAAACTATTAAGTGTTCTGTGTCTAAATTTTGATATTTTTATTTTGACAAATCAAAGCACTTCTGGCAAAAAAATATCAACAAAACACTAGATGAAAAGATTTGATTTCAGTGACCAAAATATAAAATTATACCTATAAAAATTAATATATATATATATATATATATATATATATATATATATATAAAATTTAAATTTTCAAAATTTGACCTTAATTAATGTCTCGACAATGGTGAAGAGAAAAACAGGGGGACCAAATGCATTAATTTTAAAGGATGAAAGTTGGCCAAAATGGCACAAAAAGCGAACATTGAGCTAAGTCTACTATAAGTTCTATCAGCTTGTTATTTGGATCTAAATGTTAGTCAATTTAAACTAAGATTGATTGATGTTATATCTCACTTCTTTTGAATTATAGTGTCGTTATGACACAACTTAGTAATTAACTCTTATCCTACTGATTCAAAAAAAAAAAAAAGGATGAACGTATAATAATAGCATGTGTTTTATTAATTTATCAACAAGCTGTCAAACATTTAAAGAAAAATGATAATTGATTGGCTAGCCATATACAAGCCCTTTATAAATTTAATTAATAATTATTTGTGTGTGAAATGAGGAGAGAGGGCAGTAGAGTTTGTGTGCATCCTGAATTATTATTGGTAGCAAAATGATGAAGGAATCCTGATCATATACATATAACACTCATTATTATATGTGAAGGGGTAAAAAACAAAATGAATATGAGACTGTACTAGAGATCGAACTCGCAACCTCTAAAGTATGCTTGGTGTTACTCTTTTTGGTCTTTTTTATAAGAGCATAAAATTTGAATTGTTTTTGTCCTTTTTAATAGAGTCCCATATGGGTTGTCTGAATATTTAATAAGTTTTTATTTTTATTTTTGACTCTCGTTAATTATATGTACCAGTATTACATTAATTAAAAGGTTGGTAATACTTATATTTACTCTATTTTACTCTCTTACTTGCTTCCTTATTAATTAGGGTATACTTGAAAAAAATGTTTATTTTTATATTACATTAACCACTTTCTTAAACTGCATAATCTAGTTGCCTGACTCTTATACATAGCACTAGAGGGAGTGATTGTTAAAATCTTTTTTTTTATATAACATTGAAAAAAAAGAAAAAAACTAGTGCTCTATATCAGAACGTAAGGCATCCGCCAGGAAACCAAGAGGGGCCACAAAAGTTATAGCACCCAAAGCCATTCCAAGAGAAAACTTTGCCAGTTCATCCGCTACATAATTTTCTTCCCTACCACACCATTATAAAGAAACTTCCCAGTTACGTGCCATGAGTTGAGAAATCTCCAGTAATAAGTCAGCATGAAGATGAGTATCATCCCACCCTGTATTAACTAGATCTACTACCTGTCCACAATCAGATTGGACTACCACTCTCCTCCAACTCGAATCCCATGCATGCTTCAATCCCATAAGGATACCCCATAGCTCCGCTTGTAGTCCACTTCCACAACCTAAATTATGCATGAAACCTCCCAGTACACCTCCTTCATGATTTCTTACTATTCCTCCACATCCTGCCATGCTTCCATCATAACGACATGCCCCGTCAACATTAATCTTTATCCAACCATCGTACGGTGGTTTCCAAACGGGATCTCTCTTCATATGTAAACTTGACTAATGTAATTGGGGGTTCGACCATTGCGCTTGAGCCTGTACCTGTGCTAAAATTTGTATGCTTCCTGCCGTTTTGCCCTCAAAGGCCCCTGAGTTCCTGTTTAGCCAAATTTGTTGGCATAGCAACGCAAAACCCGTCGGCCAACTCACCTCCAGGCCCTATTCTTTCAAAGATAGGTTCCAGTCAAACCATGTCCTGATATCATTCAACCCAAAAAATTAGTTCAAAAGACGTGCCGGTACCAACTTCTTCCAACAAAGCTTAGCCACCCTACAATCCCGAAGGACATGGATGATATCCTCTCTATTCTCATCACACACACCACAACTCTGACTGCCTTGCAAACCTCTAGTAACACGTAACGAATTTGTCATAAGACGTCCCCTAGCTGCAAGCCACATAGTAGTTTTGCACCGCTGTGGTGTTCTCAACTTCCAGATTTTCCTCCATAGATTTTGATGGTACGGTACTTGATCCATACTCAATAATTCATATGCTGATTTGATAGAAAAATCCCCCATATTAAAAGCCACCATATAGGTATATCTGTTGACTCTTGATTTATCGTGATTGATACACGACTGATGGCTTGAAGAACATGTATTGGAAGGAAAGCCTCAAATTTCCCCCATTCCCAACTACCTGTTGGTGTAAAATATTCACAAACACTATCCTCTTTCATGCCTTCTGGAATGTCCTGGATACAATACGAGATAAGTTTTTTGTGATGTGGGAGCCATTTGTCATTCCAAAATTGCACATGTTGGCCATTACCAATTTTCCATCCTATACCTCGTTCCATTTCCCCCCATACATTTCTAATTCCCTTCCATGCTTGTGACTCTTGTTGACGTACATGGACATTGGGTATGATGTCGCCACCACAATAATACTTTTCTCTCATGAACTTCACCCATAGTGCATCCCTTCGTCTTACTAAACCCCACCCAAGTTTCATCATAGAGGCCTCATTCTGTTTTCAAGTATGCCGTAACCCCAACCCACCTGCTTCTTTGCTAGTACATACATCTTCCCAAGCTACCAAATGAGGTTTCCTATTCGTCGTTGTACTTCCCCAAAGAAATCCACAGCATTTTTTATCGATTTTGTCACAAGTAGCTTTTGGTAGCCACGAGGATTGCATAGCATAATTTGGAATTGCAGACATCACAGATGATATTAGAGTATGTCTTACAGCCATAGAAAGGCAATTTGCTTTCCAATCTTTCAACCTTACTTCCATTTTATTTAGTACAAATTGGTAAGTGCCCTTTGAAACACATTCATGATGTATAGGGATGCCAAGATATTTCCCAAGATCCGCGGTAGGAGTGAATCCCAGGAAAGCACTAATTTCTGCTTTCCTAGTATGGCCAACATTATTAAAAAAATATTCTGGATTTGTCAACATTTACCTTTTCTCCAGATGCATCACAAAAGTTATCCATACAAGCCTTAATAATAGCTGCTTGATCAAGAGAAGCTTTTGCAAATAAGATTAGATCATCAGCGAAGAACAAATGCGAGACTGCAGTACCATTTCTCTTTAATCAAAATGGAATCCAAGTTTCTGAAGACACTTCATTTTGTATCAGGTGCGCGAGCTTTTCCATTACTAGGAGGAAAAGATAAGGTGATATAGGGTCACCCTGTCGAACACCTCGTGTAGGTCTGAAGCCTCGACCCGGCTCACCATTCCACATGATTCGCACCTTTGCAGAATTCAAACAGCAATTAATTAAGTCAATAATTTTTGCTGGTAACCCTAACTCCTTCAAACATGCTTCAATAAAGTCCCACCGCACCCTATTAGAGGCTTTTTCCAAATCAATTTTAAGTGCCATAAAACCCTTCTTCTTTCTAGTATTTTTTCATAGAATGTACAATTTCTTGTGCCAAGACAATATTATCTAAACTCTGCCTTCCTGGTACAAAGCTACATTGATTAGGTGTGATAATTATCGGCATAACTCGCTTCAATCTGGTAGCTAACATCTTAGTGATGACCTTATATATGACATTACGGAGACTAATTGGACGGAAGTCTCTAATTGTCTGAGGAATATCAGTTTTTGGGATCAAAACAATATTTGTGCTATTAAACCTCCTAACCTCCATCGGGTTGGTGAAAATCCTTTGAGCCAATTCCACCATAGTCTTTCCAACCACATCCCATTGACTTTAGTAGAATAAAGGGTTTAAACCATCCGGACCAGGAGCTTTCAAAGATCCCATACTAAACACAGCTTGTTTTACCTCTTGTTCTGTGAACATATGATCTAGCATACCCATTAGATCATCTGGAATTTTTAGAAACACACCCCCAAAATTAATATCCACCCTCAGTTGGTGATTGGCCACATATAGGGACTGAAAGAAGCTCGTACCTTCCTGTTTTAGTTCCTCCTCACTATATATCCATTGCCTATCTTCTCTCTGTAGAGCTGTCACATGTTTCCTTCTTCTTCTACTATTGGTAACTGTGTGGAAATACTTGGTATTTTTATCTCTATTCATATACCATTTACACCTGGATCGTTACAGCCACATGATCTCTTCCTGTATCAAACACTCTTCCATTTCCTTCCATATCTTTCGTTGCTCCTCTGCTCCTTTCTCGCTCAAACACACCTTCTCATTTAGCTTCTCAAGCTTATTAATTAGCATAGCCTTTCGATGGTTAATGTTGTCAAAAACATCTTTGTTCCAAACCATGATATCCTTTTTAAAACCTTCTACATTTTCTTCCCAACTCCTGGAAGCCCTCTAATTATTTCGTACCACATTTGAAAAATCATCATGGGTTACCCATGGAGCAAAAAATTTGAAAGAACTCCCTTGGTACGTACTCTTCATTTTTTCCTCTTGATAAGAGAGGACAGTGATCAGATTTAAAACGAGGAAGGTGTAGTAAATTTACCTCGTGGAACTGCTCTAACCAATCTGCATTTGCCATAATTCTATCAATTCAACTTGCTTAACCTTTTCTGACCCATGTAAACTTGGGTCCCTGAAAACTCATGTCTTCCATACCACTTCTGCCTAACCATTCCACAAACTCACGATCAGGGGGTACTGGTAAGCGGGATGATGAAATTCTCTCTGTACACGAGCAGTTGCATTGAAGTCTCCCCCAACACACCATCTTACCTTGCCATTGTCACGAATAGAATCCAGTTGATGCCACAATTGTCTTCTCTGGGCACGGTTAGGATGACCATATACCACTGACAATTCCCAGCTATCACTTTGACCATTATTAAAGATACCGTGCAATACTTGGGATGACTTAGCTTTTACTGAGAAATTAACATGATCATCCCAAAAACACCAAATGCCACCACTAAATCCCCGTGTCTCCACCATATCCTTATTCTTCAATCCCAAGCGACGAGCTATATAAGTTGCTTTCTCACTCTTCTGCCTGGGTTCAAGTAATGCTAAAAAATCAATCTGATATCTATGACGAAGATTTACTAGCAGCCCATCAAAAGCCTTTCCCCCAACACCACGTGAATTCCATATCATAATGTTGTAATCCATAAAAATATTATGATAAAAGAAAAACAAACCTCCCAGACTATTTTACTGTTCATCCATCGATTGTGACTCTCCCCTGTCCATTATATCTTCCGTTAAAACATGTAGAATTGAACTAAAAGCACTAATGGAATCTTGTTTTGTAACTGTTCCAGGGTCCCATGGGTTGTCCGCTTCAACAGTCTCTAAGATACAAAGAGCGCCGTCACTTTTCTCTTCTGAGGGAATTGGGTTAATGCTACCCACTCCACGATTGGTGCTTGACCTAGGCTCCATGCTTTGCTTCAATCCCTTAACTCCCAGCCCTTTAATGTTTTGCTCGGTATTACCCACCTTCTTACACCC
This sequence comes from Inga leiocalycina, assembly GCA_963242795.1. Lineage (NCBI taxonomy): Eukaryota > Viridiplantae > Streptophyta > Magnoliopsida > Fabales > Fabaceae > Inga > Inga leiocalycina. The sequence continues at coordinate 5,106,419 of OY725328.1, read as the reverse complement.
AGCCTATCCTTCGCCTCTGCCCAAACTTGCATGCCCATCCCTTGTTGGCCCTATTCCCTATTCTCCTTGGTACCAGACACATCCGCCAATCCCACATGTTTTGGTAACTTAGCTTTAGAATGAGAGATGGGGTCAAGTAGCTCTTTTTGTTGAATAACTATTGGCTTTTTGACTTTGTTATTTTCCTTTGCACGTGGTACTTGATTGGAAATTTCCACTACTGGCTCTCTTTTGTTCCTTTGTTGACTGCCATTATTACTTTCTTCCATAACCTCCACTTTTAATGCAGCAAAACGTGACCCACGTCCTTCCCCACCACTATTAAACCTCGAATTTCGCCCTCCAACAGAACCCACCACTGCATTCTCCAATTTGCGTGGACATCATGGGCGTTGCACCAGCATCCAATTGTCAAATTTTGGAATCTCCTGTACTACCTCCTTTTTCGACACATTCCCGCCAACCCCATCCTTGCTCGCCACATGCATCTTATCACTCCCAAACTTCTCTTCCACTTCAGGTCCCTTCCTGCAAGAGGCACTTTGATCTGTTTCATTGCACTTCGGTTCTTCTTCCTGACTAAAGCAATGATCAGAGTCATGACCATATCTACCACACTTGAAACATACTAGATGTATACCCTCATACTAGATCCGAGTCACTTTTCCATTAATAAGAATGAACGGCCTCAAGGGAGCAGACAGATTCAACTCCACACAAAGTCTTGCAAATCTACCTTTTTTGCACTTCAGTGTAGCCATATCCACCTTCAAAACTCGACCGACTTGAGATCCTAGCACATAAAGGGCCCCTTTATCGTAATAATCTAAAGGAAGTTTTGGGAAGTGAATCCATGCTGCTATGCTCGTGACTACTTCCCCTTCAGGTTCAAAATCCTGCTTCCATGGTTGCACAGAAATGTAGTGATCGAAAAGTAGCCATGGACAACCTGTCAGAGCTATTCCATAATCACTCCTATCCTTGAACTGCACAACTAAGAACCCCGCTCCCATATCTATCACTTCAACTTCGCCATTTCTCGCCCACAGATGCTGTACCTTGGTCGCCAAATATGTTGGGTTCACCATTCATCCTAAAAGTTTAACAATAAGAGCATTTCCCCACTTCTTTGCTAACCTTTCCTTCTCAGACTGAGGAAATATAACATTTGGCCCCATATCCATCATTTCCACCGCGACCCTTTGCTTCCGACGGTCATCACTCCACCAGTCTTCTTCTTCTGCCATATCCGAGTTGTTGTTAAGCACCGCTGCTTTAAAAGAATTCCATTTATTTTCCTTCTTTCCAGACTCTATTTTTGCGCCTTCCTCTTCCGCAGTTACAGCATTGTGCATCCAATCTTCATCACCAGACACCAACAGCTGGTCCGTAGAGAACTCCTTTTCAACAGCACAGCTTTTCTTCTTACTCTTAATTAATGCATGCTTTTCAACATTGCTCTACGTACCATGTCGATAAAAAATATGTTATCGCAGTACACTACCGGATTTTTCTTTTTCCCATTGACAACTTGGAAATCGTAATCTTAATTAGTACTATAAACATTCCCTGGTTATCTACAGAATGTTTAATTGTTTATCCACTTTTTCTTTTTTGGATTTTGTTCGTTTGTGTTCCCTTCTATTAAATATGAAATAAAAAAAAAATTGGGTACTACTGATGACTACTGAGTTAATAAAGCTGATCATATTTTTTTGTAATTAATTATATAGTTATATGATTAATTAAAGATAAAACCATGGGCCGTGCCCGTGAGTTAATTAAATGGTAGAGAAGTATCGTTGAGTGAGTATTATGAGGTGGTTTACTTAGTCAATGAGACAGGGATGAATTAATTATTATTTAACAGTATTAAAAAACCTACGACATTTTTGTCCAAATTAGAAATTAGTAGCAGCAATTTAACATTATATTGCAGGCCCTTCAACGCTCGGACCAAAATAGTGTGTCTGACTTGATCATGCGTTTACTCAAACACCTTCGGCGTTTACCTTTTTGTTATTTCTTTGGCGTTTAAATTTTTTTAATTATTTAGTGTTCTGTAATTCAGAAATTTTAAGTTAAGTAATCTTCAATGTCATGGTTATAATTATTTTAAAAAAGATCAAACTCGTTACTAAGTTTTGTGAGAGTTATTACAATTTTAGGGAAGATACTATCAAATTAACAAAGTTGTAAGCTGCTAAGCTTAAGAATCTTTTATGATGAAATTTGTAGATTATTTCAGTAATAATTTAATTAACACATAAGAGTATATTTTTAATTTAATGAATAGCTTATATCTTTAGAATATATAGCTCATATATAGGCTCCGCGTAACCCATATATACTACGAAAAGTGAGCACCATTGTTAATGATTTACAAATAATAAGAATTTACAAGTTTATTGCCTTCAAGTTTAAATTCTTTAAATGAGGAAGGCCTCTTACTACATCTAGTTTAAAAATAAATTATACTATTAAAAAAATTTGTTTGAATAATTTTTATTGTTGTATCGTAATTTGCTATAATTTTTTTTACTTTAATTGATTTTAATGTTGATAAAAATATCGATTATTTTTTTATGATACAAAAAAATATCAATTAATTAATATTGATAATTTTTATATTAATTTAAATACCGTGTGTTTGCCCCTTAAAGCAATAATGTTATTGTTGATTTGTTCGTTTGAAATAACTTATTTATTATTTCTAAGTATTTATAAATTATAATTTATAATATACGAGATAAGTATGTGAGAAGGATTTTATCTCAACTTACATAATAAAGATTTATTGTCTAAAGACTTATTGTCTAAAAATAAATTATGCCAAACATGTCAGACATTGATTTGGGTCCATAAATGTACTTTTACCGTAACGTTTCTTTAAAAATCCTTAAACAAAAGCAGTCAAAAGTTAGACTTTAAATTTGTCCAAAAAAAAAAAAAAGTTAGACTTTAAAAGCCGACTTAATTTGATTTTTCAATTACTAGAAGCATCACATCATTTATTTGACCGCTTGGAGGAGAGAGTACGTAATAGTCACACAGAACTATTTGTTTATTTATTTAGTTATATACTAATATATAAAAGGGGATCGGAACCACTTAATCAGTTCACCCACCACATTCATATCAGGAGAAGGTGGGGCTCAAGGATGACGTCTTTTGATTCTGTTTATTTTATTTTTCGATTATCTTATAATGATAGATTTTTAAAGTGTAATTCCTTTTGACATTTTGATAGATATACAGTGTTTCATTAAAAAAAAATCACTTAATCAGTTTATAAAATATAATTTGCCACTAATCATTATGCACACCAAAACATGCAGTCAATTATCTCTGAAAAAAGCCAGAAACAATTTTTAAATTTTTTAGTCCCTATGATAGCACAGAATACTTTTGTCATCACCACTATCTCAATTTCAAAATAGTGGTCACTTTTGTTATTTTAATTTGGTTTTAAAATATCTTTATGGTAAAATTTACTATCTTTACAGATTCGCCCCGGATTTTTTTAATGAGAGAAAATATATAAGAAACAATTACAGATTTCATGTGAAGTATCCTTGTTACCAGCCAGCTTATAAGATATCATATTTTAAAAAATACAAAAGCATCTTAGTTATTTCAACTAAATTGTGGGTCGGCCTCTCTCCTGCATTCATAACTTATAGTTCTTATATTATATTTTATATATATATATATATATATTATCGTGCTTTATTTATTTTTTTTAAAATTAAAATTATGCTTATTCTTCGGTTAAAAAATTAAATATAGGGAGGTATCAAAAAATTCATATTTATAAGTCAAATTACCTCATTTATAAATCAAGTTTGTAAACAACTGAATTTCTTGGGGCTTCGGTGTTTGTAATTATTTTAGCCTAAAACCTATAAATAATTTTCTTTAAAATTTAATAATCATTTTGAAAAATATTAAACAACTTCGTGTTCAACCAAAACTTTTGGTTATAGTTGAATGAGTTTTACTGTTTAAACACGAGGTTTCGAGTTCAAACATGTGTCAATGCAGAAAAAAGAAAAAGCTTTTAAAGGAGCTACCCAATGTAATTTAGACCCAACATTATTCAAATTAATTTGATCCAGTCAAGTAGATATATAAAAAATGACATTGTATTCAATTTATTAACTGCTTTTTCTGAGTTTAAAATTTTGACTAGGAATAATTGTAAATTGCTGTTTTTTCTTTGTACTACTATCTTTGAAATTGGTTATTTTTTCAATTGATAGTTCATATATCATTTTTATCCCCCCCAAAATAGAAACTGCTTACGTATGAACACGGTTTTATACAAAGACCTTTTCCAAACTGCAATTCGGCAAAGATTTGCAAAGGGAATCTTCCAAAAGCAGCAAGAAAATAATTTAAAATAAAATATATTTTAATTACTTTTTCTGAATATTTGGAGTTAATTAGACTCGACATAGCGATTAATTAACTAAAACAAAACAGACCATGTCCAATTATGTAATTAAATGTCTGGCAATAACTGGTTCAACGTACCAGGCAAAGTTTCTTATGTGTCCTTAGTTATTGGATTATTATCTCAAAGGCATGGCATGAATCTACAAATTGGGTATATAATCATTAATTGTTGAATTACATACAATGTGGGGCATAATGTTAAAAATTAATAATAAAAAAATAACCTTTGACTAATTAGAAGTTAGACCAGAACCACCAACTTTCTTTTCCTCTTTTTATTTATTTTTTTATTTATAATGCATTTTCACTGTGTTTCACTGAAACTTAAAAAATCTTAAATGTCATTAATATTATCTTAAAATTTAATAATTTTTTAATTTTATCCCAATTTAATATTAAAAAAATGAACAATGAGAGATTCAAGAACAATAAATTAAAGATAAAATTATACATTCATATAATTAATGTAATGATGCAATTTATATATATATATATATATTAAAGATAAAAAAATAATACTCTCTTTGCCGTATATGAACTGACAGATGCAGAAATTATGATAAGACCAAACTTTTTTAATACCCATTGCCACCCCCACAGCCCCACTGAGTATATATATTTATTTTTTTTAATTATGTGATTGATTAAGCGTGTTGATTCTGGCCCAAAAAAAAAAAAGATTAAGCGTGTTTAATTAACAGTAGTATAAGAAAGCTTGACCAGGTGAGAGATTTCTTTTTTCTTTTTACCTGAAGGCCTGGTGAGAGATTTAACTTATCCCAAATGCAATAATTATTATTCCCATTATATAATAGTAACTAGTTTTACTTTTTTATAGATATTTTATTGATTGAAAATTTCTACTTTGCTTCCCCTACCCCGGTTTTTCTTATTAATATGGAGATTTTATATAATTAATATTAACATTAAAATACATTAAATTATACATATAGATAACGTATAAAATTTAATTCACAACAAATTGTATAGCTTATGAAGTATAAATAATATGGCCATATTTTTCAACTTACTAACTCACAACAATAAATGAAAAGGGACCCATTTGGAAGTTATGAAAAACATATGCCTAAGACAAGTAACAACCAACAAACAATACACTGTTGAACTTTCTTATGAGAATTGCAGGATTGAAAAAACAAAAATCCTCCCCAAATTTTAGGTACAATAATTACCGAATTTCATCTCAAAATAAATTAAGCTATATATTACGTAGTTAAAAACATTAATATAAAATATATAAACACTAAGAAATCTATTATAAGTTGCCAGCACCACAACTTAGTTTCCGAATATATAGTATATAGACCCAAATTTAGTTAATTAAATACATCAATGTAAAATATAAAAAAGTACTAAAAGAGCAGTATTACATCATGGCCCATCATCTTAGACTCAATACAAATTTGGCAGTGACGCATTTCTGTTGAAACTGTAGTTATAATAAGATGGATGATAGTGAAATAGAATAATTAGTTTTGAACAAAAAACACAGTAATTAGTGTCGACAAAAATATTAATATTTGATTAAATTAATAATAACGATAATAACAACAGTATAATTAAACTACATACATATATAGAATACCACACAAACTATAGGAGCTATAGTAGGAGAGATAATACAGGTAGAGATAAGTAATAAATATTAAAAAAAAAAGTTAGAAGGAATAAGAATGGCAGCCAGGTTCAACAACCAATACTTTTTGTCCAGGTACATTGAAAACAGATAAAAAGCAAAAAAGAAAAAGTCAAATGTGATTGAGGGGTTTATAAAAGGGCAAGAGACATTGTGGTGGGGATATGTATCATCATTAGGTTGCTCTTTGCTTCTTGATAAGAGCCCGTAATACAAATATAATTAAGGGAAGAAGAAGATGGGAAGAGCCCCATGTTGTGCAAAAGTAGGGTTACTAAGAGGTCCATGGACTCCTAAAGAAGATGTATTGCTCACTAAGTATATTCAAGCACATGGTGAGGGTCAATGGAAATCTCTTCCTAAAAAAGCTGGTATTTAATCTTCTTTTCCCTCTCATTCATCTTTATTTTTCTTTATTTATAAGATCAAGCTAATAATACCAGCTTGTAAGCTGATCAAACTCACGACCTCTTATTTATCGGAGAGCTTCCATTCTATAATGTGGCAAAGTGATTGACTCTCATCTGTATTCATGTTTGTCTTTATTGATCAACTTTGTTTTGAATTACCAGTTATGGATATCCCATCTTGGCTTTCAATCTCTCTCCTTCTCTCTAAGTTTCATTCATTTTCCTTTTGTGATGACAAAAATTTTGAATTTGGTATTATTTTTTTGTCTATTTCATAAATATATGACTTTGAAGTTTAGTCTCATTTGAAATCACTGCCAGGATAGATTCTAACATATCTAATTTACAAACGGTCAAATCAATTATGAATATGAACACAAATAATTCAAAGATCTCTGTCGTCGCTGACAAAAGAAAAAGTAGTATTACCTCCGGTCCTAAATATAGGACAAAATTTATAGTGCAAATTACACTACAAACTTTGTCCTATATTTAGGACTGGAGGGAGTATTATATATAGTACATGCTTGACTGAGTTTTTTTTTTTGGACTGAATGCTTGACTGAGTTAGCTGGCTTAATTATATTTTAATTAACCATGAGTCCTTAATTAATCTTATCTCACCTCGATCTATCAATTTTTTTCTAATTAATTAATTACAGGGCTTCTGAGATGTGGGAAAAGTTGCAGACTGAGATGGATGAACTATCTGAAACCAGACATAAAGAGAGGCAACATAACTGCTGAAGAAGACGACCTCATCATCAGAATGCATGCTCTGATCGGAAACCGGTGGTCTCTCATCGCCGGCCGATTACCAGGACGAACTGATAACGAAATCAAGAACTACTGGAACACTCATCTCAGCAAAAGAGTCAAAGCACAACAATCCAGGCCTGATCATCACCAACCATTAAGAGATAAGACCGACAATGAGGCCAGGAATAAAATCATTAAGAAGAAGATGAAGCCCGCGAAAAACAACAGTAAGAATAAATCCAACAGTGTCGACGAAGAAGCAGAGAAGAAGACCAATATATATCTGCCAAAACCAATTAGGGTTAGGGCTTTACGTATAAGTGGTAGAAACGAAGAATATTCCAAGACCGGTTATTCTTCAGCAAGTGGATCTTCAAGCCAACAAGAGTTTTTATTACAGAAGGAAGATATGGATAATTATGTAATGAGTCACCAGCCATGGGTTGGTGAAAATGATGCGTTTGGGTTTTTTGTGGAAGAATATCAGAAAATTGACCTAGTCAACGGCTCAGTATCAGAAGAAAATATTAATAATGTTATTAATGTTAATAACAATATTAATGATATGGAATGCGAGTCATTGGAGAGGTTATACGAGGAGTATTTGCAGCTCTTGAAGGATGATAATAATGTTAGTGGTGTAAACCAAGGGCAAATATTGGATTCTTTTGATCAATCTTTGTTTCTCTAAAGATTAATTTGTTGATGTATATTTAGAATACATGATTATTACAGTATTAATAAGAATTTGACCTATATTTGTGTGTGTACATATTAATCACATCTCTCATTTCGTCCATCTATATATATTAGAGGTTAACACTTTTTTTAATAGTCCAGCGCCTGAGTGAAAACGACGTGTATTTTGGTTGCACCCGCCCACAGTTTTTTAGAGCCTCCCTAGCTTTCCTCCTATATTTATTTCTCAAAAAATGTGTATATATATACTCCTGTCCCACCATGACCATTATAAATCACCTCTAATCATCAAACGAAGAAGAGATTATAATTAACTTAGTTTTATTCAGTAACTAAAAAAAAAAATCAACTTTACCCTTATTTAAAAGAATAAAAAAATATTATCAAATTTTAAATCCTTTCAATAAATTGCAGTAGGGGTGATATTGAAAAAGGATAATAACATGCTAAATGAATTAAATAAGAGATCATTAATTCCTTTTAAAAGGTGGTTTATAAAACCATGAACTGTTTAGAGAACCGGACCGGATGTAACATCCCGAATTTCGATCCCTAAAATTCCTTGTATGTAAGGAAATAAAATGGTGAGCTAAAGAGTACTTGGAAAGATAAAACAAGGCAATTAAGGGTCACACACAATATTATGATGTGAAAACACAAGTTGTACAAGTTGATGTTTGCTACCGGTGAGTTTTCTTGTGTAGATGTCTTATTGTGCGACATTTTTAAATAGCTAAATGATGTTCAAAAATTATGAAATTTTTACAGGGTGAAAGTAGACATCCTAAGATTTAATTTGATAGGTAATATGACTCAATTAGAGCTATATACAAAAAGTTACGAATTTTTTAATTTAGCCCAGAAAAACTGAAAAATTTATAGAGCAATGTTCAAAGAAATTAAATCTGGGAATGATGTACTTCTAATTGATAAAAGTCTATATTTTTTCTTGATACTAGACTCAATAAGGTTTCTATAGCCTTTGAGATCACTCCGATATGAGGTCTAGAAATTTATTTATGATTTTTCAAAGTTTGGACAAAAAATCCGAAAATGCAAAGAAAATGTAATAGCAAACAAGTGCTAACTAAATTATTTTCTGATTAATTGAAGTGAATTTCAATTAATGAAGGAAAATACAAGGAAAAAAATATATTTATAATATTTTGGTCAATTTAATATGAATTTATGAAAAATTTGAGCAAAAAGTGTAATTTTGATCAAAATTGAAACTTTACGTGTATACATAACCGGAATAAGTTGTGAAGTTAATTGAGACCATAGGGAGGGACCCTTAGGTGTCTCCTACATGTAGTATGAAGAAGAAAATATTAGTTTGGCTTAATAGACAAGGTTACATATACATAGGGATTTATGTACATAAAGGCAAAATTTGTATTTTTGGAAAATAGATAATTGAAGTATATATGACATAAGCATAATAAAACATCACCTTCCTCCTCGTATGCTCAAAACCGACGTCTTATTCCAGCTGAACGAGAGAGAAAATGTTGAGAGCAGTTAGAGAGAGAAAGGAGAAGCAAAATCACAAGGTAAGTCAATTCCTCTAATGATTTAGCTCATAACGCGTATAACTCCATTCCTAAGCTTTTTATTAGGTTGATGATTGACTTAATGTTCTTTATTAAATTGGAATTTTGTGACTTTATTAACTTCCTATGAAATTAGACTACAAACTAATTGTAATATATGTATATATATATTTTTTAAATTTAATTATTACATCACCGGTCCGACCGAATAGCTCGACCGTTCTAACTGTTTGAACCATGGTCTGCTAACCTTTTCGACTTGACATCCGATCCGACTTTTAAAATATAAGACATAAAGTTGGGAATACGAGCCAGCCTGCACATTGTGTGGTACGGGCCACACGCGGGCTGGCAATGCCAACCCTAACCCGCAGTGGTGGGTTGGCATCCACACCTTTTCCCCTTATTTTTTAAGATGACCGGAAGTCTGAAACACATGTATGAGTCATAAAATTTTTCTTCCTAGCATCAATCATTCCATCACTTACAAAAATTCATAAATATAGTCCACAGTTCAAGAGATAAAATCATCAAATTTGCTCAAGTTTACAAATAAAAAATATCAAATCATCGCCAAACAATCAAAATATAATAATTTGTTTAAAAAAAGGAGGAAGGAGGTTGTGATTTTTTCTCTTTAGGGTTGGTAGATACCAAGGTAGGAGTGTGCGTGGGACTTTAGGATTTTATGACATTACCATATTTTTTGTTTTTGTTTTTTAAAAATTAGTCAGGTCAACCAGCAGGCTAGACCACATTAACCAACAAGCCACACGGTGCAGCTTGCACTTTTACGGGCTGCAAAAGTGCCAGCCATAACCTACACCTAACTTGTGGGTTGTGAGTTGAGCTCGTATTATCAACTTTATGAGGTATTAAGGTAGGAGTGCAGGACTCTAGGATTTTATGATATTACCATATTTTTTGTTTTATTTTTTTTTTAAAAACTAGTGTGGGCTAACTCGCGAGCTAACCCGCATTAACCAGCAAGCCATACAGTTTGGGGCTGTGCAGCTTACACTTTTGCAGGTTGAAAAAGTGCCAACCCTAACTCACACCTAATGCGCGGCCCGCAGGTCGTGAGTTGAGCCCGCATTATTGGTTTTATCATGATCAATTAACTTACAAGGATTTTCAAAGATTTTACTCATCTTCTTAACATTTAGATCTTATTAGCACGAGATCTTTACTTCTATTTCTATTCGCTGATTTCAGTTTCACAAACAAAAAGGGGGGAAGAGAAAAAGAAAGACTTCACGCTTAAGAAAGATTTAAGCTAAGTGAAAAGCTTGGTAAAATTGAGCCACAAGGCCTCAACATTAATTTCATCACAATGTATGTATTTTGTTTTTTTTGGTTATTACCTACACAGCCATTATATCATTCATAAATTGTTTAAACATACGCAACCTCACCTTTAATAAGGCATTTAAAGGACCCGGTTCCCTGTTTAGCACTTTACTTATTAGGGGAACCGGTTTGATATTTAGGTTCTATTTGATTTGAAGGGAGGGGAGGGGAATGGGAGGGAGGGGAGGGATTTTGCTCCCCTCCCCTTAATTAACAAGAATAAAAATTTAGGAGAGGAGGGGAAATTTTTTCCCTCCCCTCTAAATTGAGGAGATTTGGAAGGGAGGCTAAAGTATTTAACCTATTAGACTAAAATACCCATGACACTTTGCCATTAACCCAAAAGTACTATTTGCCATTTTTGATTATATATATGTACAACTATAATTATAAAATATAATTTTAAATATATATATAATTATATTAAATGTTATTTATAATTAAGCTTTATTTACATTTAATAGATTTTGGAAAAAAATACTTATAATATAAGGATAAAGTTGTCTATGTGAAAATAATTTTCCTTCCATTCCCTCCTGAATCAAATAAGATAACATTAAAATCTCTCCCCTCTCCTTCCTTCTTATCAATCCAAACAAGATAATATTAACCTCTCCTCCCCTACCCTCCCCGTCCCTACCCTTTGTTGAACCGAACAGACCCTTAAAGGAAGTTATTTGTGTAATTTAGGTTACCAGATCCCACACTCCTACGCTCCCTCTATTAACTCTATGTCTCTATATATCTAATTATCAGGGTAAATCTTGAATGTTTAAAGTTTATAAATAAAAATAAAAACTCACTGACAGCTACAAACAACTCCTAACATATAACTTCCCTCTTAATTAAGGGTGGAAATGTGCTCTTCTTCATTTCCAACAACTAAACGATACTTGTCAACTACTAATTAATAATAAGCTTTATAAACTTGTCGTCTTCTAATACGACTCTACTTTTTTCATACTTTCAAACCCGGAGCAATACTCACCACACATATTCTTGACTTTTGCAGAAGTCTAAATATCTTTCAATTTAAGAAAGATTCGCCAATAGTCTGGTTTATCCACACGCAATTACTTGTGTATTTATTAATAGTTTATTATATTTTTAAATTAAGTTTATTGTTCTAGAAAAGTTTGATGTCAACGATAAGGCGTGAGTTTACTTATTACCTACCTTTCTTAGTGTGTATTTGGAATAGCTTATTTTTGTCCATAACGTGCTTATAATTCATGATTCACGGTATATGAGGTAAGTATGTGAGAGGAGTTTTTTCTCGGCTTGCGTAATAAATGCATTTTTCCTGTACAAAACGTTTTCCCAAACATGCACTAATATGCACACAAGTACAAGAGTTTGAAAAGCGAATGTCATGTTTGGCCAAAAAGAAAAAAAGAAAAGAAAAGAGAATGTCATGAAGGACAAGGGTAAAAACAAAGAAAGCGAAGTCATGATTTTCCAACCACTCACAAGAATATCTATGCAACTTGACATTTAAAAGAAATAAAACAGTGGTTTTAGTTTGAAACGAGAGATCAACAGTTATAAATGGAGTAAATTTGAGAGACCGAAATCACTGACTTCAAATTTGATAGACTAAAACAATAATCGGGTCAAACTTTAGAAATCAAAAATTATATTTACCCTTTTAAAAATTTTACATTTGTTTCTATAGAATTAAGTAAATCATATATCTAATTTGGTATGACAGCTTGCTTCATATAAATTATGACGCGCAACAGATCATACCATACTTAAATTTAAAGAACAATAATGCGCACACACACACACACATTTAAAAGATATGTCTACTTAATTGTAGTTCTATTTATGCCAAACCTACATAAGTATTTTATAGAAACATATATTTGTACAAATTTAAATTTTGAAGTACATATGACATAAAAATGCTTGTCATTTACACAAATAATAAGGATTAGAGGGTAGGTAAGATTATTAGTAATAAACAATACGCGCATTATTAAAAATCTGAAATAAGTGACAAGTTTTACGTCGCTGTTCATTTCTTTCACACTTCATCTAATTGTTGGTTGATTAATTAATTACTTTATTAATTATACTATCACTTGATTATTTCAACTAGTGAAGAAATTGTGACATGGGCAAAAATTTGAGATTAAGTGCCCATACACTCCGTCAGTGACAATCCCAAATGGGAAGTATCTTCTCTCCTTTTCCTTTACTCTCTTTCCCCCCTCCTTTGCTCTTCTTTTCTCATCTCCAACACTGGATGAAAATTTTAATGACTTACATTTTACATCTTAGAACAATATTATTAGTTTTACTAAAAAAATACATAAATAAATTTAAATTGTTAAAATTTGATTTGAAAAAAAGTATATTATTATTATAGAGTAAATTTTCTTTGCATTTTTTCACTACAGATGTAAACTGTTCAAAACAAATTTTAGCAATTAAAATTTATTTATGTATTTTTAGCTAAAATTATAAAAATATTTTTATAAAATATAAAATCTGGGTCATTCAAAATTTTCATTCAATGGTGGAGATGAGAAAAGGAGAATAAAGGAAGGGAAAAGGAGAATAAGGGAAAAGGACAAAAACCACTCCCATGCAACTGCTACTCATTAGAGGTGGTAATATGGATTGAGACCGTGAGCTGAGACTGCCCAACCCGATAAAATGGGCGATTTGGTTTTTATAAAACTGGAATCATATTGATGTGGTCTTTTTAGACTCGAACCCATATGGTCCTAACCCGTGACGGGTTGAACTACTGGGTTGGCGGGTTGGGCCCCCCCTTTTTTTGTAAATCAAGAGGCAAGAGCCATTAGCTAAGGCCCATAGTCCAAGACCATACAGTCACTCCAGCCCAGTACTCCCAATCCACCATCCACTCCTCAGTTTTCAGTATTAATTCACGAGTTCGCACAAAGTATAGAAGTTCTCTTCTTCCTAATAATGTTCAAGCCGGCCTTATTTGTACGTGTAATTGGATGCTTGGTTTCCCAGCAGAAGATGTTATTGATGATGGTAATATAATTATATTTACTCATTTATCTCATTATCATTTACTTGTTTATTTAAAATTAGTATAATATTATCTTTCACTTTGTTTTATTATCTGTGGCAATGGCGGATTTACCTATGCAAAAATAAAGTGATTGTGCTCAAGATAATCTTACGACTTCACATCATATTTCAAATTGAAACACCTTTAATATTAACTGATTATTGATTATTGTTAAGTTATACCGATGGCTTGTGGATTTATATTTATTTTGTTATGTGTGGACTTGTGATGAATGTTTAATTTGTAATGTATTTTTAATTTTTTTATGGTTTAGGTGTGTGGAAAAAACAATCTTAATATATTGTTAAAAAAATTTGAAAAAAAAATATGGGTACCCAGCGGTTATCGGTTTAGCCAACCCATATTGATGATGTCCTTTTGGGCTCGAACCCATATGGTCCCAACCCGTGGTGGATTAGCCCGAACCCAGCAGGCCGGACTATATTACCACCTCTACTACTCATATCAATCTTCAAAACTTCCTTATTTTTTAATGGGAAAAAAACAAATAAAGACCAATACAAATAGTAAAGGACGGATAGATAGATAGATGCTTCCAATTTCAAAAACCATATGACATACCAGTGTTTTATTTGTCTTTTTGTAAAATTAAAAGGAAATGGCACAAATGTCCTTCACACAATTTTTTTTAAAGTAACCCTTACCCCTCACTGGCCGGTCACCACCAACCGCCACCGGCCAATGGCTAGCGACGTACCTACCGGAGCTCCAACGAGAATAATTGATTATTTTTAAATGGATAGTTGTCATTTTCATATCCGAAGTTGTTATTTTCAAATCCAAACTTGGTAAACCCATATTAAGTCTAGGAATTAATCCATGTCTTCTCATTTTCATAAGTGGTCATTTTTAAATGGATAGTTGTTATTTCCATATCCAAAGTTATTATTTTCAAATCCAAATTTGGTAAACTCATTTCGAGTTTAGGAATTAATCCATGCATGCCTTCTCATTTTCACAAATGGTTATTTTTAAATGGATAGTTGTCATTTCCGTATCCGAGTTGTTATTTTCAAATATAAACCTAGTAAACCCATATCAATTCTAGAAATTAATTTATGATTACATTCTCATTTTCACAAGTGATGATTTTTAAATTTATAATTGTCATTTCCATATTAGAAGTTGTTATTTTCAAATTCACAAAATACAAAATCAACAAAAACTTAATAACGGATCTGAGAACTATGAACTAGAGGGAGAAATCATCATCACCTTCACCATCAAGCCTCACCATCTTTTACTGCCACTATAATCGTCGATTACCTTCTTCTTCACCGTCGACATCTTCTCGACCACTAGAGAGGAAGCAAACTTTTGAACCCAGCATGGACCTAGAACTGGAGGCGCGACTTTGGAACAAAAGGGAGAGGGGAAGAGGAAATCGGACCACCTTCGACGGCACTATCGAGATTCTCCACACTGTCTACTTCTTCTCATATACCACCATCACCAGATTTTGCACCCTCTCACTCCACCACTTCGGACCACAGTCGACAGCACTATCAAGAGACTACAAAGGTTGCAGAGAAGTACAATATGAACAAAGAGGATGATAACAAGGATCATAAGCAAGGGCTTTGAGAAGAGAAAAGGACATTCAAAAGCGAATTGAAGGAGCTCTTGCTATCGAATAGTTAAGGAGTTTTGGGTCTTCGGTGAGGCTGGGGTTCCGGCAAGAAATGAGCTGACAAAAGGCAATTTTGTCTTTTCCTTTAAATTTCAAAAAGGACTAAGCAGGAAATCACATGTTATAGGGAATACTGAAATTGGAAGCACCTCTCTGTCCACTATTTATATTGGTCTTTATGCGTCTTCTTCCCTTTCTTAATATAGGTTTTTTTTTTAATTATCTTGAAATTATTAAAAATTATTTAAATTATTAAAGTTGCAAAAAAATTAATTTTAACTATTACTATTGTTCATCGGAGTCTTTAAGATTATGTTTATTTTTCCATTATAAATTAAAAAACTAAAATTCTGACTTTGGTGAAAGTAAATATTTGATTTTCAATATAAAAACAAACATATATATGCTTAGTTCAGTAAGTTGACCAGCCGAATGGGTAATGAAACATGGGTGTCCAATTAATTCACGTAAATTTACTCAGTTAAAGTAGATAATTTCAAATAAGAAGGTAAAGCAATATTTAATTAATGATGTTATTAAAAATGATGTTGTTAGAGATTTAAAATATAACTAAAGTACTATCCCCCTTAGTATATATACACAAAATAGGAAATAATATAGAAGTTTTTTCGGTCAAGAAGTTGAGTTTTATTGTTATATATAAATATTTTTTAATTTATACAGTATTTCATAATATTGTGTGTGTGTGTGTGTGTGTGTGTGTGTGTGTGTTTGTGTGTGTGTGTGTGTGTGATGTAAGATAAATAATAGAAAGTTGAAATTTTCAAAAGACAAAAGTTTTTTAGCAAAAAAATGTATACATGTAAAACAATGATATAAGTGGCGATCACGGCACGAGTTAGGAACTTCTACGCACTATAAATAATATAGTCAAAAATCAAAATCATGTATAATCATAACAATGGATAGTTGAATAATGATGTGCTATTCCATTTCATAATTATATCGTCTTGCTTGCGATATCTGATAGATTTTTTTTATTTGAATGATGATTACTTTCAAAACCAAATCTCTATGAATTTATAATGAAAACAATTTTAATTTTTTTATAAGATTAAATTAATTCTAAGAACTAAATTTTGGTTGGCTGCCAGAGAGTTTATTCATTTCTTCAACAATTTTGGATTCCTAAGTTTTTAAGATTCTTAATTGTTTATTAGAATTGACTTTGGTAAATTTGACATACTTTGATTTTGTTTGGAACATTTGAAGAATCTGGCAAAAAATGAAGCAATTGAAGAAAAGAAAAACTCCATCTCATTATGCCAACTTAATTATTAACTTCCTTTTTTTCTTAATTACTTAAACAACTTTGCATGGCATAAATAAATAATCAATCACACATTCACATCAAGTATAATGGGTGCGAGTTGTGACTTGTGATTCTGTGTGTGTGTTTCTCGTATGTTTATTATGGAGATACCTGACTCTTCACATTAGAATAATGTTTTATGATTATTTTTATTTATATATGTTTTCAAAGCCGTATTCAATTCAAGCACATGTAAACAAGGTAATTAAACCCGGACCGGTCAGTGAACCGGTTGGGGTATTGGGTCAAGGGTCAGTGGGTTAGATCGGAGTCAAACCGGAGCTAAACCGGGACCAAACCGGTGAGAAATAGAATATTTTAGGCTTATAATATGAAATTCTAAAGGAAAAATTTTTTAAAAAAAATAAAAAAGTTGACCCAAACCGGGTCACCGAACCGGACCGGTTTAGTGCCCGGGTCGCCGGTTTCCGGGGCGGTCCGAGTTAGAGAACTATGCATGTAAGTATGGCACATATAATAGCCAAGAAGGTTTTTCCCTTACTAATTAATTAATTACTTTTGACTAGGAGGAAAGTGAGGAGCTTGTTCAGATTGATGACTCATCAAATGTTTGACTAATTATATACACTTTGTTTAGAAGTGAAATTGTTAAGTTATAATTTATATATTATTTAATTGAAATTAAAATCAAGAAATGAATATCCAAGATAGATAGGCAAACGAGACAAGGGGAATAAAATTAAAAAGAGGAGAAAGCTACTCTATTAAATTATTTTGCTAATAATAAATTGTAAGTGTGTGTAAATCGACAAATGAAATGGTGAGATATTTTCCTGTATAAATTTTGTATATTATCATGTCTTAATAAATGGAAAGAATAAATGTTGCAAATAACACATTTTATTAAAAAAAAAAGACATACATGGCAGCATAAAATAATACATATGTGAAATTATTTTTTTGGAAAAAATGATGAGAGATGGTGATTAATCATATACAAAAGACAAAAAGAACATTTGACCCAGAAAACACATTCATTGCCTTCATTGTTTAGGCTTTAGATGCAATTGCAATGTATGAATAAACATCAAAGTATACTTGTCGTTCTTTATATATTCTCGAAAAAAAAAAAAGAATTGAATTTACATGAAAGGCAGAGCAAAGAAATTAAATTAAGAGTTTAATGACATAACTTTAGGATTCCGATGATGATCGCTGGTCGAATAATATACTCTATTAGGGATTAGGATATATAATTAGATTATTTTGTTATTGAATGATTCTTATAAAATGATCATGTAAAAGAATTCTTACTAGGTGCACAACATAATTAAAATAAAAATTAATATTGATCGTATCTTTTTGCAAATTAGCTTGAAACTTTCAATTATAAAATAGGTTTTGACCATTTGAATTATAATTTATCTTTAAAATTATCGTACATCATCCACGAACCTCTTGACATATTGACAAAGCTTATTAAAAAAGAAAAATTTGTTATGCATGTACTAATTATGTGAGTGTCTATAAACTCTTCACCTTCCATATTCTAATCACCACTCATGAATATAATGTGGGAAACTAAAAGACAATTTAATGTACATTCATATGTATGTATTGCACCATATATGGTACCTTAGTGGTGACCCTTGAAGGCATTGTGATTATAAGAAATTGAAGGAGAATTGCTTTCTCTTTTACCGTTAGAATTTTCTTTTTTCTTATCTCTTACTCTCTTATCCCATATTTCTGATATTTTCATAACAAAATAAATATATCTTCTCCATATTAATATGTTGCTTTGTTACCGGAGGGCACAGACATATATTATTAAAAAAATAGTAAAAAACAACATACTTTCTCCATCCCTAATTGTTTTTTTATCATATTAAGGTTTCACCCTCAAGACTTAGAAAGAAAAGAGTTCTCACCTTTTCCAATAGGTGTTCTTTTCAGGATTCGAACTTCTATTTTTCTCCTTATGGAGTGAAACTCCTTACCATTCCAACTAACAGCCTGTTGGTATCCCTAATAATTATGTTTTAATCAAGGTTCTGAAATTCGGACAGGCCACTGCACCGATTGGGGTATTGAGTCAGGGGTTAATAGATCAGATCGGAGTCAAACTGAAACTAACCCAGGACCAAACCAATGAGAAATTGAAGATATTAGGCTTATTAATGTGAAATTCTAAAGAAATAATTGAAAAAATCAATTTTTTTTTTAAAAATAAAAACATTACTGAACCGAACCCCTACATTGTTGAACCGGACCGGACCCTAGACAGAACCGATTTCCCAACCGATTCCTAGGTCAAGCCAGATCGGCCGATCCGAATTTCAAAACATTGATTTTAATTTAATCAAACATCGTCTCGTCATCACTTCTTTTGGTGTATTTAGATGTATGTTTGGAAAAGGTGACATGGAATCTTTTTTTCCCCATTTGCCCTTACTCAAGGTCAATTTTGTTCAACAACATTTGTTGGACCGAATGAGCACCAAACCTCGATGTTGCACCCAACTTGAATCAATACGACATTTTAACTCAAAACCTCAATGCTCTTAACAGATCAGTGTTGAAAACACATGCCACCTCCAGTTCTATTTATAACTGAATTACGTGATTTAAAAAAAAGATTAAAATTAGTTAAAAATAATAAATATATCTTAAATAAATTTTATTTTCCAAGTATGCCCTTATAAATAAGGGGCAAATAAAAGAGAGAAATAAAATAAATGTAAGTATCATCAACCATTTAATTAATGAAATACATATAATTAATAAATGATAAAAATAAAAATAAAAAGTCAATAAATTTTTAGACAACTCTTTTTTTGGGCCCATGTTCAAAAAACTCTCATCGCGCTCTTATAAAAAAGATATATAATTCAAATTTTTGGCTCTTATAAAAAAAACCAGAGGGAGCACATGCTTTGTCATAAAAGTTTGCAACCTACTTTGCCTTTAGTTTCAATAAATAATAGGTAATATACCCCCTCCTATCCTATTTATAAGCAAATTCCTCTCTCATAAGCTTGGTCCTACATATAATTAACAATTTTTCTGTCTAAAAATTTAATGCACCTTTTCCATTCGAAAAATCCCTTAAAAATACCATCGAAATAGCGAAATCCCAAATCAGTGCATCGAATTTCTGAAATCCCTATTCAATGCTGTGTCAGTACGGATGAACAGTACAGGTGTGCAAAAAGACGATTTTACCCTTCAACCTTCCCTCTCACCAATTCAGAATAACAACACGAACTCTTAATTAACAACTTCTGATTCTTGATTAACAACCCCATTTTATTCTTTCACATATTCATATCTCAAAAATATAGTGTTGTTAATGTAAAATACAGTATTGTTAATAACAAAAGAGGTGTTATTTGGCCCTAAAACTTAAATTACAAAGTTGTGAAACAAGAAATGGGAGCTGTTAATATAGATTATGGTGTTGTTAATAACAAGACCAGTGTTTTTATTGTGAAAGTAAAAAGAAAAAACTAGAATTGTTAATTAAGAATCAAAAGTTATTAAGAGTCTCGTATTGTTATTCTGAAGTGGTGAGAGAGAGGGTTGAAAGGCAAAATCGTCTTTTCACAAACCCACACTATTCATCTGTACCGACACAACATTAAACCAAGATTTCACAAATTCACTGTACTGAATTGAGATTTCACTATTTCAGTCATATTTTTAAGTGATTTTCCCTTTTCGATTTTTACCTTTAATTTTGCATGTCTCTCTCATCACTTTTTTTTTTACTTATTCCCTCTTGCACTCATAATGTTCACAAATAAGTGCATTTGGGGGGGGGGAATTATATTTTACATATTCATTGCTTTTTAACTAATTTTAATTATCAATTCGTTTAGCATTATTTGTATAGTTGTTGACTTGTCGGCTACTGCTTATAAAAAGGACCGGAGCAAGTATATAAAAGTGGAAAGATTCATAAATGTGAGATTTAAGATTTTGAATTAAGATGTGATACCGATTCCACAATACTCTCTCCCCTCATCCTAGGCTTTGCTCATCCTTTTGTCCCATTCCCCCAATCCTTTTTAGTAGTACTAAAGATTGGTTCTGTCTAGGACTTCACACTTGGGGAATATTTGCTAAAATGTCAAGGCGTGAGCGTATATGATGAGTTTTCTTGCCACCATGTGTATTTAATTATGAGATATCCATCATTATTAACAAACACTTATCTTTAATTATGAGATAATTAATGTAAATATCATTGTTATACCTAAGCATCTCCCTCCTATTTTTTATACATGATTTGCTTAGGTTGGGGCCTTATAGTTTAACTGACACTAGGCTTTCTAGTCCAATGCTTATACTCCACCTCATCTCAGGCTTTGCTCCTAACTCTTCCCCAACCATAGGATCAAAGGCGATCACTAAGCAAAAACATGTTATGCTACATGCCTAAAGTTTAAATTAGTAGTAAAGAAGCACTCCAATTCCTTTTAATTCAGACTAAACAGGGCTTACCAGTCTCTTATGACTTGTAGTACAGCTTGTTGAACCCATCCACGCCTCCTCCTCAAACCAAACCTATTATCATGTCAAGAGCTAAAACTAATAGCACAAATACAACCTAGTTCCTTGAAATCAAAATCAAACATAGGTTCACCAACCTCTTACAATTGTGTGGCATGTGTTGAACCTGATACATATCTCTTCCCGATACCAAATCTTAGGAATGAAGTGCTAATCATTATGCCAAAGCTTAAGCTAGTAGGGGCACAACCCAGTTCCTTTCAACCCAAATTAAACATGGGTCCCCCAGCCTCCTATAACTTGTGTTCCACCTGGTTGAACCTGATCCCTACTCCTCTCATACCAAACCTCTTAACGAAGCACTAATCATCATGCCAAAAGCTTAAGTCAGTAGCAAGGGCACAACAAAGTTTCTTTCAACCCAAATTAAACATGGGCCCACTACTCTCCCATGACTTGTGTTCTGGTTGAACCGGATACATACTCCTCCTATACCAAACATTAGGAACGAAGCACTAATCATCATACCAAAAACTTAAACTAGTAACAATCTAATAGGTGCACAACTCAGTTCCTTTCAACCCAAATAGTCTCCTATGAATTTATGGTCCACCCTCCTCATACCAAACCTTAAGAACAAATGGTTAATAATTGTGCCAAAAGCTTAAATTAGTAGCAGAAGCGCACTCTAATTTCTTTCCATTGGATTAGACACATGTTCACCAGTCTCTTATGACTTATGATCCACGTGTTTAAACCTAATCCTTACCCTAACAAAGCATTAATCACCATGCCAAAAATTTAAACTAGTAGTAGAGGTGTAACTCAATTCTTTTCAATCCAAATTAAACACAAGCCCATCAATCTCCCAGTCCAACAAGTTGAAATCCCTCTCTAGCGCGAAATGTATCAAACACTGGTCAAATCTCCTCCAACAATGTCTCCTACATACATATTCCTTGGTGCCTTTTTATTTGTTCCTAGCGATAGCATTTTTTACGCAATGAAATATTTATGGTAAACTACAACAGCATTATAAAATAAATTTCAACAAGCGATGAAATATATAATAATGCCCACACAAAAGAATAAAAGGCTCACAAAAGGAAAAGCTAGTCCCTTTCGTATGATGTCAGTATATATCAATTAATGTTCAACCCCAACATATGAATTCCCATAAACAGATTAGTAATTGTGGAAACAAATGATAAAATGAAATCTCATGAATGAATGAATGCTTGCTTACTGACTTACGGATTTGAAATTCAGACTTCTCAAACGAATATATTCTAAAGAGTCCAAACAGACAAGTCCTCTTCAGGTGGAAGAACTTCCCAACCGAATAACAATTATCAAATCCTGCAATATAATTACGAGACGTCTAATCCACTCTCTGTCCAGGAGTTCAATAGGCCAGAGGTAATTGGCACCACAGATCTCCGTATGTTCCACTCAATACCAACCAAAGAAAGAGAATACCTAAATGAACAGTAAACATAACACAGGTAGGAGTAATAGAATTAAAAACATGACACATCTGGGACAGTTGATAACATCCATAAAAATAGTTATAACTTGTTAATTTTGTTGTAGAAAAGTTTGCCAGAAACCTCAGAAGATGACTTATTTCTTCACAAATTATTTGAAGTAATAAAATAATATATAAATTATCCAAAGACACAGTTTATCACTCTCCTAATAAATAATAGAAATAAAGTCAGTATGAATTATTCAAAGCATGCAGATCCCAAAAGCTCCACATTGAATATTGAGAAAGTAAAGGCAAGCGATCGCCATCAAATATATGAAGAGGAACAAGTCAGAAGGAAGCAAAAGAGGAGCATAGACAGAGATGACAAAAAAAAAAAAGAATAACTATTTCAAGATGTAAGCTTTTAGTTAGTTGTTTATTCAAAGAAAGAACACTTACTAGACTCAGAGGGCATCAACTTCAGCCCCCGTAACTGGGATTAATATTAGTACTTATTTAATTAAGAAGCCAAAACTCAACTTCAGTCCATTCTCTCTAAAAAGGGCAATGAGCGAAACACGCCTTGGGAGCAATGAGATACAAATGCCAGAAAAAGATTATATAAGACAAAACTAAAATCATTTAAATCCTAAACATTGTACACCAGCATGATTTCAAAAAATCTGAATCCCAGAACCATAGGTGATCAGGGCCTCCACACATTATAATAAATAGCACATGATTGTTCATATCAATAGAACACTCAATTAACGTCCATTAAGTAGCAGAGATTAAAAGTTTTTAGAGTTATAAGGATTTGATCACATATTTAAAGTACAAGACTGAAAGAAACTATAAGGAGAAAAAATCCAAATTGCATGTTCAATGAACTCAGTAGTAGTACCTGTTACTGAAGTTATCTCTAATTCCTTTGACTCATCCTTTCTACCAGTAATACAATTTCTGGGACCTGAGCTTTCTCCTCCTGGTCCTAGAAGATGGAGATCTCCAAGTCTTCCATCATCCAGAGGAAACAATACTCTTCCAACTTGTAACTGCAAACCTGTTATACTTCTTGCTGCTTTTGCATGCAAGGGATGTGCATGATTTACCCATGATGCTTGAAATTCTACTGCTTAAGGGACGTTAATTGAGTTCTATTGATATGAACAATCATGTACTATTATATAGGATTGGAGCCACTGCACTCATTTAATGAGTCTGATGACTAAAGTTACATCCTTTCTCTCACAGAAGTAAATCTTGAAAGAAAAAGAAATAGCTAAATTTAGCTAAAGGACTATTAAAGCTAAATCCTTTAACAGAGTGACTGAAAGCTAGCACAAAGTCAGTTCTGAAGGCAAAATTATTTATATTTTATCACACATTCAACAAAGAAATTTATCGAAGTAGAATTATTTTTTTCACTAGGGTAGGTAGTTTCACACATTCAAATCCCATATTTGAAGCAAGTTACAATCTCAGTGATCCAAGGCGCTATCTGGCACTCATCATGCCAATGAGAGCTAATTACAGTTCAACCCAACATTATTATTATTATTATTTGTATTTTAAAATTAAGATAACAGCACATGAATGTCGTATTAACTCACAAAAAAATCAACGAAGAAATAATTTTTTTTTAATTCAAGTAATAGCAGAAAGCCAAGCACGATTATGGTTAAACTTTCCTAGCAGGAAAAGACACGGCAGAAACAGGGTATTCTGCGATTAACCCAGCCTAATCAAACTCAATCAGTAAACGACAACTGTGGATCCCATCAACAGACCTTGTGCAGACGAAAGCATGTTCCTTGTAATCGTATCAGGATGTCTGTTTTACGCCCGGTTGCCAGAGACCTATCATATATTTGTGGTAGAAAATATTATTAAAAAGTAAACAGAGGGTTCGATTGATCTTAAATGAACAATAATTTATGACCGAATTAAAAATTCGGGAAAAAAAAATAGGGATAGATAAGAAAGAAGAAGAAGAAGAAGAAGAAGTTACCAAGACGAGAACTCGCATTCTTTGAAACCTAGCGCAATAGGTAATCTGCCTCTATCTCCCCCCACCGCCAGAACCCAAAAAAAAAACGATTGTACAAACTCAATCCAGAAGACAAAATTATTTGTATTTCATCCCATATTCAACAAATTAACAGTGTGGAAATCATAAACAGGGGTAAAAAAAACAGATAAGCTAAAACGGACACTATACAAAAGAAATTTATCGAATTAAGGGGGAAAAAGAAACCTTTGACAAATCCCCCAGAAGATGACAAACATGTAGAAAAAGTGCATACATCATCATCATCATCGAGGAAGCTTGGAGGAATCTAAGAAAGGTTTAGCATCGATCTCTGATCCGATATGGACATCGTCGTCTTCTTCATCGTTGTCGGTGGTGCTGAGGTTGATGCAGGAGCATCGCTCTAAGGAGGCGAAGAAGGCGGAGGCGACGTTGCGGCTGAACCAGGAAGCCACTCCATCCAATTTGCCGCAAGCTACGGCGGAGCCACCGTTGATGTCCATATGAGGATCGGATCGGGAAGAGAAAAGTGATCGGTTCAGAAAAGTATGGATTGAATGAATTTGGATCTGGAAGAAATCAAATAAGAGTCGGTGTATTTGGGAGTGCAAAAAGAAGATATGACCGTTGGATCTGAGCTGGGCCGCTCTTCCTGGAACGTCAAGAATGATTAATTGTTATAAGGCAGCAGCATAAGGATGTGTTTGCTTTGAGGGAGTGCGTGGGGATGAGAAGGTGAGTAAATTATTTTTGGGACAATTACAATGAAGTCCTAAGGAAAGAAAAAAATGAAGAAATAGTCCTTATAGATTGCAAAATGAAAAGATGGTCCCATTAACAACTCCAGGAGCCTGTATTGACAACTCATTAACAACTCCATGAGCCTGTATTAACAACTCCATGGGACCATTTTTTCATTTTGCAATCTATTGGGATCATTTTTTCATTTCTCTCCTTTCATGGGACCTTAGTGTAATTCTCCCATTATTTTTTTAGGTTGAAAGAATTTAAATTTTGGACGAGAATCCAAAATTTAAAAAGAATGAGAAAGTAAATTTTGGGTAGGAACCCAAAATTTGAAAAAATAATAGGATAAATTTTGGGTTTCTTTTATTTAAAATTGTAATTTTTCCGCCCTCCCCTCAAACTAAACACACCCTAAGGTCTGTTTGGTACGAGGGATTTGAAGGGGAAGGGAAGGAAGGGAAAATTTTTATAAGTTGGATTTAAAAAAATTGAAGAAGTAGGATTAAAAGACTTTGATTAATTTTTCTTACTCTTTTATTTTATAATTTCTCTTTATTAAAATATTATGACTCCACTTCTCTAATTTTTTTAAATTCAACTTAAAAAAATTTTCCCTTCGTCCACTTTTCCTCCTCCCCTCCCCTCCCCTCATACCAAACACGCCCTAAATGGCTGTTGGAGGTGAGACTGTTCTTTGAATTAAGATTAAGTGTGATTGGAATAACGATTGCAAAAATGGCGTTTTTCAATTTAATTTTTTACAACCTTATTTTTTGTTTACTTTTGGTAAAAGCCAGATTATATGATGTGATTTATGTTAAGTTTAATATAACTTTTGGTCCCTAAAGTTTGATCCAATTTTGATTTTAGTCCCTCAAGTTTAAGATCGGTGGTTTTGATCCTTGAAGTTTGACCCTTGGTCCCTCAAGTTTTGATTTTGGTCCTTCAAATTTGAAAATGACTTGGTTTCGGTTTTTTTCCCGGTTCGGTTCGGTTCGGTTTTGTTTTCCACCAAGTCCTTCTTAAACTTTAGGGACTAACAGTTATAAACGGAGTAAACTTGAGGGACCAAAACCAAAAATTTCAAACTTGAGAGACCAAGGGTCAAACTTCAGAGGCCAAAACCACCAATTTTAAACTTAAGGGACCAAAATCAAAATTGGATCAAACTTCAGGAACCAAAAATTATATTAACCCTTTAGTTTGGATTGGCGATTGTATAAATGAATTTTGTAAAAATAGAACTTGTTTGGATTGACTTAAACATAAGTGACTTTTGTGATAATGGCAAAAGAGAAATTAAATTAAAAATTATAAAAAATTTATAAAAGTTAAAGTTAAAAAATTTGACAATAAAAAAATATATAATTTGATTAAATAATATTACATAACTAATTAGATCATATGTACCATATAATTTGATATAATTGAGTCACGGATGAGATTCATTTTGTAAGGAATCGATATCAGATTATAATAGGCGAGAGAGGGAGAGAGAGAGATAAAAGTTACAAAATATATTTCTGTTGTTCCATTATTACCGATCACCCAAAAAACGGTTTGGCTCAAAATTCAGTTCAAAAAGAAAGGGTGAAGTAGCAAAAGTAAAGTGATCAACCTCCTAGCTCTCTTGGGTTCAACGAGAGAAAGTTCAGCGAGCTTATCGGGAGCTATGGCCTTCTTCACGCCGTTGATAGCTGTGTAAAAGTTGGCCTTGAAAGACATCGACATTGACCTATCCATGGAATTGTTGTGCCAGTGATGACCCACCCTTCTCTCCTCTGCACCTTTGTCGCCATCAATGCCACCTATCAATCACAGGCCGTTGAAAAACTCAGAATCCATCGACAAGCTTCGGATATGGCCGACAGGGGAAGCCGCCAGCATCGAACATGAATTCCCGCTGCCGCCGTTAGATTCCTCCAAAGGCGGATTTGAGACAAACTCCATGGCTACAGGCACGTCGCCGCTGCTTTGTGCTAAGGCGACGACGGATAAAGGCAAGGAGTTGGGCAACGCCAACAAAGGGAGGTTGGAGATATCGAGGTTGGAAGGGTTGAAGAGGAGGAGCTCATCGAAGTTGGCTATACGGAAGGAGGTATCGGAGGGGCCCTATGGTGGTGGGACCCATAATGTAAATCATAAGCCAGACGCTACAAGCTCGTTGGTTTGGCTTTTTCAAAGAGCTATTAAGTGTGTGTTTGGTGAGCATCCATAAGCTCAATTGATAGCCATAAGCTCAATTGGCAATCACAATTTTTTTTTTGAGTGTTTGGGAAGGGTTGCAGACAATTGAGCTTTTGCCAAAACCCAATTGGTGAAAGCTCAATTGGGAGAAGCTGGAAAATGGAGCTTTTGTTAAAAGCTAATGGCATTTTATGCTAGATTAGGTTGTCTGGAAATTAGTTATATGATATTGGTTTTTCCCATTAAATATTTTTTAAATAGTATGTAGTATCAAAAAATATTTTTTGAGTGTTTTTAACCCCTTAAAATATTTTTCTAGTTGTACCCACTACCTATTGTGCTATCAGACTGATTGCAATTTTATCCACTTTCTAGTTGTACCTACTCAAAAAATATTTTTTGAGTTGTTTAACCCCTTAAATATTTTTTTGGTGTTTTTAACCCCGTAAAATATTTTTTCAGCGGTATCCAGTGTGTTATCAGAATAATTGTAATTTTATCTTTAATGTACTTGTTTAGCTCCAAAAATTACTTTAAAATATTTTTTTGTGCTTTTAACTCTTTAAAATAATTTTTCAGTTGTACCCAGTCTTAGGAGATTGATTACAATTTTACCTTTAATGTATTTGTTTTAGTAGTAACGAGCATCCAAAACTTATAATATTGATTTATTGATTTCCATCCACTCTAAAATATTTTTCCAGTAGCACCTAATATTTTAAAGTAATTTTTAAATATTTACTTGATTTTTTAAATATTTTTCCACCACTCTCTCTTACCATTATTAAAAAAGCCTTTATGCTTAAGTCAATCCAAACAAATTTTATTTTTACAAAAGCTTAATTGGCAATCGCTGTTCCAAACACACCCATTTTTTATTTTTGCAAAAGCCCAATTGACAATCGTCAATCCAAACATAAATCACATTACATAATTTAGCTTTTATCAAAAGTAATATCACAACAAGCCCAATTGAAACAAGCTCAATTCACAATCGCTGTTCCAAACACACCCTAAGTGTGCGTTTGGAATGACTTATTTTTGTCCAAAACGTGCTTATAATTCGTGATTCACGGTATTCGAGGTAAGTATGTGAGAGGAGTTTTTTCTCGGCTTGCGTAATAAGTGCATTTTTCCTGTACAAAACGCTTTCCCAAACATGCACTAAATTTATCACAAGCCCAATTGAATTTAAGTTGTGCCAAACACTAAAAAAAAATTGTCCATGCCTAATCGGGCTTACAACGCCTAAAAACGCTGAACCAAACACTGCATAAGTTAGTAGAAAGTTGGGCTTGGGCTTAAACTAGTTAGCTTAGTAAGAATTCTACATAAAACAAGTTTTCCAAATACTCCATTTAGCATCAACCGAGTTGTATTTAGCAAAAGGGGGAAAACCCTCGTAACGTGGCGAACCTGGGTTCAAATTTCTGCTTAGAGATATACTTACATTTAGTGTCCGACAATGCTTCGAATAAGAGGATACCTATGCCTAGAAAAAAAAAATACTCCCTTCAGTCCTTAATATAAGACATATTTACCTAATTTGATTAGATTAGAAAAGTTAATTAAGTTGTTAATATGACATGTATTTTCTAAAACACCATAGTTATCTTCTTTAATTCCTTCTTTCCCTCTCCTCATTGTATATTGTTGAGGGAGCATCATAGAGGTAAATTAAGAAAAATTGACAAATATGAAAACTATATTTTATATTTAAAATCAACATCAACTCCCTGAATAAGCCATATATTAAGGAATGGAGGGGGTATATCTCAACAAATTATGCCATGGCCCGTTATAAGTCCACAGTCAACAACCAATACTTGAATAAAAATATAAAATATAAACAAATTATGCCATGGCCCTTTTATACACTGATAAGCTCTAAGTTGAGGACTCATTTTCTGTAATAATGAGAATGCAAGTTTGCGTCTAGGGGTGGAAACAGGTCAGACCAGGCTTTTGCAGGCCAGTTAAGGCACAGAATGGCCTGAGTCTGGCCTGTGACATCTCAGAGGCCATTTTTTGGGCTTAAGCCTAGCTTATACACAGGCCTGACCTAGCTTGAAGCCTGTTAAGGAGGCTTGGATCTTTAAAAATTTTTAAGCAAACCGACAGGTCACAAGCTGCTCTACAAACAGGCCGATAGGCCACAGGCCTACTTTAAACAAGCCGAAAACAGGCCTACCTTAAATAGGCCGAAAACAGGCCAAAATTTACATAAATTAATACTAATGATTCAAAACACATCATAAAATATGAAACTAAATACAACAACATAATTTTCATTATAAGTTCACCAATTTAAACCGAATCAATATAAAGCCATTATGCAACAATGTCAACAACTGTGACTGTAGTCTCTCCTAATAATGACTCTGCCCTTTCTACAAAAGTATCTCCCACTTCTTCATCTTTTATCCCCATTATCAAAACCTTCATCCTCTCCCTCAGACCTGACATTGAACACCAAATTATCACTATAATTTAAAAAAGATGAACATGACGTGTTTCTCATCCTGATGAGCATAGCCCTCAAGAACAATGGCTCTATTATGATTAAAGTTGATGGATAATTAGGAGACAAATCACCAATTATTATTATACAGGAAAATCATTATCTTCAACAATTAAAAACAATAATATGGACCCCAGTCCCCAAAAGAAACATTAATTACAAAAGACCATGGTCTTGCTTATCTGACTTCTTTTGCTTAACCCTTCTTTTCTGTCAAATTTCAAGAACATAATGTTGACTTCTACAACAATGGACATGACCACTGTCTTGAGCACATAAGTGACACACATATGTAAATCTAAATTAAATTTAAAAATCATGTCTATATCCACACATTAATCAAAGAGAAACAAATCCATCTAAATATACAAAGTTGTTTTCAACCCCATACAATTTTTGACTAGTGGAGCTGGGTCAAAGGCTTGGAGGGGAGACTTAAAAATGGGAAACAAAGGAGGACTAAATTTCTTCTATGATGGACAAGGTTTCATGTCAGTACAATTGACTCAAGCATATGCAAACATAAATGGGAGGATGTATAATTTTGGGGTAGGAGATAAAGACAAGCCAACCAATAAAAACAATGACACGAGAAAAGGGAACACTGAACATCGAATCTTAAGTATAATTTCTTCTTCTTCTTCGAAGACCTTGAAAAAAATTAATCAAATGTATAGAGCATAACACAATTTTACAAGTAATATGCATAAGAAATAATATTATTTTAACAATGCAAAATTTATACCTTTTGTTTCTTCTTTAAACCGTATTTGTTGTGAAGCCAATCCCCACCACAAATAAGTGTTTCAATTGATTCTTCATTCAATTTAGAACGATATTCATCAATAACTATGCCTCCAACATTGAATGTGGACTCTAATGCCACGGTTAAGATTGGAATAGCTAGTATGTCAACAGCCATCTTAGATAAAATCTTATACTTCAGACTATTATTTTTCCATCATTCCAGGGCACTAAAGGAGTTAGAGCTTCTCTCAGAAATATAAACACCCTCCTCAAGATAAGCTTCCAATTCTAATTTCATAGGGGGAATTGCTTGCTTTTCACAAACAATGTTCATTATTTGATCAAATTCAATAATTATAGAAGAACTA
Organism: Inga leiocalycina; assembly: GCA_963242795.1. NCBI lineage: Eukaryota > Viridiplantae > Streptophyta > Magnoliopsida > Fabales > Fabaceae > Inga > Inga leiocalycina. Next base: position 5,074,945 of record OY725328.1, on the reverse strand, counting down.
GGCATATGGGGAGAAGAGTTGTTGCCAACATTATCACCTTCATTACTTGTCTCTCCCTTATACACGGCAACATAGTCATCATACATTGAGTATAAAGCTTTTGCCACTTTAACTATATTCTCAGAAGCAGCATAATCAAGCTTGTAAGTCAAAGGAAATCAATAAGATTCTTGTGATAATGACAACTATTACTTGCAGGAATAAGATTCTGTGTGTATTTTTAAAATGCAAATAGATGAAGATAAGAATGTCCATTTTTGAAATTATTTATTGTACCCTAGCAAGAAATCATACTATCTCTTGAATTCAAATATACGATGCAAATCAGAGTCTGATTAAACAAAAAATCGAACACCAACAAGAACAATGACCTCAAAATATTCAATGAAATGAAGAAAGAAAAATCAGTATAAAAACCGCATCGTAGCATCTCAGGCACTCATTCTCCCCGTCCTACAGTGCATATCAAATTGAAACAAAGGATTGAAAATTGAGCTCGAGAAGGTCACTGACCTGAAATCATGGCTAACTAACTCAGGAGTGAGAAAGATCAGAGAGAAAAAAGAGTTTGCATGGAAAGCTAGAAGCTTGGCTTGATGAAAGGGAAAATCGAAAGAGACGATAGAGAGATAAGCTGAGAATGAAATGGCAGAAGCAAATCGTAGAATGAAACCAGATACTTACTTGACGGCTAACAGCTAATGGAGAGACGACGAAGAGAGGAGGGCCATGTGAAGGACCGCAGTCAACAGTGGACGCGTTTCTGAAGAAGTTGATGGAGTCTGTGACGCGAGTGAGAGCTTGAGATTTGAGAAGTCAACACAAGAAGAAATGAAGATTTAGGGTTAGGGCATATGGAAATGGCAGATAACTAATTACCTTTTCACCCTCCTTACTGATTTTTTTTTAAAATACGTTAACAGGCTCAGGCTAGCCTAACTGGCGTACCAAGCTTGTTAATAATCATTGGCCTGACCTTTTAATATAAATAGGCTTTTAAAATGGCCTTGCCAGGCCCATAACAGGTCAGGCTGCAGGTCCCTGACAGGCAACCTGACTTGTTTCCACCCTTATTTAAGTCCCAGAAAATACACTTATAAAGAGAGGTGAAAGCCTTTGCGCACTTTCTCCCAATTTTTAATTCGGTAACTATATATATATTTTTTCCTTGTAATCATATTCTCTAATTTTACTTAGCATCATTAGTCACGTAACCTTGCTCTGTTTACACCATCAGCCCTCTGTGTAGAAGCTAAAGGAGTTAACATACATAACAAAATTAAATGGTTTAACAGAGAGAAACACATCAATACCAAATTAAAAACGGAGGGAAAATATAGATACCTACAAAATGTTTTTTGTCCTCAAAATTTATGGTTTGCTCTCATTGTGCCTCAGTAAATCTTAGAGAACCCAAGAATATAATGAATATACGATAAAACAGGCGTCCCTCATCCATGAGGTATAACTGCTTTAAAGAAAAATCTATAAAAGATTCCCATGTGGGTTTGTTACGCCCACTGATTAATGAGAAATCCCGGGTTGCAAGTAACAACCATTGTTATAGCTAAGTTGTAGAAGCCTATGGAACTTCACTTGCTTCACCAAATTAAAATCCAAAGCTCCCTCACCAAGAAATGCCTTTTTATTGCAAAATCAACTTTAGATTGCTTACCAACCAAAACCATGAAACGTGCATCCCTCACTACCCATTTTGCCCATTCAAGTCATTATGATTTGTCAATTGTCACGCACCAAACTTGTACAGAAACCACGGGCACACCCGGTTTTTCCATTTCATATCAAATGGTAATATTTTCGACACACATGAAAAATAGACATAAACAAATAAATTTTTATACCCTGTATTAGTATTACTATCCTCTCAAAGTTCATGACTCTTTGATTATAAAATATTCAATTCCATTCTTATTTGCTCGTCAGCCTATCCCTCTCCAAGGTGTGAATTCCAAGTTTCCGGCTTATACACTCGATGTGATACTAAATTTAAGGTCCTTTAGATGGCCCAAAAAAAAATTTAAGGTCCTTTAAACTAATTTGTAAGATAAAAAATATATTTAAAATAATATTAAAATTTAAATTATCTCAATAAATAGGGTTACTGTAAAAAATAATTAAAATAAGAGACAAGAAATATTTGATCCTTATACTTGAAATCAACTAACCAAGCCAAAACTCTTAACTAAACCTTATATTTATGACTAGAGTAAGCTAATTTCTCTGTCAATATTTTCAATATAAGAGCTAAATAACTAATTTTTAGATATTAAAACAATTAATTGAATTAGAGATTTATAAAAATTGTGTTAATTTTTATAGAATATTCTTTTTAATTGTCATTTGCATTTGAACTATTTTTAATGAATATTTCGTGGTTACATGCACTCAATACTTATATTGAAGTATTTATATATATATAAGATAAACCACCTAACCAATTTCAATATCTTTAAAGATTGGACAGAGTACCGCTGAGCGATGAATCATTTATAAAATATTATTATATAGTAAACTTTATTTTTCTCAATACAAAAATATGACTCCGCCCTCAGCCCCTCATGTTCTCCTAGGCGATGGCGTGTCCTTGTGGGTTATTAGATTTTTTCTCCCTATTGTTTGTAAGGATAAAGTTCTTATCTTTAGAGAATCAGTGGACGGCCGTCGGATTTCCAAGCCACTGCCACGCGTCTCATTTTAGAGACCTCATCAAACTTGTGAGTCATAGTGAAGTGCCGAACTTTTTGGCGGTGAGATGATCAGGATGGGGCTATAAACGACGTCGTGTCATTCATCTTGTCCCTTCAACGACGCAAAAAAAAGCCTCTGCAAACCGACACCGAAGAATGATAGCGAATACACAGAAAAGAGCACACAATTCTTGGCCCCTTCTGATGAGCGTCACCTTCATCGTCTTCCTTCCCCTGTGATGATTCATTTGGCTCCGTATTCGACTCTTATCTTTCACATCTATTAGTCTTCCTTTAGTTTTCTTCCACTATCTGCATATTGTTCTCTTGGTACGCCCCCTCGATCCTTCTCTGTGCTCCTAGATTTTACTCCGTTTTCTGTCTTTTCCTTCTAGTATAGGCATGTTTCATCTTTCGTATACTCTTCAGTGTATGCTGGATCTTTTGGGGCTTCTTTAACTGATTGCAAATATGTCGAATGAATAAATCTTTACTGCAACTCTGTACTATTTTGTCTGGTTTGTGGTTTTCTTGCTCACTTCGACTACATATACTCAATTTCTTGGTTACGAGATCAGGGGATTACATGAGGAATTTAAAATTTGACTCGACAATAACTATCATGAAAATTGAGGCCTTGTTTTGCAGTGGAGTGGACTTGACCATTGCAGTTTCAGATGATCTCCTCCTCCATTTTCTGGTTATTTTTTCTTGACTGGGGGATTGTAGTTAGATCCTAAAAACCGATTTAATAATAATTAGGCGCCAAAACAATTATTTGCAACTGATACTGCCTTACTTGTAACCTTGTAGATTATAATTGCCAACTCCTCCTCCACAATCTTGCGACTGAAGATTGTTTTAGATCTTACTGTTATTAAATTACTACCTTGGAATCTAATTGTTATTCTACCTTTGATGAAAAACTCAAGGAATTTATACAATATTACTTGCTAAAGCACGTTTGAATGATTGTTTCTAGTAATTGTTGTGCAAGCATTCACCTTATCTTTCTTTGAAGAAAGGGGGGTTGTTCTTGCTGCTTCTGGAACACAATTCATCCTTGCATTATTTATTGTTTTAACAATGTTGGTATATGACCATCTAATTGTGAACCACTATCACCCATTCTAAGTGATTTCATCATTTCATGGTTTAAGGTGCTGTTTGGAGTAAGCATCTCTTCTTTGAGTTCTGAATTTTTTTAACTCTTAACATTTTTTCCCGTTATAGGCAATGATTATGAGGAAACCTTAGGCAACTGATGGCGGCAGCAGAGGTAAGGGCTGTGTGGCAGAGAACAGTTAATCGTTGTTTTGTCCAAGAAGATGCAAAAAGAGCTCCCAAATTAGCATGTTGCCAACCTTCATGTGCAGCATCAAGATTGGTTGATGCAGAACTAGCCAATGTAGCAGATGAATCAGCTGATGTTGCTGTTAATGTCATGCCTTTTAGCGGGAAGCCTTCATTTTCCAATCTATCTCCTGACTCGAGATGGTGGTTGCAAACACAAACTAACTATGGGCATCAAAAGAGCACATTGCATCAGCAATCAAGTGCATTGGATGATGAACCAGAGATGTCGAAAGCCAGTGATGAAGATGAATTATATGAAGATTTTACTTGCTTTGGTGATGAGGAGTATGATTCATTTTATCATGTGGACTATGATTCACACGTTGGTATGATCAGGAAAGCTAGCAACGATGAAATGCTAGGGCGTTCCTGTGAAAAATCTCAGCCATTTGTGCAGCTGATGGATATGACAGGAAAGCATGAGACGATGGAGATTGACAGTGTTGGTTGCTCAGTTTCCAAGCAAATGGATGAGTTTAACTTGGATAGCACTTGGACTGAAGGTGACAAGGCTGAGCCATGGTGGCAAACTACAGACAGCGATGAGTTAGTTTCCTTTGTTTTGATGAGATCACTCAACAATATCGAAAATTGTGATCTTCCTCCACCTCGGAGGATGTATGTAAGCAGACAACCATGTGAAAGAATTGGTGATGAAAAGATGAGGACATCATGTGTTAACTGGGAGACAAAGTCCTGTGGCCTGTCCAACTTGACTGCTCATGCTCAAGGGAGTTTGGATTCACGATTGATGCATGGAAAGCAAGGCGCATCAGCTAATGAAAAGTTCCCACGTTGTGCTTCTGAAAATTCTTCCAGGTAAAAGGAAAAGAATATCATCTAGTTGTAAATACTGGAATTTCCCCTTGTCTTCTGAGTTTTAAGTAGTTTGAATTCACTCCCCAAAATCTGTAAACACAAATGCATTAGCAAAATAGGAGGTGATTATTTTCTTGTACAAGTTTTCTGTTAGTTGGATCCAACTTAGTCATTTTTGAGGTTTTCATGGTTGTTAATCTTACCGCGTCTGTCTGGCCTTGCTGCTTCATAACAGTTACACTACCATGCATAAGAATACCACAGAGGAGCAACAAGCTTCTGAGGGAGATCAAAGCAAAGCTCAACTAATGGAAGCACTGTGCCATTCTCAAACACGAGCGAGAGAAGCAGAAGGCGCAGCCAAACAAGCATATGCGGAGAAAGAGCAAGTTGTCAGACTCATTTTTAAGCAGGCATCGCAAATTTTTGCCTATAAGCAGTGGTTTAGGTTACTGCAGCTGGAAACATTGCTCACTCAAATCAAGAATAAGGATCAGCCACTCTCGACTCTATTGCCTGCCGGACTTCCATGGATGACTTGTGAAGGAAGAAACCTGAGGAAGAGAAGGCAGAAATTGCCCAAAACCAAACGACTGAGATCAACAAGTGAAAATATTACAGCATATGCTGTTGCAATTGCTTTAGGACTGTCTATTGTTAGTGCTGGCTTGCTCTTAGGATGTTGTGTGGGTTGGATGTTACCTCATTTGTAGTTTTTTTATTTAATGATTTGAGTATAGTCCTGCGTTTACATGAAGTTGTTAGAGAAGGGGAAATAGGTAAACAGAGAGAGAAGCTGCATTTATTGTGTTGTATGTGTATCTAGTTTAGTTCTGTAAATTTTTGTAGTCCTTATCAAATATCTTATTAATTTGACATCTAACTTGTGTGAAGAATGCCATGCACATGAAATCCAGGGTGAGGATGAAGCAGAAGCAACTAGTTTTTTTTGTTCTGTTTGTTTAGGGTATGTTTGAATTAGCTTTAAAGAAGCATGTTCTTGCAAATAAAGAGAAAACCCCCCCTTACATACTTACTTTATATATTATAAATTATGATAAAAAATCAATTTGTGCGGCCAAATAGACACTTATTTTTCATTGGCTCCTATTCTTTTATATTAGTTTTCAGATGTTAGAAAGTGAAGAGCAGCTACATATGGCTAAAGAACACTGTTTGAGAAAAATGAACTCTACAGAGGACTAAAACTCGTGAAATTGACAGCGGAAATCTTGAATAATAAAATCCTTCTCCAAGTCTACAAGATCAAGTCATCATAATTTTTTTAACGGTTAAAAGGAAATTTTACTCTCGAAGTTTTTACTGGGAATAATTTTGTTCTAAAAGTTTTTTGGGGGGAAATTTTACCCCGGAAAGTTTCAAAAGAGAGTAATTTTGTCCTAGCCGCTATCTTAATTAATTTTGACCGTTAGTTGACCAAATATACTAAGCTGGCAATCCACATGCCATCTACATCATTTTTGTTAAGGTATAAATTTGGTTTGAAAGTATTAAATTTTATTTTGAAAAAAAAATGAAGTGGATGACAAGTGAACTCCCGAGATAAATTTGCACCTTAATAAAAATTAACTAAGATAATAGACAAGACAAAATTGCTCCATTTTTTAAACTTCCGGGGCAAAATCCCCCCCCCAAAACTTCTAGGGCAAAATTAACCCTCGGTAAAAACTTCTAAAGCAAAATTGACCCTTAACCCTTATTTTTAATGAGATACTTCTTATACTTCCTATTTACAAATATATATTTTTATCTGCAAACTATAATGGGTTCTTGTTATTTTTATATTTTCTAGGAAGCTAAGTTTACCTTAGGTTAGTTAGGTGTTAATCTTATTCCCTCGTATTCTTAATATAAGATCTTTTTTTTACTATAATTCTTAATATAAGATCTAATTCATAGTACAATATATAAACGAGATCTTATATTGAATATCGAACGTGGTACTTCATAGGAATAACTTGGACCATGAGGGAGAAAATGGTCTTTTGCTATAACTGTTATATTAATGGTGGACATATCATGATGGCATTTGTTGCTCTCGTGACATCAGAGTCATATAATTAGGGGAAAAGCAAGGCATCTTCCCAGTTTGATTACAAAAGACAGAAAGTACTTCATAAGTTCATGTGTATATGTCTTCTTCTTTTTCATGTCACGTGATCGGATCCCACATCCTTATTTTTTAGTGTGAGCATGTATATTTCCAAAATGATAGTAGTGTTCAGTTTGGCTATAACTAATCCTGACATTAAGTCACAAGTGAAGCTCAACACATTAGCTCATAGTGTTTAGAAATGGTTTTACACCATTTGAGATTAGTATGTAAGAAAAGTTTTATCTCAGTTTGCAGAAAAGTATTTTTTAAAAAATACTTAAAAAGACATTTTTCTGTACTTCTCAAGTAAGCACTTAGTAGAAAAAGAGATTTCATTCAAAGATTGTTTTGTAACTTAGTTTTCTTGCATTTACACTTTTAAACTTGTTACAAGTGATCAGAGTGATGGCTTTTGTCTACTACTCATGAATCTTGCTCTCCAAGAGACTGTTCTCTGAGATAATACTACAACAACAACAACAAAATCTTATCTATTTAAGTGGGGTCGGCTATATAAATTATTCGACTTTATTAAGTTCTGCATTAACACACAGATATGAAAATGGTGCAGGATAACACTGACTGTTTGCACTTGGCAGAATCCAAGGGCAGTGGTCGAATATCTGGTGCAAAATATTAAAAAGGAATCATGAAGAGGACAATACTATACTCTGGAACAAACTTAATACTAGTAGTTAATTATTGATTGATTTACACCATGATTGCGTAAGAGGATATTTCGGGTTTGGGTTTCCTCTTTGATGTACCAGCTAAAATAAGAAAGATAGGGATAGGTTGCAAAAACCTGTACAACAAGGTCACATGGGAATCCCCAAGGCTTCAACAGTTTTTTTTTTTTAAAAAAAAAAAGAACCGAATCCTAAGTCTTGCAGCACTGTGTGTGTGTGTGTGTTTTTTTTTTGTAACTCTGCAAGAAGAAACTGGTCCTGACTCACTGCCACTTCCAATAACTAAGCTGTCACTCTCTCTTCCATTAAAAGATAACATTGTACAGATGATGCAGTGGATAACACATGAGACAGGCATTACATTACAGAAATGATTTTGACTTGACCATGGAGTGCCACAGAGAGATAAAAATAAATTTAGTGATTCTTCAGCCCATACCCACCACCACCAACTTTCTTCTGATTCTTCATCCGCCATGGAACCACCTGCTTCAAGCTCTCTGTGATTGTTGTCTGCCCAATTGAAAAAGACACCACATTGCATCATTGCCTCAACCCCATTGACAAGGGAAAAAAATAGAATGAAAAAATTTCACTGCTTTTTATAAAAGTTTCTTGCTTTATCCCAAAAACAGAGACCATCTTTGGAAGCAAAATCTAGATTTTACAGTACTCCCAGTCCCATGTGTATAAGAGCCTTAGTCTTTTAACCGAATCACCACAAAATTCAAAAAAAAAAAAACAGTTAAAAATAGTAAAATATAATAATTATGTAAGAAATTTAATCCCTAAAAATGTCACTATTTAAAAAAGGTCAGTGGTGAAGTGATAATGAAAACAGATGGGAAAAAAATGTTTATAGTATAATAATTAAGTACAAAATTGAAAAAAATCTACTTATTATTGATAGAAGAAGAGATCTTATATTCAGGAAAGCTCTTACAAGCAGCAAATTCCCAACTGGCATCTAATAGGTCTCTCTCATTGAAACAGTAACGTTTTGTTTTCTGGTTTAGAAGAATAATGGGTGAATTCAAGTGAGGATCTTGGCAAAAATTTCACTGATCGTGTCAACAACACATTGAAATTAGTCTTCCAAGCAAGAATTGCTGAAAAGCCATAACTTTTTACACAAAAGCAGAGCGATAAACATGAATTATTCCAGAACAGAGTGAAAACTTACCCAGACACAAGAGTTGGCTTGGCAAACGCTAGAAAAGCTGCCAGATCGTTTTATCTTGTGACAGCCTCCACCAATAAAACCAGTATCATCACAGTCCCTATTACTATCAGCAGAAGATGGAAAGACATAACTACCCCAACTCACTTCTCTTCTGACTCTCAAACCCTTCTTCCTCCAAGACCCAAACCACCTTCCTCTTCCTTCTTTCTCTCTGAGTCCTCTGTTCAGAACCAGAGCACCAAGCCTACCCTTCTCATCACTGAAAGAACCACCAACTCTAAATGAAGGAGGAGAGCGAAAGCTCTCGCTACTCGCAGAAGATCCCTCCAACACTGAAGTGGGTGAGAGTAATTTGGTGAGCTTGGCTTCAAAAAGCAATCTTGGAGGCAAATCCAAGGACTTTGGAGGAAGATCACAAGTGGGGTTGTTGTTGTTGAAGGGGATAAGAGCAGTACAGGGCCTGGGCTTTCCTGGCTCTTCTTCCCATCGGAATGGGACTGAAGCTGAAGCATGGAGTGGAGGCGTGGCGGCGCCGGAGTGCTCCGGTGATGGCATTGACTGGATGGAGAGCAATAGGGGTAGTTTTGGTATATTGGTGTGCTCCTCTGGATCAGAATTCATCTCTCTGTGTTCTTTTCTTTCTCTGTTTCCTTCCTTCTCAGTACTGCGAGGTTAGGCGCTTTTTTTTTCTTTTGGGACAAAGCGAAGGGAAGAGAGATCTCACTCAGAGAATGAGAAAGGAAAGGAGGAGGACGAAGCTGATGCACACTGTGCTTTTTTCTGCAGAAAATGTTTGGTTCTTTCTTTCCGTCACGTTTTGCCTTTCACTGAAGAAAAACGCCAAAAGGAGTGTCCTTTATTGTGAATTTTTTCCTATTATGCACAGGATAACGTGTTCCCACAACACATTTTTATTTTTTCGTCGAAATGTTCCCACAACATTTTTTTTTGGCCCGACACAACATATATAAATATGAGGAGGGTATAGTAAATCTTTTTTTTGCCATGGGGTATAGTAAATCAATTCATCAATCAATCAACTCCATCCTTAAAAACTTTGTACTACCTAATTTATAGGAAAATTGATTCATTAATCAATAAATACAATTTCTTATTTCATAATTTCTTTTTTTTTTATATTTCTTAATAATTTATTGATTGGCTAATCATAATTTACTCATTAAATAATCATATCTTCTTTTAACTGCATATCTCTTAATTTTAGTAGATGTAATTTATTTCTATCTTTAACTACATTACTTTCTTTATATGATTTTTCTTTGGATAGGGGTAGAGTTACAAAATATTTTTCCAATTTTGTAATCATGAAATTATATTTATCTCATGCAATGTTTCGGGAGTAAACGATCGTTAATTACTCAATCATGCAATATTACAGGAAAAATTGGAAAAATCTCTTAATAAATATTTCTATTAGGCCCTTTTCACCTATAAAATTAAATTTTATTGAAGTTTTTTCTCTAATTTTTCTATTATATTATCTTCTTTCTTTATTTCCAAAATAAAATTTCATTTAATTAAACAATGTCGAATGCAGATGTAAAAATTTGATTATTAGTAATAACTAACAAGTGTGTTATGTTGTTTGGCAAAAAAAGCTTAACATTATGTTAAAAATTAGTATAAAAAAATAATTTCGGTGATAATTTAAATGGGTTTTGATATGTTTTTATCAAGGTATTAAAACCCAGACCGGGCACTGAACCGGTCGGGGTACTGGGTCAAGGGTCAGTGGGTCAGACCGGTAGTCAAACCGGGGTCAATTAAAAATATATATATAATTTAAATATTCATCCATACTATTTAAAAAACTAAATAAGAGTTTTTTTCTAACCAATAGTCCAATATAACCTTCTAAACCTAATACCCACAAAAATATTGTTAAGTACATAAGAATGTTTCTCCAACTAATGCAAAAAATATTCCATAATCCTTTTAAAACTCATTGAAAATTAAAAAATTTTAGGAAAATAATTTTTCTGAAAAAAAAAAGTAAGAAAAATGTCATTTGGAGCTTAAAAAAACAAAGTTTTTTTTTTTTAAAAAAAAAGGGGGCAACCCGTGAACCGGCCGGGTTGCACCGGTTCACCCCGGGTTGACCGGGTCAGACCGGGTCAACCCCGGGTCAGACCGGGTCGGAACAGTTCCGGTCCACTGGTTGAACCGGACCGGCCAGTTGGCCGGTTCGCCGGTTTCCGGTCCGAACCGGCCGGTCCGGTTTTAAGAACAGTGGTTTTTATTATTTTTCTTTTTTTGAGTCAAGGGTTTTGATTAGGGGTGTTTAAATCTGGGACCGGGATCCCCCACTCTCGGTATGAGGCCGAGATTGAGAATTTGTGACCGGTGACCGGTCCCGGGACAGTCCCTGTCCCGGAACAACCGAGACTATCCCAAGACCAAGATTGGGAATTCCTGATTTGACACATCAACACCTATTTTTTTTTTTTTTTACACAAAGAAAATCTGGATTGAGACCAATTTTAACCCCATTATAAGAAAATCCCGGAACAATCTAGACTGAGGTGAGGGACGAGAGTGATCGACTTAAGGTTCTTTTTGTTTTTTGTCACCCAATTGAGATAGTTGTCAATTGGGTTCTTTTTTTTTTTTGTTACAATTGGGTTTTTTTATTAGTTTTAGGCCAATTTTAACTTCATTATAAGCAGAATCCATTAAATATTAACATAACCAAAAAAAAATTTGTTTGCATAAGATACCGAGACCAGGACTGGGAATCCCGAAGCCTTGACCAAATCCCATCCCGGTCCCGGTAATACTAGGATTTTTTAGTCCTTGTCTTGCCGGGACCAGGTCGGGATTGCCGGGAGCGGAATCATATGGACACCCTAGTTTTGATTTGCTTAAGAGCTTGTTTGGTTGGAAGGGAGAGGAGGAAAAATGACCCCATCTTCTAATTTGATTTAAAATTTTGGAGAGGAAGGAGCACCAAAGTTTCCATCCCCTCTACTCCAATACCCTTATTTTAGCTCCTCTCTAAATTAGGGTGTTTTGGAGGGAAGCCAAAATTTTGGATCACTTTATCCTTATAACTTATGTGATATTCTAATAATATTATAATGAAAAATATCATGATAAATAAAAATATTTTTATTAATATATTTTATTATAAAATAAAAATATATTATTATACATAAAAATATATTGTTAAAAAATAATTTAATATAAAAATTTTATATTTATAAATAAAAAATTATTATAATTATAACATATGCTCATAAAAATTTAAAGAAAAAAATTATTATTAAATTAGTTTAAATAAAAATATAATTTTATCATTAAAAATATTATTAAGAAAAGAACTTTAAAAAGATTATATTTTTTCAAATAAAAAAAATATTATTAAATTTTCAATAAAAAAATGTTACAATTATAAAATATGTTAATATAATTTTAAATGAAAATATTATTTTTATTAAATTTAAAATATAAATTATTATGAAATTAATTTAAAATTAAAATATGTTATTATAAATAAAAAATACTATTATATTCAAAAAAAATATTATTATGCAATTAATTTTAAACAAAATATATATTATTATATTAATTAAAAATAAAAATGTTATTATATTAATTAGATAAGATGTAAATTAATTTATATAACATATAAATAAAAATTTAACCAAATATGTTAAGGTTGAAAAGTAAATTGCTATCATTTCTCTCCTCTTATCACATCTTAAACCAAATAAGGGATTATTAAAACCCCCTCATCTCCTCCCCTAGAGCTAGTAATATGGGCTCAACCCACTCGCCCGCAGATTGGAAAATCCCACCCCATAAAAATGATAGCCACACAAGCCCCCAACACATAGCCAGTAGGTTGATGCACGGGCTGGCCCGTACAAATTTTTTTTTTTTCATATAATAATTTCACAAAACCTATAAGTTGTCCACTCCCACCGTGGTACCTTCGAATCCAAAGAGAAAAAATCTTAGCCTCATCCCTTCTTTTTTAAACAAAATTATCATATCTTTATTGTTTGAAGATGATTTTATGTTTTTTGTTTATAAACTTTGATAAATTTGATAACTTTATCTCTTGAATTGCGGATTATATTTTTAAATTTTTATAAGAGGAATGATTGATACTAGTAAGGTAGATTTAATGACTTATATATATGTGTCTCATACTTTCGGCCTTCTTTAAAAAATAGGAAATCTTTTTTTTAAAGAAAAATGTGGTCAGCGAGCTGGCCTGCAACCCGCACACTACAGGTTAGGGTTGGCATTTTTCCAACTCGCAAAAGTGCGGGTCAACCTACAACCTTCAGGTTGGCCCACATTTTCGGCTCTATCTTGCCCCAACAATCAAACCAAACAAGATAACCCTCCACCCTCCCCTTCAATTCCCTCTCGTGCAAACAGGGCCTAAAGCTGAACACCCACCAGTATTAAGGCACATATCCCAAAGATACATATTCAATTCCTATGGCTATCAATATTCTTGTTGTTTTAAGTAAATTTGTTAGACTTGGTGCCTCTACCATCCCAAACAGGCTTTTGTTTCAAAAAATCATAGTGGTTTCTGGCTTTTTGAAAATTGGAGTGTTTGGGTTGGCATTTTTGCAACTGAACTTTCTTTCCAAAAGCAGTTTTTGAGAAGAAGCTCGAAAGTTTGGCTTTTCCAAAAAAAAAAATCACTTCTACTACCGCCAATCCAAACACAAATTATATTTATAATCTGACTTTTATCTTATCTAACTTTTATAAAAGTTAAATTAAAAAAAAAAATCACTTTTACCACCGTAAACCCAAACATACCCTTGTTCATTTGTACAAGAATAGTACATAATCATTAATTCATAATATGGATACATGGTAGCCTTTTTTTTTTTTTTTTTGGTTTTAAAACCCCCCAGTGTCCCACCCCCTTTGGGGGCAGACTAATCTGGAGTCGCCCCCTGGAGGGGACTTCCCATGGGTCGAGGCCTCGACCTGGTAGGCACTTTCACTTGGCACTCCTTTTCTTCCTAACAAGTAACCTCATTGTTCTTTATTTCATTATTTGAGATGCTCATGTGGGGTTCCGTCCCAAAAAAAAAACGATACTTATGAGGCCTAATACAAAAGTTTAGATAATAATTTAACATTTTTAATTAAAAAGATTAATAACCTTTTTTTTTTGCAAAACACTAATTTTTTAGTTCTGGCCAGTTAACATGTTAAAATACTATCTTGTATCATAACATAAAATGGCCAAAATAAAATATTTCAAAGGTATTATGATCAAATTAACAAATTTCAAGGACAAAAAAAAGGAACAAGTATTTTATCTTTAAAGTAAAAAAATTGTTAATTACATATGCACCCATACAAGCATATTATGCTTTGCTTTTGTATGAAATTGTATGTATACCCTTTTAAACTATGGCCCTGCCAAATAGCATTTTAAATCAGTAAACTTGAGAAATCATTTCCTAATTCTCTTCCGTGGTTAAAAAGATAGTTTTTTAGACATATATACTCACTTTAAATTCATGTATATGAACGAGTGGCTATCGAGTTTTTTTTTTTCCCTTCTTGCGTTCAAAAACCCCAGATGGCCAATTTTTTTCTTTTTAAAAATGAATAGAAATGAGGGATTGGTACAAAATGGGAAGGAAATATCAGCGTCAAAAAAATTAGACGGGACAATATTATGTGTAAGAATGATTGTGAAAGTGAACAAGACTGCTCAAAGCAAATTTGTGGTTATCATCAACTATCCAATACACTCACTGCACACTTAAGACATTATTCTAAGAATTTTGTCGCCTCTTTCATACACATACCATGCAATCCGGTTTCTCTTGACCTAATTATGCACGCTGAATAATTTGAATTGATTTTTTTTTCTAAATTATATTGTTCATACGTGTTGATATTTTATATGAATATTATATCTTCTATTTATATTTTCTCATATTGTATCTATCTTAGAAGTAGGAGGGCATGGAGGTCGCTACAAACCTTGGGGCGTGAGCTATGTAGAGGGGTCGTAAATGCAAATCTTAATGATAATGGTAAATATTCAAATGAGAAAATATTAATATAGGATATAATATCCATATCAATTATGAACAATAAGTCTTAAATATAAGATAAAGTTGATTTTTTTAAAGTGATTAAGAAAGTTAAATAAGTTATTTAATCATATCATATGTTATGTATCCTTAGATTATATATTAGTTTATTAGTCAAATTAATTATTTTGGAGAAAAAAATAAAAATAAAAATGTTCTAAAGTAATTTAATTAGCTTCTTTAATTTCTCCAAAAAGGTCAACGTTATCTTATAATTAGAACTAACGGAAGTAGTATGATTTAATTTGAACATTACTTAATACACAAAAAGATGTGAGTGTAATTTGTCACATGTAATTTTTGTGGATGACATAACTACTATATGATTTTGGATGCCCAAATAAGTTATGGAAATAAATTGTGAGGTTAGATGTGAAGAGAAGGTAGACTTAGAATGAGTCACATGTGTGTCCTGCCAAACAGGTAATTCCTATTTGTCACTAAACTCCCCTATCAGATTCCCTTCTCCGAATGCCTTAGCTAGGAGGGGTCTGGGATGGGACAGGATCGGGAAATCCAAATCCCGATCCCTTTCATTTTTTTTAATAATCTTTTTTTCTTATATTGATTTATTTTTTTGTAATTCTTTCTGTTTAATATAAATATATAATTTATCCAATATCATATTGTATTAAATTATTCTAATACAAATATTTAAAATAAATTAAAAAAGACTATGGATTTCATTGTAGGTTTAAATGGTTGAATTTATTTGGTACTAAATGACAGACCAGAAAACTAACCGTTGTTCTTATTTTGAAAATCAAAACAGCGCCATTTGATTAATTGTTTAGTGTTTGCTCTTCATGTGACATTCTTAAAGTTGTCGATTCAGCTGCAAAAAGAACAAAGACAAAAACAAAAAATTAGAATTATTTAATGAAATTAACTAAATAAAATAAAAGAATAGATATTATCTTAAGAATGTCAAGGATTTTTACATTTTCTTTTACATCTTGCCATTTTGGATATTTAAAAAAAAAAGTGTGTGTGTGTGTGTGTGTGTGTTTTTTTTTTCAAGATCGGGAAGAAATCGGATCGGGATTTCCGATCCTGAATTTTTCCGTTATCAATTTGCTTAAGATCAGGATAAGAAGACTAGAATGGGAAAACGTTTAACACCCCTGGCCTTAGCTTCTCTAATTTTAATTTGAACATTTTAGAGGGAAAAATATAATTTTTGGTCCACTAGAATTATAGGCAATTCGGGTCAATGTCTCTATAGTTTTTTTCACTAACAAACTAGTCCTTAAAATTATGATAAACTTTTGTTAATTAAGATTTACAAAGATGACATGTTGCTGATGTGACAATGCTATTTGATAACAATAAGGGCCTTGATGAAAATTTACTGAAACTCTAAAGATCAATTTCTTAACGATGAAATTACAGGGGACCTTGAGTTAAGTTGATCAAAACTCAAGAGATAAAAAAAACTATGCTTTCTCAATATTTTATCAGTGGGTGATTAGTTGAGATTTTATAAAACAAGTTTTTGAAGAATGATTTGGATGAGTGGTTAACGTGTGAGTAATCAAGATTTTGTAGGCACCAAGATAGTGAGGGATTGACTCCAAATAAGTGGGTGAGTGAGTTTTGATTAGCGTGTAATAAAAGCCTCATCATATACATACCACATGCTTATCTTTTGCACTTGTAATTCGCACTCGGCACTCCTTTCTAATATCTTGTTATTGCGAGTGTCACCCCCCAAATATGTTTAATTTATATTTTGATCATGATGAATAACCCCAATCCAAAAGTCAGCAAAGTAACACGGCATATTTCTGTAACCGGTTTGTTTAGTAGAGAGAGCTCGTTAAATCTAGGCCGTTCAGATATGATTCTGAATCGTCCAAATCTAAATTTTTTAAAAATAATGATGTTTTAAATAAAAAATCATTTTTTGAAAGAATAATAGTTAAAAAATTTCTTTATTTTAGATTATATATCCATTAAAATAATTTATTAAAAAAATATATACTTTTAAGAATTCAACTCTAAACCGTTAAAGCAAACCGTCTAAATCTAATGAGCTCTCTATACCCTTACAAGTGAAACCAGTTCGGCATATTTCCTCTTTCCCTCAAAGTCAAAAGAACAAACTAAGGTTCTCTCTTTTGGGAGACCATCGAAGATGCTTACCTACATACACGGGTGTCTATGAATCATTATATATATATATATATATATGCGCGCGTGCGTGCCTATAAAGAAACACACCCAACCATTCAAAGAAAAAAGAAAGAAAGAAACACACTCAAACAAGAAACGCTATTGGCACAAGGTTGAAGATTCATAATTAGTTGGTGCCACTATTTATCCCACCGCAATCAAAAACATAGATTCATAAAATCATGCTCTCTCTATCACACGCCCACATTTGTACCTTTTTTGGCTTCATTTTTCTTTTTGCCCCATTTGATATTTGAATGGGGAAAATTCATACTCTCCGTTGTACTAAATATAAGAGTCAGTTGATTTTTTTTATTAGATGTTAAGGAAATTAAATATATTACTTACTTATGGTATATGTTGTGTATCATTAGATTATATATTAGTTTATGAGTCAGACTAATTAGTTTAGAGAAAAAATGATAGATATGAGTATTTTAAAATAATTTATTGTGTTTCTTTAAACTCTCCGAAAAAAGTCTATTGGATCCTATAATTAAGATTGGAGGTATTTTGTTGGTGCTAATTTACAATTTCCATATAAGTCTGAAAACTGACAAGGAAAAAAGATAAGAAGGAAAAAATACCCCAAATCTGAAAATTCCAATTGAGAATTCCAAAATGACTCAATTACTATGAATTCCCTATAAATTAAATTGGGATTCAATTTTACAGCAAAAATACTTAAATTCTATTAATTTGAAATATGAAAAACAAAAAGATGATATGACTTCCCTCCATGCATAAATATAAACTTCAAATTTGAAAGTAGGTCATTTGGGTTATTTTTTTTTTTTGAAATACAAAGGCAAGCAAAAGCTTGAGTTTTACAAGATGGATGCTAGGAAGTATGCATCACACGGTGACCCGGTAGTATATCACCACGCTCTAAGGCAAAAAGCGCATTACATTCCGCTGGCGGAGTATCGAACACTAAGTAGTCATGATCGCTCATCTGAGCCCTTTGTGCTAGGTGATCAGCACATCTAACGTTCTCCCGATAAGTATGCAAAATCTCCAGATTGGTCATTTGGGTTATTTTGTTACAGCATTTAATCGTAGACTAATCCGTAGAAACTTTATAGTGATTAGGTTATCTCAGGACCTTAAATTAAAATTTGCAATTTTGAAGAGCATTTTTATATCCTTCCTCCCTAAAAGTAATGCCATTTATTTGCATAAAGCATGCACCTTCTTGCTTATTTTCCCCCTAATTTTTTGAAATGCATTTCAAAAGTTCACTCTAATTCATATAAAATAACGTTTGAATTACAAGTAATATTTTTATCCGGGATTAAACTATTAAGCATGCTCTTTGGAGCCTCATAAGCCAATTTTGGAGTAATAAAAAGATGGGTCCTAACCAGTTCTTGATGGCGTGATGGTCATTAAGTGACCCTTAGGTCATTCCCCCTCACAAGTTGGATCCGTGCCGTTGTAATAATAATTAAAAAAAAGGTGGGTCCTCTACATGGATTAAACCTAATCCAAATAAACATTAAAGCCCAAGTTTGATTGACCTTCCTTATAATACTAACCCTAAACAAACCACAAAAAAGCAATTTACTTAAATTAATCAATCAATCATTGCTAATGAATATTCACTAAGTGGAAAATGCAATCATTAAAGGGCTAGAAGGTACCTTAGAAGAACCACTAATCAAAATCAGTATTATTAGCAAGCTAACTTTTTCAGCAGTTTCCCAATGTATATTACTCCCTCTTGGTCTAAAATAGAAGTGTTTAGGCATTTTGATGGTCTAAAATAAAATTATTGCTTTGGCCTTTGGGTCATTATTATTATTTTTTTAAAAAAATTCCCCCTCGTTAATGACAATTTGGGAGAGGAATTTATAATTTATGGAGAGCAATGTCAACAAATAATTGAGGGTAAATTTTAAAACAAAAATTGCCTTGCTACAAATTCAATTAGCTTAACTACTCAAAATTCCTTGATGTTAATAAGGTTGATCATGGGCTTAAGAATATAAGGGTACAAAAGTTTAGGATAGCCTCATAGGCCCATCAACGTTCTTTTAGAAGACAAACATTTACAGCAGTCCAAATTACACAAATGGACCCAAAAAGAGTTCAAACCAACCCATCTTTTGTCTGTCTGTTTTTTCTTAAAAAAATATATTGAAACAAACCCACGCATGTTAATTGTGGTATGGGGATGAAACTAGTCTGTTCGTTAGGTTCTCACAACCTATTAAATCAATATTAGAATTCTCGCTCAGATATCACATTTAATATCTGATAGTACAAGATATAGGAGCTAGGAGATGTGGATGCCATTTTTTGTTTTGTAATTAGAGAGGCAAGAACTAAAAGTATAAGATTACAAGCGTGATAGAACATGCGACTTCCTACTGATAGGGGAGTTTTCATGTCACTAGGTTACAAAATCATTAATCACAATGAAACTATCCCCATTTTAAGTGAGACATGTTACTATGTCCTCCAACAATTGAAGAATGAGGCAAACCACTCTGAAAGGAGCTTTCACTCACTTATGTCACCAACCAATAAAGCATGTTCACTAAAGCACCATTTCCCTTTTGTGTTCTTGTATATTTAGCTGGATAAAAATATAATGAAACATGAAAAGGAAAAGGAAAGATAATTAAATGACCAAACTATATTCAAATATTTTGAAGACAAGTGATGTTTTCAAGTTTTTATCAACTATTTTACTATACCAATATGATGGGCTATCCCACTTATGATATGATGGAATTACCAACTTCTCACTTCTTTACAAATACGAGGTAAGCACGTGATAGAGTTGGGAAATCGAAGCCCTTTAAAGGTCAGCTCTATGATTTAGAGGCTTCAAATGGAAACGGGCTTAAAAGGGATAGGGTCCTTTTAGGCCCGTTTAATATTTTTTAAAAAATAAATTAATATATGTAATATCGTTATATCAAATTATTAATATAAGAGACACATAAATACCTAATAGAGTATTAATAACAGGAAAATACTTATTAAATGGTTTGATTTATTTTATTTTCTATAATGATTTATTCATTTAAACTTAAAAAAAAGATTAATTTGGACATTAGATAATTATTTTAACTAAAAATTTATGAGTTTTAAAAATAATGTATCTCAATTTAAAGCAAAATAATAAATAAATTGTAAAAAAAAATTGAATTAAAATGAGTTTAGGCCTGTTTAAGTCTAGGCCCGTGAAGGGCCAGCCCTGTAGGGCCAAGGGCTTAAAAAATTGAAGGTTTTATAGGAAGCGGACCTAAACGGGCCGGCCCAAGCCTATGAAGGGCCGGCTCGTATTCCTGCTTCTATGTGAGAAAAGTCTTGTTTCAATTGATATAAATAAATATTTTTGGGATGACATCTATATTTATATAAATAAGTATTTTTGGGATAATATCTTGATTTACCTAAATAAACACTTTTGGATGCGTAAACGTCATCCCAATCACACAATATTGTTTACCTCTAACTAAACAACTTATATAAAGCTGACACTAAAGTGCATACTTTTCAAAATAAAAAAAAAAAAAAAGGAAGAGAAAATCATGTTAGCGCTATGTAAAATGAAAATGAAAATGAAAAAAAAAAATCACAACAAAAGTAGAAATTATGAAAGGAAAAATTAGTTTGAAATCTGGGAAAATTAAATAAAAATCAATTATATAATTTATCTCCCCCCAAAACAAGTGCAAAATGTGAGGATGAATGTAGCATCCCAAATTTTTATTCACCAAAAATATATTGTAATTAATTGAGAAAATGGGTAAATTAATTCAAGGAAGGAATTAAATTACAAAGGTGATAGCAAAATCATAATTTTGCCAATTTAGCTCAAGATTAATTGTTTTCTAATTAATTGAAGTTAATTTCAATTAATCAAGGAAAATAAAGGAAAATGTATAATTGGATTATTCTTGATGGAATAAATCAAGAATTTTGAAATTAGAGGGAATTATACATAATTCATTTAATTGAATTATGGAATTATTGAAACACATTTTTCCTTCCCTTCTCTTCCATATTTTTGTCCAACACATGAAAATGAAGAGGAGATTAGATGATGATTTAATTTCATGAGCACATGTCCAAAGTGCTATAAGAAATGAATAATGATGACAATAGTAAGGTGGTTATGACATGAAGTATGGACATGATGATCATGGTAGGGTGATGGTAAGAGGGCAAGTAAGTTAAATGATGAGAGCATGGAGGGAGGCATGGTGAAAACAAGGAGGGAGGTATGGTGCAAGAATGGTGTTGCAATCTCAACCATTGATGAAATCAAGGGTTAGAATGAAAGAAAAGAGATTTCATAAAACACATCCCTTTCCTTTCCCCTTCCTCATTTTCTTCCAACACAAGAAGAGAAGAGAGGGGGGGAGCTCTCAAGTTCTAGAGAGAAGGAAGAAGAAGAAGTTTAAGGTAAGAGTGATTTCTTAAGCTTTTCTTGTGACTTTGTCTTAGATCCTTCTTTAAACCGTGATTCTTCATGCATTCATGATCTTGAAGACACCATTCTTAGCTCAAGAAGAAAGAGAGGAGATGTCTAGAGAGAGAAGATTCAAGATCTCAAGAGGTAACCTCACAAACCTTAGATTTAAACTAGTTTGAATGTTGTTGTTGAGGTTTGTGTTTGGTTTTGGTGATTTTCGTCAAGTTTGTAATTTGGAAAGTCCTAACCCTAAGGGGAGGTGCTGTCCAAATTTAGTCTAATCATGTTTCGAATGTGATTAAGTGGTTAAAAAAGTGATTAAATATCATAAGAAGGTGGTTTATGAATCGAAATCATAAAACTTCATTTTCTCCAATTATTAAAGAATTTCGTCCAGATCTGTGTTGGATAGTGTTGGGAATGGATTTTGGTATTTTTGATGTTTTCATTGTGTTCATAATAGAAAATTGTGTAGGGTTCATGTTGGGTGCGAAGTGAGAAAAGCTCTAGAAAGTGAAATGACAAAAATAGCCTTAAAACCCTCACAGGGGCTGTCAGGGGTAAATATGTAATTGGATCTGGATTTTCATAACATAGATGGTTCCGTTGGATTCAATGGGCAAAAATAAATGGGGTTATAGTTGGTCACTTTTTCGGAAAAGGTCGAAAAAGTATAATTACGAAAACGCCCTTAAAACCCCAAATTGGGGCTATCAAGGGTATTTTCATAATTTAACAGTGAATTTAGTGATTTCGAGGCCGGAAATGGATTTCTTGGGCGAAAATACGTCAGAATAGCTCTAGTCAAAATTTTGGGAAAACGTGCATCGGGCTGGGTACGGTGGGGCCGGCCGGAGTCTCGGGGGCATTTTGGTAAAATTTCTCCATAGACTAATATAATCACCAGAAACACTATGGAAGTGTCTAAACTGTACATTTGACGTTCTAGGACCGATTAGAGAGCCTGAGGGATTGGCACGCAAATCGAGACATGTTATTCGAAGATCAGGGAAGAGCGATTAAAATAGGGAACTTACCTCTCATACATGTATTCAATATTTGTGCTAGTGTATTTATGAATGTTATTGCTTTGCTTGATTTTGTGAAACATATATGAATAATTGAAGCATTGTGTCTGTTTATGCTATGGCCATATGTATGCTGATTGAAACATTGAACACGCATATATGTCATTGTGTGAGCATGAGTTATGTAATGCAAGCATGTCATGTATTAAGCACTTATCTCTCATGCATATTGGTATTGCTTTCCTACTGAGATTCCTCAGAATTTCACTCTCGCCTACCAACAATTTAAACAGGAGAAGACAGAATGTTTGCTAAGGACAAAGAAGAGAACCGTACGAGGGGATTGCAGTGGTGAAACGAAGACTGGAAGATGTCTCCATTTCACTGGGACGGGTGTAGACACCCACGTAGCGGTGCGAGGCTACATTAATTGTAATTATCAAGTACGAACCCCTATGGGGAATTTTCATAATCGTGCACATAATATCAGTATGTTTATGCTATTCCTGTGTTGCCCACTGAACTGTATGTCGTTTTCCATAAATACTCTGAAATAGACAAAAATAAGATGAGGGTGTGATAATGAAGATGATAGCGACGCATAAGCATGTGATTATCAAATCTTAGACACGCATTTCCTGTTATGGTTCATGCCACACCTACCATGATTTCCATTTTCTAGCACTACACTTAATGGAAACCCACAAGGTCCCATTTTGATTCTCTATTATTCTCACCAACTTTTCTAACTCCATTCTTTTATCCTACCCATTTCTATGCCTACTATTCTTTTTCCACAAAACTATTCCCAAACCCAAATCTTACAATTTAAACCCTATTGATTTCCAAATTAAAAAATTTTTCACAGTTTTTTTAACTCTAAAAAATTGAGTATTTAAATTTAAAATACATAACTAATAAATTTAGATTATTTCAAATTTTGGAAGTGCAAATTAATTGGAGGCCACCCCCTTTTTTTTTTTTGTGATTCGGCTTTTATATATTCTTTTGATTTGTCGTTTATTAGAGCAACTTTGGGTGTATTGCTAATTAAGAAATGAGAAGACCACCACATGGCAACATCATATCTTTATGCTCTGAAAAGGTAAGAGAGGAAGGCCGACGAATCTTATGCACATTTGGTGATTTTGTGACTCACTTCTACGCATATTCCACATTCATTCATTCTTTCATAGTTTCATTCTTCTAATTAACACAATCAAATGATTAGCCCTTCTTAACTTCAAGATTGACTTTTTTTTTTTCATTAGCACACACTTATTAGCAATTCTGGTACAAGGGGAAACTCCGCCACCCAATATATGTCAGTTTTTATGAACCCTGATCTTCTACAACATGCCGAGATTCAATGTTATCCTCCTCACAAGGGACAGGATCACTAACTATATTGACCAATCACTTGTTGGTAATTGAAAGCAATTTTATTTGAAATATTGTAAGGCACTAAATATAGGCACTTCTTTTCAAGATTATTAAAATCAGACTAGATCGGTTCAAGCCAAAAACCGGTGAACTAGTCACATAACAAATTCAGTCCAACCACATAATTGGTTCAATATTTTTTATTTTAAAAAATCCTTTAATTTGATTTTTAAAAAAAATTCTTCAGAATTTCATATCAATAACCTTAAAATCTTCACTTCCTCACTGGTTTAGTTCTAAGTTAACTCCAGTTTAACTCCGATCTGACTCACTGACCTTTAACCTAATATCTCAACCAATTCAATATTCAATCCAGGTTTAATAACCTTACTTCTTTTCATAAGGAATTCAAATTTCAGTGCGTCATGCTACGAGGGACAGGTCCCCCTCACTAGATCAACCTCCCCTAGTAATTAATAAGATATTACGTGCAATAACTGAATCAAACTAACATTACAGCTAAAAAGGCAATAGCCCAATGCCAATATTATTAGTTTTAGGCTGCTTTTCTTTCTGAAAACTTTGTCTTCCCCCATTCAATGCAATGTCATTCCAAAAGTGTTTGGTAATTGAAAATAATTTTATTTGAGATGTTGTCACATACTAAATATAGGGACTTTTTTTAAGATTATTAAAACCGGATTGGACCGGTTCAAGCTGAAACCGGCAAACTGGTCACATAACCAGTCTAATTTGATTTTTTAAAAAAATATTAAGAATTTTATATTAATAACCTTAAAATTTTCACTTCCTCACCAATTTGGTCCCGGGTTAGCTCCAATTTGACTCCAATCTAATCCACTGACCCTTGACTCAATATTCGACCCGTTCATTATCCAATCCGAGTTTAACAATCTTGCTTCTTTTCGTAAGAAATTCAAATTTCAATTCACCATGAGGGATAAGTCCTCTCACCAGATGAACCTCCCCTAGTAATTAATAACATATTACGAGTAATAACCGAATGAAACTAACATTATAGCTAAAGAGGCAATAGCCCAATGCCAATGTTACTAGTTTTAGGCTGCATTTCTTTTTGAAAAATTTGTCCCCCCCCCCCCCCCAAAATGCAGTGATAATATCTAGTCGGCATTTAGGACCAGTTTGATTAAAATTAAAGTTTAAAACAAGTTGATTAAAAGTTTTCTTGTCTTGTTAAATTATCAAAATATTAGCTTGAGGCTAGTTGATCATTATTGACCAATAATTCTTTCTCTCATGTATATCAGAAAAATTAAAATACTTATTTTTATAATAAAATTATTTTTTAGTTAGTCCCCATCCTGTCATACATTATAAGTCCAATCCACAGATTCATCGAGAATGCTAGCATATTTTGCAGTGAACAAGAAGTTTCTTGCATGTACTATAGGCAATATTTTAAAATTATTTTCAAATGCGTTTTAAATGAGAAAGGTTAGTAATAAGTGAAATAAATTAAACTTGTTATTCTCAAAATAGAATTAAAAATTGTTAGCAAAAACAAAACGTATCAAGATAAAAATTTCATCATAGGTGTAGAAGTTATATTTTTGGAGGCATTCTTATAAACATGATATATTATTATTGAAGTCCACATAAACACTTCCACTACTACACTGTTCTCGAGAGTTCCACAAATTTAAACAAACCCAAATTATCTTAAAGACACCCTTCCCTAACCCCTTCCCTCAAAAGAAAAAAAAACAAAACAAACAAAGAAAGAAAAGAAAAGGTTGAACAGTCAAAAGAGATTAAATTTACTGACTTTCATCCTTATTCTGTGAATTCCCTGTGATCAGAGTTTCATCATCCTCTGATGAAGATGCAGGAACTGGGCATACTGCATTCATCTTCTTCACTTCCTCGCTTGAATATATTATAATCCTCTTCACCATTTTACAAAACTCCCTGCAAAATGCAAGTCAACCACATATTTACAGTCAACTAATTTGTCATTTAAGCAACCAGGCTAGTCACAGATAACAAATAAATTATTCAAGTTACTTACGGCCACGGATCATCGCCCACAAGCATCATGTCATTCTCGTCATCTGTGAAAGTAACCGCCCATTTGTTTTGCGTACGAAGCTCTCCTTTAATGTTGAACAACTTTTCAAGCTCTTCCGTCAGACTTTCGTAACCATCCAACATAGTCAAGTCAACGGCACGACCAACAGCCACTCCTTGCATTTGTACCTTCTCATCCAAAACAATACACTCAAGTCATTCCTTAAAATATGAAAGAATTTACACAAAAACAAATATATTGTGATCAAGAATGTCCTTCGGTTCTGTCAGATGCTAAATTTACTACTCGGGTATTTTATGGCTGTACTTTTTTTTTTTTTTTTTTTTTTGCATGGAAATGGCAAGATTACTCTTGAGAATTCTATTTTATGACTGTACTGCCCTATGCCGCATCTCAGCACCTCGCTCTCTTAGAATGTTTTAAAACCGTGAGGGATGATATGGGCTTCAAAGTGAACAATATTTGAACAATATCAAGAATGAAGCGCTGCGATGTTACATCCTAACATTGAACTACTACTTCAGCTTCAAGCTTCAAGGTGTTAGAAGTCAGATTCCAAACACATTAACACAAGACATGCCTTAGAATATAGTATACTTTTGCTGATCAAGTACCTTTGTGCGAGTCCTGGTGGACGGTAAAGATGCCTGCTTGCTCTGCCTCTCATTATTTGGTGAAGCATTAGAAGTTTCTTGCTTCTGCTCCTTTTTGGACACTGAACAATTGGGATTCTGGCTTGCCTTAGTTTCACATGCAACAACAGGAACGGATTCTTTGGAACCACTGGGACTAGCAGTGCAGCCTCTTGATTCTTTCTCTGGAGGAGCAACATTGTTAGCGTTGTTAGTCAAATTGACACCAAATAGCCGGCACCCCACAGGATTCTCACATTTCTTCGCATTCTCAACTTGATCATAAGCTGAAGCATCATTTGGCCAAGAAGAGCCAGGAGGAGGATAACCAGAAATAGAAGACTGAACTGCAACAGCCTTGTTGTTTTTGGGGTCAGGAAAACAGTTTGAAGAGATGTTCAAATGTGATGAAGGCCATGGCCCTTCAACCCGGACTCTAGAGTTGCAGGAGCTACTGTTGTTCATAGCATTGCCATTTATGTTGTTCTGCCTTGCATTCCATAAAACCTGGTTTTCATTACTTTGGGCTTCTGTTGCGCCGCCTAATTGTGCAAGTTCATGGGACTGGGATGACCCGTGATACCAGAAAGCTGAAGCAGCTGAATTGGAAACCATTTCTGCAACCAGTCAATTATTGTTGATTTTGTCATCTCACATATTTTTAATCATTGTTTGGATTTGTGATTCTATGAATAGATATAATCAAAGCAATATTTAGGATATCAGGATTTAATCATTGTTTGGATTTATGATTTGCATATGAAGGACCAAAGGAAGCCTGAAAGAGAAGCTAGCGTGAAAGTCTCTCCTACCAGAAGATGGAACATCAGCAGGCCGAGATCTTTTGCTCTTTACGGCTGTTTGAGCGAGATTTATGGGCACAGAAGCAACAAAAGGTTCTATCTCCCAGGGAGAAACCCTCTCTGGCCTTGGGATTGTTGCAGGCTCATCCCATTGTACCTAACGACAAAGAAAATTTAGTTGCTCCACTTCAAAGAACACAATCAACATTTCAATAATTTCAAATGATGTTCACCTTCAATGACCGCCACTTTGAGTCTGACCAATCTGTAGATAAATCACCAACGCCAACAATAGTTCCTGAAAACCTGGCCAAAGGATCATACAGCAATAAGTGACCAACTGAAAGAAAAGCAAAACTCCGTAGTGGTGATGATGATGATGAATGTAGATACCTTCTCTCGGGTGAATCATCTCCCTCAAATCTCATCTTGAAGCGCATGCCAACCGTGAACTTATTGTTGATTGCCGCCAGATATTTGTTTAAACCAATAATATACTGTCTAGTCCTGAATTAGATCAGATCAACATGAAAAAAGGCAATGTGAGGCAGAGTATCAAACTAGTCAATGGCATCAGATTATTATAACATCCATTCAGACTTCAGACCTTGGTTTGTAGTAAACTACAAACATGGTACGAGTGGCAACGGCATGGGAAGCAGTGGCAAGCACTCCAAGATGCATGCTCTGGCTTGATATCACAGATGAAGGCATTGGACTCTGTTGCCGGGCAAGGCGCCGGACACCAACTCTCAGTTCTCCATTCTCTCCCCTACAAGATCAAAACCACAGACAACCTCATCAGGAGGACCTAGCAAAAACTATACAGCACAAAATAACAGAAGCTGTCAACATTTAAGTACCTCAAAAACACGAATGCATCTCCAGCTACCAGTCTTTTGGAAGTGACAAATGTACTCCAGCCGGTTGTAAGCAAGTGTCTTCTTGGTTGACCTAATCAATACAAATGGAAAACCACAATGCTACTGTAATGTAATGGAGCTGAAACAAGACAATGTTCCTATCTATGAATTCTATTCCAACACAATCATGATGTTTAATTTTATAGTTGATACTTCAGATATTCAATATCCCACTAAGAAAATATCCATGAAGCAAGGCTTAAATATAGAATTCAAATTACCTCTGAATATATGCTTAAATTTCCACTCAAACCCATGAAGATCCTTTGCTGCTAACTCCTGAGTAGGGGTTGCTTGGGTCATGTCCTACAGTATAAGTTATATTGTTCATAAACAGTATAGCTTCCTATATGCTCTTAACATATCATGTTGATATTGATATTGAATATTGATGTGACCAGAGGATACCAATTGTGGCAAGCACTCATTAGCATGCTTCCGAAGAACTGAAAAACCTCCATGCGTGCTAGTATCAGATGCTGTTAGTATTTTGCAAAATGAATGAAAAGCCTGCGTCCGAGTCTCCGGTGGAGATGGATCAGAGCTGGCAGGTTCAGTTTGCTGCATAAACCGCACCCAGAAAACCCCTTCATCAATTTTCAACTTTATTTAAAAATAAAAAATAAAAATATTTGAGAATTTAAAGTTCAAAAATATTTTAGGCGTCTTCCACTAGCTAATGGATGGTATGTAAGAATGAGAAACGTTTCATGTTTTAGGTTATTAGCAATAATTAGCAATTAGCAGTATGGGAAATTCTGTTATGTCATGTTCTCAGTTGCCAAACAGACAGAAAAGACTAAAGCTTAAAAAGTATAGGAGGCAAATATTCTCACATCTGATTCTGGAAGCAAAGTAATACGAGCATAAACTTCATCAGTGTCTGGTTCCGCCTACAAATTGAGAAAAAAAAATTAAATTCCATACACACACACAGAATTACTTTTTTTTTACTGAACGAACAAAGAAAAAATTCCCAAGGGAATCAAAAAGGCAGTACCAATAACTGAATGTGCATAACACGGCATAGAATCTTAGATGAAATGTTGAAATGGGGAATTTGTTGGTTCAATTCCTGATTCGTTGATGCTTGCAACTGCACACAAAACGCAGGCGCCAAAAAGTTTTTTATTGACTATGTAAGTACAAGAATAGGGGGGGGGGGGGGCACATGATTTCGAAGGAACCTGAAAGCAACTGTAAACCCTAAAAATGGCAAAAGAAACAAGAAAGTGGCCGTAAAAATGAAGAGCATACTTGTTCCATGTGACCCTGAGGGAAGTAAAAAACTCTCTCCCCAGCACGAGGAACATCCACCAGAGGGCCAGCACATAATTTCCATAACTCTGTATACAGATCGTCATCTTCCAAACCTGTCAAACATAAATTACAGAAAACATAAACAAGAGGTTCAAAACTTGGAAATAAAACATTAGAAGAAGCCAATTTCTCTGCATGGTTTCTGAGAAAGTGAAGGAGGAGCTAACAAAAGCTTCTTCTAGATCAAAATCCTCACTCAGCTAGGTCAGTCCCCTGCTTCTGGTTTAAACCAGAATCGGTGCAGAACCCAAAATTTTCACAGTAACCCATTTTAGTTCTCATAAAAAAAAGGCATGAAACTCTCACTTTTACATCAAAAGATTAAAACACCCCATGAGTACTTTGCTCAAGACAAAGCCGTTTTCCTTTTTCTCCCACAACTTTCTCAGCATCCAAACAGAGTAATCTCGAATAAAAGTTATAGCCATTATTGACCTGTATCCGCCGCAGAACTCGTCGGGCCTCTCAGATTACACCCCAGATGTGCCATTCAACGGCGAGAGAAAAGCAAGTCGCAGAGCAAGGAACACAACGAAGAAGAAGAAGGAAAAAAAACCCACAGAAACCCAAAAAAAAAATCCAAAAGCTCAGCAGCTCCCTATTCACGCAGCCACAACAATAAATTACCCCATCAAGAGAGAGAAAACACTAACCAGACAAAACAGTTATGCGATGGCGAGTAATGATAATAATTAGCGGGTAGTTATTTTTTCCAGTAACGAATATGAATTGCGCTTTCTCGCGTTTTTTTTTTTCAATTTTCTCTTTCTTTTTTTCCTCCCTCTCAAAAATATCGGCACGGCAGCTTCAAGTTTCGTTTACAAAATACAGAGCCACCGAAATAATCTCCTGTTTATTTTTTTCTTGCCTTCGAAGTCTGAATGAATGAAGGTCCTCCAAGAACCCAACAACCCCTTTTGGAGCTTCAGATTTTTTTTTTTTTAGAAGCCCCAAAGGAGGATTGATGATGGTCTTCTTCCTTTTGCTGCTGTCGTTGTCGTTGATTATTGTTTCTGCCTGCAAAAAAAACTGAATCAACGTGACCAAATATCCAAGGCTACTTTATCTGAGTCATAGTACAGTTGCTCTGTTTTTCTGCTCGCTGTCTCTCTCTCCCCATCTCTGTGTCACTCATTTCTGGCTCCCCTGTCTCTCTCTCCTCTTGCGCTCTTTCTTTCTCATTTTTCAATCTCTCTCTCCCTCGTTTGTGTTGAGGGGGCCTCAAACTTCTCTATCTATGTCTCACTCTCTCTCTCTCTCTCTCTATAGTCTTCTGCATAGACTGTGTGGTCCTTTGGTCTACCAAAAGAGATTCAGCTACGTATCCTTCTATGGATTATTCTCCGTTACGCATTGGCCAACTAGAAACTGTTTTTCATTTTTCTTTTTTTAATGCAAAAATAATTCATGCTTGTTTGTACACAATAATCAAGGACGTGTTTGGTTATTTTACTTGAAAAAACAAATCGCTCTTAAAAATTGAGGAAAAAATTATCGTGCTCATTACTGGTGCTCCTCTAATGTTATTTATAGAGTTACGGGAGAAAGTTTTTTTTATCCTATTTATAAGACTCTTTATTAAAATTTTGAGGTGAATGTATAATTTAGCCTTTCACTTAATATTGGGTTAACTTTATTCTTATTTATCATAGGACTCGTATTTTTTATAATCATAACCTAATTAATTTAAAATTTTTCAATTTAAGAAATAGTAACATGGAAATTTAAAATCCATATAATATTTTATAATTCCTTTCATATACCAAAAATCTTGCAAATATTTATTATAAATAAAAAATTGTGTAAACTCATAGATGGAATAATGATAACTAAACGGATAACTTATTTCTTTTAATTATCCGTTAAATAAGCGCGCAATCATTCAAAACATTATTGCAGCTGCTATGCTACGACATACACTGTACAAAACCTCACAAAATAAGTTATTACAAAATGTAATATTGGTCATAGAATATATTAAAATAAACCGAATTAATAACAGAATCCGTTTAAAGAAAACCGTTGTTATTATAAGTTTTCAATAAATATAATAAATATGCATTTAATATATTATAATAATATGCTTGTTTAAAGCATTGTTGTCAAACTCGCGAGTTGACTCTCCGAGTTTACCGTTTTTACGTTTCTAACTTATAAAATCGAGTCGAGTCATTGGTAAACTCGTGACCTTTGTAAACTCGGTTAAATTCACGAGTTTATACACTGAGTTTACCGTTTTTACGTTTCTAGCTTATGAAACTATATCAACACACCCTTAAACTCATGCTAACTTTTTCAATTTGATTATACTCAACGGCTTTATATATGAATTTTATAGAAATTTGTTTGTTAAATACGATAAATTATGAATGTTGATAGATTTAATTTCAATTATTTGGATTTAAAATATATTTAAATCAAATTGTTGGCAACTTTTTATATTTTAATTATTTATTATATACTAATAATATCTATTTAATGGTAAAACTAAACTCTTACGAGTTTACGATTCGAGTTCACGATACGAATTTACATCATTATCACGAGTTTGCTTAAACTCGTGAGTTTGACAACCTTGGTTTAAAGTATGTTATACTCCCTCCTCTTTTAAATAAACCAGTTAGATTACTAATGTCTAAATATTAAGAAAGTTTATTAATTTAGTTGTTTTAAAATTGCATTAATTTTTTTAAAATTTTACTATCTAATCATTTGCATGGAGAATATCATATTGATAAAAAATATTTTTATATAAACTTATTATAAATTTTAAAAATAAATTTGATTAAGATTTATAAATGCAGAACTAAAACAAATTATTCAACCAGCTATCATAGGACTATGCGGAATAACGATTTATGAGTCATGGGCAATGTATCTCATTACCAAGACAACCTAGATTGTGGTAAAACATGCTTAGTTGATTTATAAAATAAATAAATTTTATTATGATAAACAGGTTTGAAATGTTTTGAAACTTTTCTCACTTTGTGTTTGTTCGAATCAGCGTTCGAAATAAACACTGAGCTTGTTTGAGATAACAAGTGTTTATAAATCGTGATTTACAGTATACGGGATAAGCATATAAGAGAAGTTTTATCTCGATTTATGTAATAAATGCTTTTTCTTGAAAAATAAACTAATCCAAACATGCTAAGTATCAAATTTAAACCTCACTTATAGCCTCCAACTACATGTTCCTCTAAATTAGAAACATAAATGTTTTTATTGTTCATTTATACAATTATGAATTATCTGCTATGAATACGATCATATTTGATTTGAGAATTGTGGGAAATTAAAAATACCGAATACCATGTGATAATATATAAAAAAAATTAAGAGTCATTAGTTCTTAACATGTTTTTTCCCAGATGTCGCTTTGAATCATCATGAATCATCAACCCGAACCGGTTGAACGTGTATGAAAAAACAAATCTTGGTCGCCTGCTAATAAATGCGAAGCATTTTCCTTGCACTAAATTAATTAAAAAAACCAACATATTAAACTGTTTCAGGTTGACCAACGGAATATATACGGTTGAAAAATAACGGGTTAAGAGATAATTTTGTCCTAAAAGTTTTATAGGGGATAATTTGTCTTGATCATTATCTTAGTTAATTCTAACTCTTAATTGATCAAATATACTAAATTAACAATCAACATGTCATTTATGTTATTTTTGTCAAGGTACAAATTTGCCACTGAAGTTCATGTGCCAACTATTTTATTTTTTTTCAAAGTTTGATTTAAAACTTTCAGGGTAAATTTTTACCTTAACATAAATGATATGAATAACATGTAACATTAAAAAGCTTAGTATATTTGATTAACTAATTGTCAAAATTGCCCCTCTTTTTCACTTCTGGAGTAAAATTACACCCAAAAAACTTTTTAAATAAAATTGTCATTCGGAGAAAACTTGTGGAGCAAAATTACTCCTTAACCAAAAAATAAACAAGGATTAAAAAACGTTGTTCATGCGGTAGAGTAAAGGAAGGATGGACATGTTTTTTTATTTGTCAATATCATTTGTATTTTAAAATTTTAAATTAGTCTTATAGTAAATAAGAGTATAGAGATCAATTACAAGAATATAACAATTGATAATTCATTTTAATAAGAAATCATTTATTTATAATTTTAAAATTTAAGTGATATTTTTTATCTTTTTCCTTAAAAAGTTCAAAATCATTTTATATTAAATAATTGTATACACATATTATGCAGTATTTTAAAAATAACCCGGCAAAAAATTATTTTAGAAATAACAGAAATATTCATAATTTATAAACAATATAATTAAATTAGATATATTTTACATTATCAATGATATTAACTTATCGTGTTAATTTGATTTATAAATTTCATAGTGTATATTATACTTCAACTACTGTAAATAAAAATAAAAATATAATAATATCATGAAAATTTTCTTGAGTATATGCTTGGTTGGAGGTGTTTATTCACATAAATTAAAACAAAATTCCTCTCATATGCTTACCTAATACACCATTAAAAATATGTTTTTTAAGACTCCAATTTTCATTCTAAACAAGTCCGTAAAAGATTATGAATTTGATCTCACTTATAACATTAACGTATCTATGTACCATTATAGTATTTATTATAAGTCTGCTTTAACTAATTCTCACATGTAAAAAATTGTTAGTTAAGTCATTAAATATACTTATAGTTTTACAAATTTATCCTTATTAAAAAAAATCTATTTACACTTGTAAATCATTCCCACATCTCCCTCGTCTTTCTGTCTTTCCAATAAGAATTAAATTAGGGAAAAACTTGGAAAACATTCGTCAATAACACATAAGTGGACTTACATTTAGGATCAATTTTTTTTAAAAAAAATTGACTTATAATAGGGACCAAAGTGATAGTATATTATAATCTGGTTAATGTAAAAAGTGAGAAACCACGGGATTAGAACTGGTAATATGGGCCCAACTTACGGGCTCAACCCGTGAGCCCGCGGGTTAGGGTTGGGAAAATCCCAACACGTAAAAATGCGGGCCGCACAGGCCAGCACCGCATAACCCGTGGGTTGATGCGAGTCAGCCTGCGGGTTTGCGGATTGGCCCGTAAATTTTTTTATTTTTTATTTATATATAATAATTTTATAAAACTTATAAGTTTTTCACTCCTATATTAGTACCTCCCAATCCAAAGAGAAAAAATTTCAGCCTCTTCCCTTCTTCTTTAAACAAAATTATTATATTTTAGTTGCTTGAGGATGAGTTTCTGTTTTGTTTATAAACTTTAACAAATTTGATAACTTTATCTCTTAAATTATAGATTATGTTTTTAAATTTTTTTAAGATAAATGATTGATACTAGGAAGGTAAATTTAATTACTCATATATATGTGTCTCATATTTTCAATCCTTTTTAAAAAATATAAATTTTTTTTCAAAAAAAAAATGCGAGCTTGAGGCCTGGCCCACAACCCACAAGCTGTGGGTTAGGGTTGGCATTTTACCAGCCCGCAGAAATGTGGGCTGCACAGGCCCGCACCACGCGGGCCCACCAACCCGCAACCCGCGGGCTGGCCTGTTATCCCAGCTATATACGGGACCTAGTATAATTGACACTTTTTTTTTGTTTACCATGTATTACAATTGACACCTGAGCATTTACTCAAGGGTTCGATTCTTGACGGCGGCATGTATGAAGAGGGATTTGTGGCCTGCACGAAAACTAGTGTTATTTGATCCGGGCCAGACCAGTTGGACCGGAAACCGGCCAGTAGACCGGTCCGGTCGGTTGACTCAGTCCGGGTCAAGTTTTTCATTTTATTTTAAATTTATTCTTTATAATTTCATACTATAAACCTAAAATCTTCCAGTTTTCACCTGTTTGGTCCTGATTTAGCTCCATTCTGATCCATTAACCCTTAATTTAATACCCCAAACATTTCATTAACCAGTTCGGATTAAATTACCTCGACGAAAACACTTTCAGAAAATTTACAATACAAGGGATTGGTAGGTTAAAAAAAAAATGCGTGCACAGGAGTGATAGGGATGTTGGTGTTGGGAAGGAAGAGTACCTATGACGAGAAAATCAAGGAAGGCTCCAGGGGGCATACAATTGAATGCGTGTCATCATTATGCATTCCTATCCACTAGCCCCTTACGGCGCCACGGGAAACGTGATCCTCTCTTCCCGTTCCGTTTGATTTGACGACTCCACCGTTACCTTGCTGTCCTCCTCCAACCGGGCAACGCCTCCTTCCTATTCACTCTCCCCCAAAGCGCGTGCCCTTTCCCCTCCTACCTAGAGCTGGAATAAGACCGATCCTTGATGAGTCAGGGCTTAAAAGGGTCAACCCTAAAGGGTCTGAGGTTAGAAAAATTATAGTTTTTCAAAATCCGGTACCAGAGCATCAGGGTCAGGGCCTACCTGCAGGGTCGGGAAGTCCTTTTCACAATATTTAACTATTTTTCCTACGTATTTTCTTTTAAAGGGATATACAAAGTTCTAATTTAACACATAAATATTGTCAACATTAAAGTTTAAACATGTCTCATGCAATAAACAAATACAATTACTAATGCATAATCAAAAGTAAAATCATGTCCATAATAACTTATATAAAGACCAAAGTATAAGAAGGTAAGAAATTAAACACTCTAACCTCTACACAATATTAGTGTGACGACTATCATTTTCATCTTCTTCCCCACTATCATCAATTTTAAAGACATTTGATTGTGCTTCACTTTATGTAGTAGGCTCTACTTGAAGAGTAAAAATATCAAGAATTTTAGGACAAGGGGTGATTGGGCAAGGGGCGGGGAGGGGGTAGGGGCAAAAAAAAATTAAAAGGGCCTAACGGGCTGGCCCTTTTAGGCCTGACTTTCTTTGGAGGCTTCAATTTACAAGCCCAACCGATTTCCCGGCTCTACTCCTACCAATGCTAACCATTTTTTTTTTTTGCCATTGCTAACCTATTTTCAATACTCTTGCCTAGCCTCGTGTATTTATTTAATATGTTCAGATTAAGAAAATTAATTAATTTAATAATTATAATATATATTTTTTAAAATATTATAGTTATATTTTTTAATTCCCTTTTTTATCTAATTATTGTTAAAAAATATTAATAAAAAAAATTAAAAAATTGATAAATATAAAAAATATTCATAATCAAAATTAGTTCTCCAGACCAGAGGTATGTCTTATATTAAAGATCAGAGGGGTATTAAGATTAAATAAAATCTTACAACATATTAATTGTATCTAAAATATTAAGTATAATTTTTTTAAAAAAATTTGTTATAAAGCTCTTTTATTAAGAAATGAAGTATTTTTTAATGATAATAATAATAGTTCATGATGTGTATACAAGTAATTTGATTTTCTAATAAATAAATAAATAAAAGAGGATGGAAAGAGAGGAGAGAGGTGGTCCTAAGGGGGGGTACATGTCATGATAGGAAGGGGAGAGAGGGGCGATACACGTGGTGTGGTCGCTTTCTAACCCACGTGCTCTCTCCCCTCTAGTCTCAACATTTCTTCCCTCATCCAATTTATTCATTCTTATTCCTTTGTTTATTTAAATATAGGTAAACATATACTACACTCTAATCTTGATCTCATTTTTCATTAGAAAATAATATTGATATTCTAATTTTAAAGAACATATTTAATATGAACAAAACAAAGTTGGTAAGTTTTGAAGTTTTCTTTCATCATGAAAAAAATATAAAATATAAAACTAATTGTCAATATTTTGTTCTGCTAGTCATGAAGAGATAAAAAGTTCGTTTTAATTGTTTTTTGATGAGACGCAAATCAGGCCACTTCATAGATATTAAGGGTTTGTTTGATACGAGGGAAGGGAGGAAAAACAGATGGAGGGAAAAAAATTTTTAGTTGATTTAAAAAAAATTAGAGAAACGAGGTTAAAAATTTTTAATTAATTTTTCTTACAATTTTATCTTATATATTCTCTTTATTAAAATTTTATTATCCCATTTTTTCAATCTTTTAAAATTCAATTCATAAAAAATTTTCCTCCCCTCCCTTCCCCTCTAAATCTCTCACACCAAACAGACCCTAAAACTTAGAACTTGAGGATGCAGGACCAACCTTTTTCTAATCGGCTACTTATAAATAGAACTTTTTAACTGCCATATTTTGCTTCATTTTACACATATATTTACATCCAAACAAGACTTTAAGAAGAAATTTCTGGAGGCGGTGAGGGACAGAGCAATCAGATCGAAAGAAAGGACGAAGGCAGTCATGGAAAAAATTATAAATGTAAAATTCAGCAACAGTATATAGATATATAGTATATATAGAATATTATACTTTGTGTAAAAAATTCTTAAGAATCAAGGTTATTAAATCCGAACCGATCACTAAATCAGCCGGAGTACTGGATCAGGGTCAATGGGTCAAACTGGAATCAAACCAAAACTAACTCAGGATTAAATCGGTGAGAAATTGAAGATTTTAGAGTTATTAATATAAAATTCTAAAAAAAATTGATTTAAAAAAAAAATTAGTGAACTAGGTTGATGCTTAGATCGAAATGGTTTGCAGGTTTTTTGGCCAAACTAACCAGTCCAACCTGGTTTCAAAACCCTGTTAATAACATGGCTTTTTTTGTGCCATTAATAACATGGTTTATGTTAAAGCCATTGTTTTCTTGTTTAGATTGACAATAAAAGTTGTTTTTTTATTGCTATTTACAAATATACGAGATAAATATATTAAAAGGGTTTTATCTTTCCTTACTTAAACTTATTTTTTTCCCACTAACTCAAATATGCCTTGCCTTAATGGCCTGGGCAGGACACAAGCAGCATGTTTCTTGCCCCACCTGGTATAACACATGCATATAATTGGTTTTTTAGAATTTTTCTTATAATATTTTTATTAAAGGTTAATGTTATGGGATTTTTGGATGTTTATTGTGCAATAAGTTTTATTTATGTGACCTTTTTTTAGGGGGGACCATTTCATAGAGACGGAAGTCAATAGAAAGGAAGAAATGAAATGGAAATGATGCAAACATTCCAAACAGTATTTCAAATTCTGCATTTGGACCACATGGGCATCACCAATAACTATTATGTGTCAGCCTTTTACTTTTTGAATAATTAAAGAGAAATAGTATTAAAAAATATATATGCCAAGTAACGCTATGTGAACCTAACGCTGCATTTGTCCAAAAAAAAAAAACTTAACGCTGCGAGGTGTCACACTGAAATGATACTCACGGATCATAGTGCTTATTTTACGCGATAAATAAAATAAAATAAAAAATTATTTTCTGGATAATTTTTTGAATAAGAAAATAAAAATTTATCAAGATTATTGTTGCTTGATCTATACCCCTCATGTCCTAGATATAAGTCTTTATGAGAGTTTTTTTTTATGGTGCTAAATATAAAATTGTATATACCCTTTGATCCTATATATAAGATGAAAATAACAAAATCATGTTGATAAAAAATTAGTTAAAGAAAATAAACATGTAAAAATGCATTTTATTTTTTAAAATCCTGACATGTGTGATTTTTATTATTAATAATGCATGGTCCCAAAAATTGTATTTCAAATATGACACGGAATGAAGTAATACAAAATAAATACTACGAGGTATGCATATAGTTTTGTAGTTTAATTTAAAGCACAAACTAGATTTTATATTAATAAGGAACATATGTAATAATTAATATAAACTAATTAGTTATTTGTTGAGAGGGGTAAATGCACGTGCAAGCGTGACTTAATATTCCTTCAAATTTTGACTAAATGGGAGGCGAAGAGGTCAGTCATGATGAACGTTTGATTATTTTTTTAATTAAAGTTTGATTAAGAAGCTTAATGAGGATCTTGTTTCTGCGAACGGATGTCAGCCTCAGAGAACGGAAAAAAAAAAAAAAAGGAAGATCAAATATTCTATGATTATCGTATAATTTGTAAGAGACACATGAATGAGATAATATATATTAATATATATCTTTTCGGAGGAGGAATATTATTAATGTTGATTATGTATTAAGAAAGGCCCTAGTGGTAGAGTGGGATTCAAATTATATTCTTAAACTAAGTTTAATTAAAGTCTTAGTACGCCCAACGTTTCTGCTTATATCTTCCGCTACTGTAAGCTTGATTGTTAGGCCCAAGGTTGTCAAACTCACGAGTTTAAGCAAACTCGTGATGGTGATGTAAATTTGTATCGTAAACTCGAATCGTAAACACGTAAGAGTTTAGTTTTACCATTAAATAGATATTATTAATATATAATTAAATAATTAAAATATAAAAATTTGACAAAAAATTGATTTAAATATAATTTAAATCTAAATAATTGAAATTAAATCTATCAATATTCATAATTTATCGTATTTAACAAAGAAATTTATATAAAATTCATATATAAAGCCGTTGAGTATAATCAAATTGAAAAAGTTAACACGAGTTTAAGGGTACGTTAACACAACTTTGTAAGCTAGAAACGTAAAAACGGTAAACTTGATGTATAAACTCGTGAATTTAACCGAGTTTACAATGGTCACAAGTTTACCAATGACTCGACTCGATTTTATAAGTTATAAACGTAAAAACGGTAAACTCGGAGAGTCAACTCGTGAGTTTGACAACAATGGTTAAGCCCATTCTTAGACTTTTTTTTGCTGCGCAATCAATGCTGTGTTATTCACTCATTTATTTTAATTTTCATAATTCACATCATATCAATTTTTATTTTTATAAACATTTTGCCATACTTTTGTGTAGTTAAACTTAGAGATAGATCATATCATTTTTTTTTTGCAATAATAAAATATTATTACTTTATCTCGCA
Organism: Inga leiocalycina; assembly: GCA_963242795.1. NCBI lineage: Eukaryota > Viridiplantae > Streptophyta > Magnoliopsida > Fabales > Fabaceae > Inga > Inga leiocalycina. Next base: position 5,034,356 of record OY725328.1, on the reverse strand, counting down.
TAATCGATCCAAAAGTTCATTTTAATTCTCAGATTTAATAATATATTAATTTAGACGATAAATATTAATTAAAAGTAACAAAATTTGTAATAATACTGATGTTAAATTAACATATTTTAAACTCTGCATGAAATATGTCAACAACTAACATTGTCTTGTCCATATTTAAATATGTCAACAGATACCATATAATAAGTTATGTTCACACAAAAAAAAAACAAATAATTTAACAATTGACAATGTTGGAGACAATTTTAGACTGTAGCTACTATTTCTCCAAATTCCCAGTAAGGGCACAGTTTAAAACTGTCTGGGCAAATTAGCTAATTGCATATGTTGATGGCTTCTACCTATTATTTCTCCAATTAACTAATTCAAAGTTAAGTATGACAAGTTGCTTGTCATACTTAACTTTGATTAGAATTCTTCCCCTCTCCTCCCGAGCTTCCTTGAGAGCGGGGATAAGTAAGGAATTTCACTCTGGTTGAATCGCTTCTATTCTTGGCTCTTTAGCCCGGTCCCGAGGAATGAGACCTCGGATGGTGCCCCGAGTGATCTCAGGTTTTTCCAAAATTCCACTTCTTTCCTCCCTTCCATTAAAAGCTCTTCAACTAGGTCGGACGCGCAAAGCGCTCCACCTGAGTTAGACCTATTGTTGGATGGCATCTACCAAAAAAGCGCGGAGTTGCTTCGACTCAGAATGAGGGATTACCACCGGAGTGGAACATGCCAGATCTTATTCGCGCTGTTATGGGCGACGAAGCTGTTCAATTTCCGGGGCATCTGCGAGATACCTATTACGATGTCTTTTTACGTGGAGAACATAGTTGGTTATTCGAGGATCTATCTAACTTGATAGATTTAATAAACTATGCTCTCAAGAAGTTAGGAAATGCAGGTCATCTTCCCCGTAGGCTATTCTTTGGGAGGAAGGAAGCTGGGGATTGAAGTCAGTCTAAAGGCTAAGGCTGCCCTTAGGGACGAAATCGAAGTTCTTTTTCACTCCTCGATAGGACGGACCTTGAGGTGAATGACTTTAGTGGTCTTGTCTTAAAGCAAGCCAGGCCAGAAGCAAGTCTGGGAAGTTAAAGAAAGGGATTCAAGTCTTAGTCCAGTCCCATTGAATCTGATCCTGATGAGGCAAAGTCTTAAACAAACTACTTTAGCCGCTAGAGAAAATGCAAGAATGGAATTACCAGAAGTAGGATGCCGAGAAAAAGCTAGCAAGGAATTGATTGTTGAAATCCGTCATCCTATAGTTATATAGTTAAGTTATAAAGCCTAGTCAATCACTATTAGTTCCTAAAGCTGTTGATAAACTTAACCCGATCATCTTACTGGCAAAATCACGTTTCGCATGTCACATGACTGATTAGACCTTAGATTTGACAAGGACAATAAATGGGCTCAATTGGCGCTGGCCTATACTCTCAATCGCCGAGGGCTTTCCTTGTCCACTACCTCTGATGAACGAAAGCGATCGGACAAAGGCAAGATATCTGAGTAAAAAATAGAAAGAGAAGACCGACCTTAGCCTATTGAGGCAAGATCTCAGCCGAACGAACTTGACCATCGAGCTTTGGATCGATACCCCGCCCACCTCCCTTCTCGTGTTAACACACTAACGAATGAAATCTCACATATGTATACTGACTCGTTACTACTACTTGAACCTTACCTACCCGAGCTATAATACAACCAGATAGCCTAGGACCTTCAATCGATCGGCTAATCCGCTCAAGCAAAAGAATATAAGAGGAAATATAACACACTGCGCAATTAGACCTATGTGCCTTATCATCCCTAAAGAAGACTCCTTCCCTGTTGCGATTGATTCCGTCCTATCGGGCAAAAAGCTTATTCAGGCCGGCTAACTATTCGCCTTTTGGTTAACCGGCTTTGGGTGCATCCAACATGCTGAAGTTTTAGACTTTGCAAACCTCGATAACCACCCGCTCCTCTTTGAATGAGGAGCTTCACTCTTTAGAAAAGACTCCCACTCCTAAACAGAGAAGAGCAAGGTGCGTAGCGGAAATCAAGTCTTTTCCTTCTTTCCCATCGGGATGTCAATCAAATTCCTTCTATCCGCTCTTACAGAATCCGCTGCACTATTGGGCTAACTTGAATCTGGGTAAGAAGACTAGCTTTCCGTACCGACAAAAGCATACTATGACAAATATTACCGCGTCCCAGTGCGTAAAGGGTCCTCGTACAAGAAAGAAGCCAAGTATCCGTCTATATAAAGAAAGATGCTCTATACCCTCCCACCGCTCCTCTCTGAATGAAGAGGGGACTCTTTGCCCATAGGGTCAAGGGTGCAAGCAACTAGTGAAGCCTGAGCTTTCGATTCATTCATCTCAATCTCATCTTTGTCAGCTCTTTCTGAGCTATTCTCTTAACACAACACCTTTATCAAAGCCCTCCGATCGAGTAGTAAAGACAAAGGGAAAGGTTGAACAACACTGTGCGTTCCAGACCTGATTGAGAAAAAGCGTTAATAGTTTTGTGTGTCGTACGAGGAACCGAGTTCGCACTCCCATCTTGCCCTTAACTTAAAAAGGGGCTTTACTTGAAGTAACTTCTTTCACTCGTTCTGTCGTCTCATTTCAGCTTTCAACCGCTATTTTTCTCCAAACGAGAAGCTTTGGCTAGCCGTTCACTCACTCTCGACGGTCTGCCATTTAGTTCGTTCGTTGTAGCAGAGCGAATAATGTTCCGATGGATGGAAGGTAGCTGCATGCAGCATAAAATCAAAGAGATTGACATCCGAAAGACCAGCTCCTTGTCCTTTCCATCCGGAGGTGGCGTTGCGTTGATCCAGCTAACGAGCAACTGGTTCGTCTTTACCCACTTTTTGTACTTTGGATTTGAGGAGTTCTTTTCATCGTCTGTGAATTGGTTGGGCTGTGGGCGAGGGAGAGGGGAAGGAAGAAGATGAGCTGAACGCCGCTTTGAGGTAACTGAACTAGATAGAGCTATCTTTATCTCTAGTCACTGGCGAACGCTTCCAAAAGAGACCTACCTCTACTCTAAACAAGAGCCTTCGGGTATCAGACTAGCTTAAAAACGTAGTACGTAAGGATCTAGTTCCTTTCCTCAAAACCAGTCATCCGAGTGGGGCCCTGCGACATGTGCCATATTTAGGTTGCTTGCGACTGAGACTTTTAGGGATTATTTCCATCTTCCCGGATTTAGATAACATCCGGTCGGGAAAGAGCCACTACTTGGTTCAATAATGAATTGAAGGAAAATTAGATCCCTCAGATTCTTATCCTCTTTTCCGGGGGAAATGATGTTTTATTCTCTACGGCCCAAGAAAAAAAGTGGTCTGCTTTATTGAATCTTATTTCAGCAAGGGGTGTCGCTTTCGTTTTCAATAAGGACGTTTAGTAGGAGGTACTTGCCCTTAGAACCATAAACATTTGCGAGTCGCCTTTTTACATGAAAGGTGGGTAGGGGATCTTAATACTGCCAAAGAGCTCGAGTAGATTCATGAATGTCCTGGAATTTCAGTATGGGCTTAACAGGTCGAGAGAGTCTTATGCCGCGCAATCTCTTGCCGAATCTATTTATACTATGTTAAATCCATAACCCGAGAACACACATTTGCGAATCCGGCCCTCTTTCGTTCGTCGTGATTGCTCTGAAAACACCCCCTCTCACTCAGGGGTAGCGATCAGATCTTCCTGCTTCAGCGGTTACGAATGGCGATTCTTACCACAAAATTAGACATTCCACTTTGAATGCTGTTTTCTTTCGCTTTGTTTTGGCTTCCATCCCTGAGCTTTAGCCCTTGCTTTCTTACGAAGAAGAGGCTTTCTCAGATCATATGGGGGAATAAGACTCAACAACCGGTCGTTCAAGTTCAAGAAGCAAACCGGAAAAGTCAAAGACTTGGAGAAAGAAAGAAACTTGGAATTTTGGCATAGAAGAAGAATTCATCCATATAAGAAACAAAGAAAAAGATTTCGTGGGGGTGGCGCTGGAGTCAGATCAATCCGACGCGGGATCTATAGGCTCCGAATATTCAGCCCCTTCTATAACGGGACTGGAACGGGCGAAGCCATTGGATTGATTAGCCCAATTGGGCGAACAGGAATGTGGTCGTCTAGATCGTACCTGCAGAAAGATTAGGTGGACCCCTATACATTCATTGATTAGACCGAAACCAATCGAAGCGATCGAGCTACCCGCATTTTAGTTTTGCTTTATCAAGCAGGGGCTTAGCCGCTTCTTTCTATTATTTCTTATATTTATGGCAGCATTGGGAAAAAAAGAGACAAAACGTCGAATGTTTTTCCTATTTATGTATTTGGAAAGTCTATACTTAACACACCGACTCAATTGGAAGCTGAATCCTCACAGGGTTCGAAAGTGAAGGTTTCAATCATATTTCTAACACTGAAAAAGGCATAACATTGATTTACACTCGATAACTAAAATCAAAATAGGCAAATTCTTCATTTAATGATTCACCTACGCGTGATACTGATCTTAGCATACCAAGGGGCTGACCTGAACTAATGTCCTATACGAGACGAAGGCTAGGGATGAAATGGCAAGTGCCGCATCTCCTTCCACAGCGGATGATTCATATCTATCTCTATCTTCAGACTTGGGCAAAACTAAACTTCTATGCGATGAAACAAAGGAACAACATTCATTCCCTAAAGAAAAAGAAAACCATTACCAGAAAATGAAAATTTCCGAGATCGCAAGCATGGATCAAAGACGGAATTTCCTCAAAAAGAAGCGCTATCGATACAAAATGCTATAACGATTCACTAATGGAAGTCTTTCGATGATCCAGCTACTCAGACTGGACTCCTTTACTTAGTGGGTAGGAATGAAAGATCGAGTTAGTTATTCACAGAGCTACCACTACTTGAGCTTACACCCGGACTCTTACTGTAGTCTCATTTCCAGTATCCTATAAAAGATAAATACAAGTCCGTTTTTATATAAAGTATGATGAATGGTTAAACGTTGGTTTAAAAGTCAGAATCTAGCTGTCTGCTGGCACGTAAGTGACTAGAGCGAAGCGAGAGGACTGAAGTGCTCGACTGGAGAGGAGAGGAAGGTGAATAAGAATAAGCAGCGCGTCGAGAATAAGTGAGTGTGCGATGGATAAGAGATGTCGCAGAGAATTTAATATTGAAAGAGTCTGTGCGTCGAGACTTATTTGCATGTGTTGGAGTTGGGCTGCGATGGTGTCTTCGAGTGGGGAGAATCCGGGGTCGAGGGGATCTTTCCTATCTCTCTGCCTTTACCGGGTAAGTTAGCACCACTCCGCTGAATTAAGATTCTTTCAGTAATCTCAGTATAACTTATATAAGTATAATAATAATAAGTAACATATCGCATATCAGTTTTCTTAAACTAAGAAACTCTTAGTATGATTAGCAAGCCCACACTGAATCGAGATCCAGTTTTTACGGCCAACACGGCACTCACTGCCTTCTTAGGTGCGGGATATCTGCGCACACATACTCCCAGTCCTGCGTGTAAGCAAGCCTGAGATCGTGGTCCAAGACGAGCATATTGGTTGTATAAATGGCCTTTATCCGGATCCGGGCTTCAATTCAAAAAGCTCGGTACTCCAGAGTGAGAATCTTGTTCTGAATCTGATTCTTTGGCATATTGCCCAAGGGCATCCGATCCTGTTAGCATACTAAAGGTAATTCATGTACGAGCTAGAAGCGCACACTCAGCAATCTCCGACTCGAAATCGAGGAACTACCCAATAGCAAATGTCGGCATACCTGCATCATCTGGCGGAAGGAAAGGTGCTAAACTAAAGAAGAAGGAAGCGGCAAAAGGCGATCCGGACATAGATAGGAATTATAGGAAGATGTGGAACTCTTCTCTCCTTAAATGTCTTATCAACTCAGCAAATGCCCTTCATTGAAAGACTTGGATTCAGCTTTCCTTGAATCAACGCTTCGCTCATCTAAGAGTAAGAGGAGCTCTAGTCAGGAATAGCGTTTATCTACGAATTGCGATGAGGCCCCTAATCGAGTTAGTGAAGCTAGGCTCCCACGGAGCGGTAACTCGAACAAGGAAAGGTCAGTCCGCTAGGAACATTAGGAGGTGCTTCCTCCGGTTCAGGTTATCATGGACGACCCGTAAAAGGACAGATCGATCTAGGTATCGGATCGACGAACACCCGACAGCTGTTCACAGGTACCCTTACTTGGAGTAAGGTCTTTCCTGCATGCACCCCCATCTACATCCAACCGTAACAATGATCCTAGGCTTCCACTATCCGCACAATCCTATTTACCCTACAGTAAGAAGTTGGCTTCTGATATTGGAATGAAAGGCGGTAACGTCCTGGAGGTAGATGTTATATCTTCACTTTGATCGTAACCTTGCTTAACACATGGTTTTCATTAGGGGAGAAATAGTCCGTCCCGACTACTTCTCCAAAAAAAGTGATTGTATTTCAATCAATTCGAAGTAAAGTAGTATTGGTTGCAGCCCTTATATGGGTATAAGGTCTCAAGGGATTTGTGATTGCCGCGATTCTCCTCAGGTCGTTCCCCTTTCGAAGTAAATTATGCTTCGGTCAATAGCTGGTGCTCTAGCCAATAGGCTTTAGTCTTCTTTCTTTATTATTGCATTACTGGATTTCCTGTTTCTGGAATACCCGGTGGTGGAGTATGAGAAAAAGCTGTTGGTCTTATATTTTTTTCATCCGTAACTATAGAAATCCCTTTTGAGTAAGCTAATAAGAGAATGAAATTGACCTCGCCGGCAGGCGCTACGCTAGCTTTATACTTACTAACGCGGGAACGCTTGGAAGAAGTTCTCGGCTGGCTTGAGAACTAGAATTTCAGGGCGGACTTGCTACGACTACTTTTCTTTTTATAGCGTTGTCCACTTATTTTTCGCCCCTATCCCTAAAGGGCTTGAGAGAAAGATGTCGAAGGAACTCGGCAGCATCTTATTGGGAGGAATAAATCGTTATGGAGGTTAGGAAATTGGTTATCGTTCCTCTTTTATAGAGTCAACCCTGAGCCCAGCCAGCCACCACGCCGCAGGACTTTATAAAACTAGAAAAGCCTTTCCCCTATCCGAGATGTGCTTACGTTTTTCAGCTGCCACTAGTTGAGGACGCGGACTGTAAACAACTAGTTCCCGAATTGTTTGAGAAAGCACAGAAATTGCGCTTAGTCTCGCTACCTCTTTTGTTTCTGCCCCCTACTTGCTCATTCTTGCACCTATTGAAGGAATTTTTTCTGCTTTTTCTTTGACCAACAGGTCCTCATGTCCCCCACCCTCGCCTATGAAATGGGTAACCCGTGCTGCCTGCACGATTTTCAGGGCTTCTGTCATAAGTTCATTACCTGGTCCCTTTTCCATCAAAATGCAATAGGCGTTGGCAAGAATGTTGACATTGGTCAAATAATCCGGACTGATCCCACTTGAAATAACAGCCCGTGCAAGCAAATATTGGACTGACAGTTTAGTTTTCTTCTCTTCTGTTAGCATGAACATGAATTATCTTCTATTCGTCTTCTTTATTTATTCTTAAGAGAAGGCTCCCCCCGAACCATTCTTAAGACCACCAAGCTATCTTGAATGAGTTCTATATGTTCTGCTTTCGTGATACACGTGGGGCAAAATCTCCTCCCAATTAATATGCGAAACTTTGTGCCTAGATCGTCCTGAAGACGGATGCGACGGGAAGAAGTGGCATTTGGAAGTGTTGCTGACTTAACATTTAGGTTTCGGCATAACAAAGCTTGCACTGTCTTTTCGCACTTAGGTGCACAGCGTGCCATTGGTAATGATTCTACTACGGTGCCACAAATTCGCAAACTGATCCTAAGTAATCGTTGTTGTTCATTGGATTCCGGAGGAACTACTTCGTTAGGATTGGGGAATTGCTGCGATTCTTCCTGAATAGCCTGGATTCTCCCGTCGAGAGTCACTTTGAAAGTCTTACCTAAACTCTTCCGACTGAATATGATAAAGCCTATAAAACAACGAGCTACTATCATTTCTTCATTATAGATTGAGATCTTCTTCGAACTTAATGCACAAATAGATGGAAGAGCAGCAAATAGCATCTTTCTAGCCGTGGAACTCAATCTCATTTAGAAGGGTTCTCTCTATCTTTCAGCAACTGAACGGGAAGTGGTTTAGGAAAGGACTTTAGAATCAATCGGATGCGCTCGCCCAGCGAGAAAGGCCCTGACCCTGCCAACCAAGTAAAAAAAAAAGAAAAAAGAAAGAAGAGAACTTCGTATTTTGGTAATTCGCTAGGAAGAATGTTTAACCTTGAATGCTATTAATAAATTCTACAGCAATAGTCCCTCGGACTCGGAAAGTTATAACGAAAATGGCTAACCCAATAGCAGATTCCGCAGCTGCCACCGTTGGAACCAATGAAGCAAATACTTGACCCATCATATCATCCGAAGAAACGGAAAATACCAAAAAGTTCAAATTCACAGCTAATAACATTAATTCAATTGGCATTAACATTATAAGAATATTTCGTCTATTAAGGAGGATTCCCCAAATACCTAAAATAGAGATTATCATAGAAAATGTGAAATATTTGATAAGATCCATTTCGGGAACGTAGAATGATGAAGAAATTCAAATGTTATAACTCAAGTACGGGCTTTGGTGCTTGGTTTACGCTTTCCTCTGAGTTTGGTTTTTTATTGCAATTTCTCACGATATGATGCATTATTGGAAATATAAGATATACGTCAACGATATACTACTCTACGGAGGGGCGTTTGTTCCCTCGACAGACAAAGAAAAGAAGCTCAACGAGGCATCTTCCATTCATATTTATTAGTTCCTTCCCCGGCAACTCAAAATCTCATAAGTGAGTAAGAAAATGATTGTTTCACAGTCTAACTTTATTGGAAAAAAGTCTCTTCTCTTAGTAGTAATTCTTTTCAACCCTTTCTTTGAACCTTGTCAATGATCGAACTTTTTGTTTTGCCACTTCACCGCCCATAGAATGTTACCTTTTAGTTTTGTAGTCCTTGAAGAGTGTATGAAGCGTAGTCGGATTTGTCCGTAAATGACTTTTCCAGCGTTCATATTCGGATACACAGTCTTCGATTTCAAGAGATTTGATGATCTCTCTGACACAAACACGAGCAAGTTCTATCCTTTCTGAAGATCTATCTATTTGCCATGCTTTCAGATCGCGGTCGCAATAATGAAGAAATTGACGCAAAACTAGCAAATGTAATTCCTCTTTCTTTTATTGTAATTCTACTGGAATTACATTCTCCCCCGTCTCGGAGGCCGAGCCCGTCTGTGTGGAATTGGTTGGCGTCGGCTGGTTCACGCTGAACTCCGAACCATCTCCCTGTCCTAAGATGGAGGTCCAGCCCGAGTTGCCTCCAGACGAACCCGAACCTAGGATGGATGTCCAGCCCGGGGAACAGTTCCCGGAAACCATATTAAAGATCACACCTCCTTCGAAAAGCAAAATAGACATTGTATAAACACGAAGATAACCAAGATACAGGGCGATTAGAAAAAAGAGGCATCTATGGATAACCAAGACAAGTCCTTTTCCATATTGTTTTGTTAACGACACTCGAAAAAGACCAAGGAGAATGCTACTTAAAACCAAGACAAGACGATCCCACAAAGTACGAGACCCCGCGGTCATTATAGCGCTTCCTTCTGATCCTAGAAAACGTCCGAAAAAACCTGCTCCTACAAAACTAATGAAAGCTATGAGTTTACTCAAAGACATGACAGATGCTGTTCAAAAAGAGCTCTGCTCCCCGAAGGAAAGACTTGTTTGAATTTTCCGGTTGGTTTTTCCAACCAAAGACATGGGAGTTGCAATGCGACGCATGATTTGAGATCTTGAGCAACGATAGACTGAACACGGACCCAATATCAAACAACTAGGAAGCTACTCGAGAATTCAACAGCAGGAATCTACCCTAGGATCCAACCTGCCAGCTTTCTTCTCTTATGATATTTCGTCTAAGAAAGAAGGGGTTCCTTCTAGAGGAAAGAAAGAAAAGAGAAAGAAACTAACTATTCGAAACAAACTCCAATTTAAAAAGTAAGTAAGGCACTAGTCTCACCATCTTTCGCTACACTTACTTCTAGTAGGAAAATCCTATAGTCGCAAGAGAATTATTCTTCTTCAGCGGAGAAGATCACATCGCTTATTCTTTCAACGGCAATAGCAGCAGATTAGGACAGTCGATAATCCCGGTGGATCCTCTGCATGAATGGGTGCCTTCTCCTGGAATAACCAAAGCAACAGTGGCTACTATGGAGCTATCGTCCTGACTATGATATGAGGCCAGTTCCCTGTAGTGATCTTTCTTCCTTCCCTGACTTGCTTTTCTCTTGGGCATCTCAATGTTCATGCAATGCATTCTTTTCGACCTTGTACTAAACGACTACCGTTCCATAACCAGAAAGAGAAGGAAAGGGGGAAGAAGCGGGGTTGAGTAGTTGGTTAACTCGTCAGGCTCATGACCTGAAGATTGCAGGTTCGAATCCTGCCCCCGCCTAAGAACGATAGATGCTGTCTTTGCCCCATTCCTCTTGCTGTCTGAGACCAACCCCTAGAAGAGGACCGGGGAAGGAATCGTATGGAAACTCCGACCTCTAGTTTAAAAACTAAGTACGCGGAAGAAATCCACACCAAAGAAGTGAGCAGCATAGCAATCCCTCTCTGAGGGTGGTGGGAGGGGAAGCTCTGTTCATGTGAAAAACTTTCTTCTTTATCGGTATGCCGCTCCGCGAGCAAGGAGCGAAACGAAAGAACCAAGTGGGTTGTGGTAATGTCAGAATTTTAACCTCTTTGTCTCTCTTTAGTGATCAGTCTGCTAGTTTCTTTGATCTTACTCGGTCTTCCTTTTCGATTTTCTTCTAAAAGTTCGACTTTAATGAGACGTGTTAGGCACTTTTTCATTTCTTTCATTATCCTGTCACCGGTTATGTTGTCTGCCTATCTCTTTTTTTATTTGATTGGTTTGAATCCTGACCTAATTATTCTTAAACAAAAAGGTTCTGTTATCCGGTTAGTTGTTGAAGGGGATTCAAAAGTTTCTATATTCCAAGGTGCGAAGGGCAAAGGAGACAGATGAAAGAAGGAGCTGCTATTGAATCAGGAGCTGTTAGCCTTAGTGGCGAAGGACTTGTTACAGTGAATCCGAAAGTTGCCATATCCGCTGTTTGCAAGGAACTCCCCAGCGACGATAACATAAGAAAAGGCTCCGCAAGACCCTTTCTCAAGTCCACCATCTCGCTTGGGAAAGAAGGGCGGCTACTTTCCAGCTTGCTGCTTTCACTATGACCTTCCCCACCTAATCTTCCTCCATATAGGCGGGGTATAGGGGAAGCCCCATAACAACGCTTGAAGCTTCATTCAGATCGATTCCAGTCGCCGCTACGCCACATCAATCCGTTATGGCTTGACCCTCTTCCTTAGCAGCTACGGATTCTCCGGGCAGCCATATTTGCGTGGAATTACATCAGTACATTAGTTAGACGAGCAGTGGATTACATCACCCCGATTCGCACAAAGTTTTCTCTGCCGGGCATGGAGAAAGCTCCAAGGATTGACCCGGGGTTAGACCACTCTACTTAACCCTTTTTTTTTGACGACTGCTCAGTGCTTGCCGCTATCTTTCTGCCGGCCAGGACCAATTCAGCCTAAGGCCATGATTGAGTCATGACGAGCTAGACTGATGACGCTCTTTCAAGGACCGGCAAAACTCTATAATGCTGATGATCAAACGTCGCTTCGGATGTCTATGAGAAGGAAGCTTCTCACAGATATTGACTCTTAGATAGATACCAGCATAGTATCTGTATTAACAGTTTCTGGAACTTGGTTTCCACTCGTAAAGCGAGCGATAGCTTAAGAGAGCAGCGAAAGAAGCCCACGGAGCGGTGAGATTTTTCCTGACTAGCAAGTGGAGGATCATTCCAGGCTCTAATCCAGTCTCTGATGGTTTTGGTGTAATTTTAAAATGACAATTCATAATACCCAAGAATCTTATATAAAAAATTCATAAATCCAGCCACTTATTCTGTTTGCTGTTTGAGTCGACTCTTGCTCGCAATCAACGTTCTCGGGCTGTCCAAAGCCTGCTATCGAGAAGGAAAGAAGCCTCTTAGTTCTTTCTTTCTTATTCGGGACACCTCCCAGGAGTCCCATCGCTTGACTGAGATTTTGGATTCTCTTTTTTCTACAGCTCCTGGGGAAGGAAGACAGAAACGAGATAAGAGAGGGAAGATGATTATAGTTGCAAGCCTAATTGAACCGCATTTCTGTAAGCTTTGGAAGCGAAAGGTAAGCCAATGAGGTAAGAAGATCGCAGTCTTCCAGGATCTAGTCAATGGAAGAAAGACCTTTTACGCTTCGCTCTAGAACATAGCTTACCATGCACTGACCTTAGGCATGTGTGAGCTTATCTCTGGTTTCTGACCTTGACCGAAAACTTGATTCTTATAGATGATTCAGATCTCAGACTGAGAACTTGATAGCTTTCTCCATAACCTTAGCTACAGATTGGATATTTTTGTTTTCTTGCATAAAGGATCGAAATCGAATTTACCGGAGATGTGAAAGTCCCGGTTGCAGAAGCTGAGGCAGCGGATGCAGCTCAATCAACTCCTGAGGATGTAGTGGATGAGGCGGTTTCTGCCATGGAAGTGGATAGGGGGCCAATCCTTGATGAGCAACCTGTTGTGGATGAAGCGACAATCGAATCTTGAGTGCCCAAGCAACTGATGTAACTGAAGAGCATGTGGACGTTCTGAAAGAGGTCATTGATAGCATCGAGGTAGAGGTTCCTGGTAGGACAGAAAGAGAGAAGATAGCAGAAGATATTCCAGCTTCGGTTGGAATCAATGAATCTGCTGCAATGGAGATGGAGACGGGTGCGAAACCCGCCTCTGAGATACCTGGTAAGTATCAAATAGAATCGAATTTATTCACATGCTTGCATGCAAATCTTTTTTCTCTGCTTCACTTGTGATTGCCTTTGCAGCAATTGATGTCAATATTCCAGGAGATTTCAATCACCTTACGCGTGAAAAAAGGACTTTTTGCTTAGTGACATCGAGGTTTCTTAATCAGAGTCTTTCTCCCCCAATCTGCATCCGAATATGGAGTAAGAGTGAAATGAGATGAAGGAGTGGAGTAGTAAGGAGACCATGATGAAGTGTGCCAGCAACATACCGTAAAATACGCTTAACAGCAACAAGATGGGTGGTCGGTGGTGAACTCATAAATTGACACACAGTATTCACTGCATATGAAATCGCAGGTCGTGTAATAGTAATATACTGTAGAGATCCAAGAAGACTGCTATATTCAGTAGCATCCAGAAAGAAATCCCCTTCATGAGCCGAAGGCTTAAATAAAACCAGCTATAGGTCTAGTAAGAGGTTTACATTCAAGCATGTGGGCTCTGGACAAAAGATCACGAGCATCTTAGCTTTGAGAAAGATGAAGACCCTGAGGAGTACGAGTAGCATGAATACCAAGAAAATAATATAATTCAGAGACCGGTTTTTTTTTCATTTTTGAATAAATTCTGAAAGAACAGAAGGTACCGAAGGTAAGGATGATATCATCAACATAAAGATAAAGAAGAACAATAAGATGATGGCCATTTCTGTGATAGACAAACATAGAACTATCCGACCTACTATTACATCCATCCAATTTTTTGATGTCCCAATCTTTGGAAAAAGAAGGAACTAAGCGGATAGTAGCAGGACGAACTACCGGGCTGAAGGTTTCAGAAAAATAGAAAAATTTGTCTTTCTTATAGCCCTTAGCGACAAGACGGGCTTTACACCGAAAAAGAGAATCATCAGCCTGATGCTTAACACGATAGACCCAGTTACACCCAATAACATTCATACCCGGATAAATAGGGTAAAAGAGACGGTTGGATAAAAAATGAAATTCTTCATGCAGCGCGCCAAATGGGCTCTTTGATGGCAGAGGAAAAAGAGGTTAGTTCTATAGGTAAGGAAGCAAGAGAGGAGAGAGTTCGCGCATATTTAGGATTGGCTTTTTGAATGACATCTTTCACCAACCATCAATCAAGACTTTGACCTCAGAACTCGCTTGCATGGGATGTGTGGAATGGTGAATAGTAGAGGAGGACGAAGGATTAAATATAGGAGCAGAAGATTCAGTGGAAGTGTAATCTGGAGCAGGGTCGGATATCCCAAGATCAGGTTCAGACGACCTAAAACTGGATACAGCAGGATTGGTGGCACCTGTGGTCGTCCCAATAGAAAGAGGTGTGGAAGTCCCGTTTCCACGAAGACCAGCAGCGACTGAGGTTGACCGAGGACTTTGCACTGTCTTCTTAGTACAGGCCTTGGTTGAGGAATCACGTCAGGGTCAGAGAACAGCTGATGCGGAGGAGTCGTGAGGTTCGACTGGCTAAGGGACTAATAGGCTTGGGCATTTTAAGGGGATAAGATAAAGAGTTTTGGTGAGATTCGGGTCGATGCGGATCGGAGTGAGAAGAGGTCTTTCATCCATCCATGATGAGAATCAGTATATGCCCGCTTCGATAGAGTTATTTTCGGGAAAGCCGAAACGGAAACTTCAGTGTCAGACTAGTACTACCTTCGAGAGAAAATCTTTGCTCCCCATAACGAAGAGAGTTTTTTGTTCCCCGTCTGAAAGCAGGCACGCTTTTGGATGGGAGTAGTTGGTTTTTGGTACAATTAGTTGCTTTTAGTTTCGAGTGAGGGAGATATGGGATAAGATTTTCTTATGTTTCCGTTGGATTTTGAGTTTTACTGCAATCCATTTAGGTTTATAAGAGAGACTTTTGGCTGTTGTGAAGTACTTATCTTGCCTCAGATCTTTCGAACTGGTTCAGAAGTCGAGATTGCTATGAAATAGAAAAGACGATGCCATTGAAAGCTCAGGAGAGCGATATGACTAAAATAGAGACATTCGAAGAAGCTACGATTGACACTTGAGATTTGCTTGGTTTGTGCCCGGAGAAGATCTCCAAGAAGGAGCGATAGCCACTCGACTGAAAGGAGAGGAGCGAAAGGGTTCATGTTCATATTCGTCCCGGCTCTTTGAAAGGTAGCAAAGGTCGCAAAGCAAGTAGCTAGCGAAGGACATTAGGACACCTCCCGCCCAGAGCCAGAGGTAGGCATCGATTGAAGAAGAAAGAGAGATTCTCTATATAGAAAAAAAAATAAGAATAAGAAAAGGAGCTCTTGTCGGCATAGGCTGGTAGTCTTTCCGTCCTTCTCAGCGAGATTGGATAGGATTCCCTGTCTTTCTTTCACGAATTCTGTGTTGTATAGAAGAAGAAAAGGCGTAGCTCTCTTTCTTGTCAGAATTGCTACTATAAGGGAAGAGTGAAGACCGGGAAATCCATTTTCTTTTTAATAGAGAAGGACAGTTCCCTATCTCCGAATACCGGGAACTAAGACGAGTACTGAGATCTGTCTTTCGGCAATAAGGAATAGTGAGAGCGCTCTTGCTGCCTTATAAGGACATTAGGAAAAGGCCTAACCGCTGCAATTGATAGAGTGGGAGTACTTTAGAGTTTTGGTATTTCCCAAGGAGGGCGGCTACTATACTCTAACTATAAGAGAAAGAGAGGAGCTCATACGATCTCACACCCGGCAGAAAGAAAGGGAATTGAATTAGGAACAATGCCCAGTGCCAGAAAGGCTTTTTGAGTTTGAGTGAACACCCGGTTAATTTAATAGATTTAGAGGCCAAGTCAGTAGACTGGCTTTCTGCTCCTATGTCGATGTTTTCTGAGCCCTGAGAACCACCTTTATTATCTTAGGTAGAACCTTCCCATTAGATAGCCAAGAAGAAGAATAGCTTTTCCCTTGCTTTCCTTTCTTACCTTGTGTTAAGACTTATTGCTCTGTGCTGACAGGCTGGCTTAGGCTTGGCTTAGGAAGATCAGTTAGCATATATATGACTTGTCTGAAAGAGTTGTCTTCATATAGTCCCTCTTCTACTTATAATGACTCCTAGATTAAGGCGAGTTTCAAGGGCTCCTGGTGCAAGAACAAGACCAATGAAATGGGGTGCCACTACGTGTGATAATTTTGATAGATGAATCTCCAGACATTGGCTTATGAAAGCTAGCCTGACACCTATCTTTAAGAGCATGCCCCGGTAACAGAGCAAAAAGAAGCTCTTTGTGACCACACTACAGAATCTTTTCTTTCCTATGGTCTTTCGATCGCTTAAAAGCGGGGGCTAGGCTTCGCTTTTTCTTTTCCTTCAAGGAGATGCCCTTGGCAGTGCCCCATGCTAGTAAAGAACCTTTTATAGGTGGTCCTCTCAGGTTCGTTCAATTGAGGTGTGAAGAGTACTCTCTGGGCGTTTCCTTTTCTAGCCATATCGAGTTGAGCCTACCCATCTCTCCTTGTTAGAGGTAAGATTCCGCTTTCGAACTCTTAGCAATCCCGGATTGAAGGAGATTGATATTGTGACTTTTACCGGTATAGGTAGTGTTTAGACTTGACAAAAGGAAATCCGGCATAGTAGAGAAAGAAGCGCCTCAGCCGAAATAGCATATGTAGAGACTTCCTTCCTGTCTTCCCGGAATGGAGTTTCCGATCAATCTTTAGATGTTTTAGTTAGAATCCAAAGCTTCATCATCTAAGGCTACCGAGCTACCTTCCTATTTATATTCTAGTTCAAACCCGTCCAGAAGTCGATATCTTTATCTTGATCTTGGTATTGCACTCCCTGAGAAGCAACTACTGTCTTCTTAGTCGGGCTATTAGTGTGTAAGTCGGGCATATAGGGCTTGTAAGTGGGGCTTATAGTCAAACTAAACAACTAACCCTAAAGCTATCAGTTGATGCTTTCAACTAACTTCCTCAACTTACTCTAAGACTAGACCTTAGATAGCTGGAAGCTAGCTAAGCTGACCTGGTTGTTCATACCTCGATGTTGGCCTAGAAGCTACTATAAATCCTTTACTTCCGCCGTTGGAAATATCATGACTAGCTTATCTGGCTTCTTACTCTCTTTAAACTGGGGAATGCGTCTAAACCCTATCAAATGGGATTTCCGAGCCTCCTTTAGATGAAGCAGGAAGGGCTCGGTTTTACGTCATATAAAGATGAAGCTCGGGAAGCTTCTATTCTTCCTTTCTTCCCAGATCTTGTAATCGATTACCCCGGAGTGGGAAAAGAAAGAGTTAGGCAGCTATCCTTTGGCCAGCTAGTCACATGACAAGAGTTTTGGCAGAGAATAGGAGCCTGATAGTCCAAGAGCGGTCACACGAAGGCACTCAGAGAAGTTTCATTCAACTAAGTCCCCGGAAACAACTCTATAGAACTAAAGTGCTCTTGCTCTTCCTCTCTAACAGCATGGGTAAGATCTGGGAGTTATTCCCAGGGTTTTCAACAGCATCTTAGACTACTCCCCCCAGGGGAAGACTTACTGAATCTCCCGATATCCATTAGAGAAAACGGGGGTGACGTGAAGTTTTTCAATCTACTAATTCAACCGTTTGCTGAGCTTACTCTGGCCTACAAGATCTTTTTAAGCAGGGGGAATAGCCCGGTGGTAAGGAATCCAAGGGAATAGACTTCCTTGCTGCCGAACTTCTCAGAAGAAGCTGGGCCTGTAGAATGTAGAAAAGAAGACTAACCTTTCGGGCTTGTATGAGTATTAGAAATAGAATGCCCTGGTTTAGACTTCTAAGGAAGGGCTTTTCTTTTGTAACTACCTAATCCCCCTGGAGGGTAAATAGCCTGATCTTTGCTTTCAACTAAGACTAAGGAAATAGCTGAAGCTGCAGGGTTACAGAGGGGAGAATTGGAATGGAATCCAAGGCTTTGCCTCTAGCTACTATCGGATCATCTTACCTTCTAGTTTTCTACTAATTCAATCGATGTTTTCACCTTACTTAACTAGAGAGCAGATGCAGGAGGGGAAGACCGGGCTTTCGCCCCAGGCTTTCTTCTTCCTGTTAGGCGGAATAAGGGATTGTAACATAATCTCAATAGGAATCTCCGAATCCGGCTTCGGACTTAGACTGATTTGCTGATGCGGACTTCTTTGCAGCTTTCGTAAGACATGCAAAAGACTGATCTCCAGCAGCTCATTCATAGGAAAGGATTGCAAGAGCAAGATAATGACTTGTTTCCGGCCGGCTTCTCCTTCTCTTTCTATCTTTCTAGGAGCCGACTGCGATGTCTTTAGTCCCAAATTCAAGTTTATAACGTCACGTGGGTGATTAGACCTCCAAATTCTTACTCTATTCCGGCTTTGAAAGGCCTAAGGCCAACTGCCATATAAATAGTAATGAAATATCTGGAAGGACGTGTCACTATCAATATCCGTCTTTATTCCTGACTGCCTTTCGTAGTAAGACTCAATCTCCATACTTATTAAGTAAGGGCCACCTGCTAGCAAGTTTACCTGTGGGGCTTGTATTCAAAGTAGTACTTCTAACTTGCTTCTCAAGCTCGTCATTCTTCTATTTCCTCTATAGGAGTTCCGTGCCCAAGGGTTGTTATTTGTTCTTTTGAGTTAAGGTTGGATCCCAATTGGGTTAAGGTAATAGATTCACCAGGTTTTGGATGATCCGAGGCTGGAAGGCCTCAAGATGACAGACTTCTTTCTCGCTTTCTTTCTAGTTCTCTTTGGCGGGATATGCCCCAAAGAAGGCCCTTTCTTCTACTTCTAAGGATCTCTCTGCTGCAGGACTGGAGAGTAACTAAGTCAATCAGACTTTCGAACTTCTTTCAGACTGACAGGCCATTTGATCCCACTGATGCTAATTCTACGGCTGCAATTTAGTCAAAGAGGGCCATTTCCTCAGAAGTAGTTGATTACCTTTCCTCCGCTGCTGGAAGTGCTTTAGATCGAGGAATGTCATCCTTCACTACTTGTAGTAGATTGTATTAGAAGAGAAAGAGTTCCCTCGGGCTGCTCTGTCTCAGGTCTGCCTTCGTAACTCAGTAAGTTCCCAGAGAAAAGGATCTTCTTATCTTCTACAGCTTTTCCCACCTTTTCTGATGAAGCTGGGGCTTGAAGAAAGAAAGAAAGCTATCCATATGAGATTGACGCTTAGGCTGACCTTGAAGAGAGGGGATTTTGATGAGAATCCCAGGCTTTGGGAATAGATTCCCCGGATAAAGAAAAACCTCGGTTTTGGAAGTGAGGAGAGGGGAGTGAGCAGAGAATCTTAGCGCTTAGGAGCTGCCCTGTAACTGATAACAAAAAGAGCAAGAAGATGACAGGCTTCCCCCTTCCAAGCCTAGAAGATCTGTTGCTGGATGGGAAAGAGACGAAGGCTCTATGAGATCTTGCTTTCCGTCTGGCATTTCTGCCTACAAGATTCTATGTTGCTGGGTAATGCACAACAATAGAAATAGGCTCTCCGGCTTATCTTCTAAAGCCAGTAGTTGCATTTCATCCCTTAGCAGTTGAAGCAGGTGAAACCGTCAAAACCAATCACAGAGAGTTCAATTCTATGGCTTTGCCCTCTAACTCAAGACCTGTGATTTTCTATGGCTTTCTCAAGACCTGCAAGCATCAGAGTGGCTTTCTTCCTTGCTGCCTCTAGAAGATCAGATGAAGTAAGGCCTTCCTTACCACTTTTATAATCAGACTTGCGAACTTATCCTTCGAACTTCTCTGTCTAAAGTAGGGCCTAGTATTCAAAATCAAATGAGTTTACTCCGCCTGGGATTTATGATATCCATACTAATCTCAACAAGCTGAACTCAGTGTCTTCTCAGTCCTCGAAAAAGAGTGAAGTGCCAAATAGCTATATTTATGGATCTTGTGCCCTAGATTCAATTATAAGGCATTTACTCAGTAAGAGTTACCACGGATCAAGGAGTTGATTAGAACATAAGACTGAAATGATCATATTCTTTAGTTTCACACTAAGCTCCCGCACTAAGCTAAGCTAAATCAACCCAGCAAGAAAACTCCTGCGCGAAGCTAACGCGCAACGGAAAGAGCTGCGCGAAAGCCGGTGCTTCTTTCACTTCACTCCCTGTAAGGACGAGGAAAGAGATCAAGTCATTCTCCATTCCTCTCCTTATCGTCAAACTTCTTCTCCTTGTCAGTTAGCAGTCGAGCTCACACAGTAGTCCTTACTAATGAAGTTCATTGTAATTGAACAGAGAATTGGCGAATAGAATACATGAGAAAAGACAAGGTATGATGTAAATTCTTAGAAGAGGCACCATAGTTACTGGATCGGTGGGAATAGATTAAAGGGTGATTCAATACTGACTGCAACTGATGAAGTAAGCACGGAGCTATCTAGGGAGTTTACAGAGAAGTGAAAAGGAACTGCTTAAAGAGGAGCGGAGAGAAATAGAGGTTATGGAATGGAATCCCTGGTACCAGGAGGTTATTCACAGGCTTGAGACTTGATCTTAGGCTGTTGAATGGACTAGAGAAGAAAAAGAAATAGGAAAAATCGAGGTTGATTTTAGGCTTAAATAGTCATACATAGTCTTAAAGGCAATTTAAAGCCCATTTATTGTCCTTGTCAAATCTAAGGTCTAATCAGTCATGTGACATGCGAAACGTGATTTTGCCAGTAAGATGATCGGGTTAAGTTTATCAACAGCTTTAGGAACTAATAGTGATTGACTAGGCTTTATAACTTAACTATATAACTATAGGATGACGGATTTCAACAATCAATTCCTTGCTAGCTTTTTCTCGGCATCCTACTTCTGGTAATTCCATTCTTGCATTTTCTCTAGCGGCTAAAGTAGTTTGTTTAAGACTTTGCCTCATCAGGATCAGATTCAATGGGACTGGACTAAGACTTGAATCCCTTTCTTTAACTTCCCAGACTTGCTTCTGGCCTGGCTTGCTTTAAGACAAGACCACTAAAGTCATTCACCTCAAGGTCCGTCCTATCGAGGAGTGAAAAAGAACTTCGATTTCGTCCCTAAGGGCAGCCTTAGCCTTTAGACTGACTTCAATCCCCAGCTTCCTTCCTCCCAAAGAATAGCCTACGGGGAAGATGACCTGCATTTCCTAACTTCTTGAGAGCATAGTTTATTAAATCTATCAAGTTAGATAGATCCTCGAATAACCAACTATGTTCTCCACGTAAAAAGACATCGTAATAGGTATCTCGCAGATGCCCCGGAAATTGAACAGCTTCGTCGCCCATAACAGCGCGAATAAGATCTGGCATGTTCCACTCCGGTGGTAATCCCTCATTCTGAGTCGAAGCAACTCCGCGCTTTTTTGGTAGATGCCATCCAACAATAGGTCTAACTCAGGTGGAGCGCTTTGCGCGTCCGACCTAGTTGAAGAGCTTTTAATGGAAGGGAGGAAAGAAGTGGAATTTTGGAAAAACCTGAGATCACTCGGGGCACCATCCGAGGTCTCATTCCTCGGGACCGGGCTAAAGAGCCAAGAATAGAAGCGATTCAACCAGAGTGAAATTCCTTACTTATCCCCGCTCTCAAGGAAGCTCGGGAGGAGAGGGGAAGAATTCTAATCAAAGTTAAGTATGACAAGCAAAAATCCTTTGAATGAATGCCTTAGTAAGGTAAGGTAAGCTCCTTCTTGCGAGTTGTGATACGGTCACTGTGGTAGTCAGGTAACCTTAAGGGTTCCTTGGCTATCCAATTTCCGTATCCTTATCCAGGTCTGGATCCCACGTTTCATCCCATTCTGTTATGCGAATAGCACACAGATGTGATGATCGTGTAGATTTTGTGGTTTGACGAAACCAATATTATTGTTTTGGATTTCTTCCAAACTCTAATATTGGTTTCGTCTTGGTGGTGTAGTTGAGAGATTAAAACCTCACTTTCTACACTCCTGCCACTCTATCTTCCAGACCGCCCAGGCATACCTTTCTCATCAAAAAGGTATGTTTTGGGAACCTACTTAGGTAATCAGTGCACGGCAGTTCTTCTCTTCTGGTATACGTTGATGCCATACAGGTGTTCCATCACCTAGGATCGATTGTATACCGTTGAGAGTTCCGCTGGTGATCTCGATTACACCCATTATGTGTGTACTCAAGATCCCCACTGGTTACCGGTAGGTTGCGATAAGTGATTGTGGGTTTTCGGGCCCTGGTCACTATTCGCAGTGTCGCCCAACTTG
Source organism: Inga leiocalycina (assembly GCA_963242795.1). Lineage (NCBI taxonomy): Eukaryota > Viridiplantae > Streptophyta > Magnoliopsida > Fabales > Fabaceae > Inga > Inga leiocalycina. Next base: position 5,012,260 of record OY725328.1, on the reverse strand, counting down.
GCGACATGGAAGGTTGACCCGAATCATAGTTCTCCCTTTCGGGACTATGGCCTCCTCGGTGATGGTATAGTAATCGCCGATGAGGTGGTTTCCCACGCTTGCTCCCCTTTATTGCCAAAGCTGAATGTCTTCTTTTCCATTCTCGATAATCAATTATATCACTGAATGGGAAGGTCGAGTTCGCTAAAAGGTATTGATCCAAATCAAAGATTTGTTTCATATACCTTTAAAGGCAATATTGGGAGTAGGACTTATAGTCATCACCATTTCTGTCTTTGCACTAATTGTGCTATTCAGATTTTGATGCTGACTATTGTGTCCGTACACGTATACACTCCCACTTCCACCAAGATGTGGTGTTTGTATCCGTGTTACAGCGGGGAAGCTGTTCCGGTCAGTGACTCGTCATAAAACGAGTTACTGTTTGATGGTTTTCATAAACCCTATGTGCTCGCTGTTTAATCCAAAAGGGTTTTACAGTGGCTTACTGGGGTTTATGGTACCGTACGGTGGCATTGTCCCCGGATGTGTCCCTCGTCGTTGTTGCATGATGCATCCTTATAGGCAGTTTTAGCTGTCTATGGGTGCAGGTTGGCTTAAAGCCCACCCCATATTACTTACGTAATGTGGTCATCCAACTCCCTCGATGGACTTTCGGAGGCTATTCTGGTTCCGACTTCATCCTGGCCCCTGTCGACTAATCATCGACAGGTGCGTGTGACACGGAAGCATCAGAATTGGGGAAGGGGAGCTTTATACCCTAAAGTTGCAGAGGCTAGTTCCAGCCGAGGTAGGAGATCCATCATCTCCATACGAACAAAGCAGCACAGGTAGCAGTGGTTGCTCCAAGAGCCCCCTTTTCAACATCTTCGGAGCTAACCCCGGAAGTTACGGCATAAGCTCAATCATTCCTCATTCACTTCGAGCCAAAGCAGAAAAAAACAAATCCAAATAAGTAGCCAACCTAGATGAATCTGGTCTCTCAGTGACTTCTTTCGTATAAGCTGGTAAGGCGGATACAGAGGCCATTGTAATCCCTAGATGAGTTTTCTAATCAAATCAAAGATAGCAGCTAAAAGAACGCATCTACAAGAGAGATCTAAAGTCGAGCAAATCGCTCTGCTGAGCCCAGCGAAATTGCCTGTGTGAGGCATAAAACTTCCGATCCCTGGACTCTTTCTTTCGTAAAGCTTGGCTTTGGAGCGTATACCAGAGTGAATCTAAGCATTCCTTTATGTTTTGTTGTACCGCCTAGCTCTTTCTATTGATGACTACTCAAGTCAGGACTAGCGTTCGCACATCTCTTTTGAAAGGCTAAGATCTTTGTACCAGTACCTTTTCACTCTTAGCTTAGGAACTTAGGAAAAAACATATTGCTTTTTTCTAGGCGTACTACTGAAAACAGTTGCATAAGGTATCCTCCCATAGCCATAGTTGGACTGCTTGCTAACGCGGACTGCTAAACCGAAGCAACAAAGCTGTAGTAGAAATTCCTTTCTCAATGGTTGTTCTCTTTACTTATTACAACCATATGCAAGCTCACTCCGAACCGAGTATACTTAGTACAGGAAAGAAGCAACTAGAAAGATCCTTGGGGACAACTCTAAAAGGCTAAACAATTGCACGCCTGGACCGCTATCGAAAGACTTAGCCCTGGAAAGCAGAATAGAGGGCTAATGCTTTTGATTAGGTGGGACTAGAATTCGCCTGCCAAGGAACTTACTTAAAATACTACTGCTTTCAAGACTCCTGCTAAAGTCCATAGTGCTTCCTGTCATTTTCACTAGTTCTGCTTTCCTAAGCTTTCTTACTGAAAAACTGGCTTTGACAACCTCTGATGCTTGCTTGATGGGAGAAATGGAAATGGGTTGGGATTAGACTCCTTTAGGGAGAATATATCTTTAGAACGTAAACGTTAGCTCGAAGGCGAGGAATGACATGGATAAGGCATGATCGGAGAAAGGCCTATCTTTCAAGTTTAGAGTATGCGATACTAGGCTGTATAGATAGACTGACTTGGAGCCTTCCTTCACTCCTTATCGGAAAACTTTGTATCTCGCTTAGAAAGAGTGATCTCATACCTCTTCCTATCGGTCTCAATCCTAAGACAGCAACTGCTGGCGAAGGCCCTTAAAGAATAACTCCCTACCCTCTCCTTATCAGTCGAGTCATTCATCTCGAGCTACTAAGCCAAGGGTAGCCACTGACGCAATTGAATACCTTCCAGACCCGGTACTGCTGAAGAACAATACAATAGCTAAAAGAAAAGAAAATGCATTCCTGAATGAATTCAATCCGGCCTGAGAGTGAAATAGAGAAGTGAGATAGAGAAGGGAGTTGTAGTTCTGAGTTTGTAGTTGGAGTTCGTGAGCCAATAAGTGAGCTTTTTCAATCCTCTCGAATCATAGACATGAGGACCGGGAAAAGGCATTAGTTGGCCGGCCTTAAGAAAGAAATTCTACATTATCGATGCTTTCGCGCTAGTCATGAATCCGTCCTGGGATATCTTGATTATCTTTATGATGGGTCGGCAACAACTCCCTTTGGGGAATAAAGAATCGATCGTCTTTGGTTCCCACCAATCGATCTTCTGTAGAAGCAGGAGGTAGCGCGAAAGAAGAATTACAATTGCAAGTCGCCTTGACCCGGCAACCAAAGAAGCACACCAGACTAGAAGGAAAGGCAAGCAAGGAAGGCAAAGAGCTGGTGCCTTTTGCAATTGAATCAGCTCTTGGCCTATCTGCTCTTACTCTTCGAGTAGCCGGTTCCGCTGTTGATGGTCTTTTCCACGTAACCGCAGTTGGTCTTATATCCATTGTTCAAATAGCCGTAAGCGGGTTCAGGAAATGTTTCTGAATCGGTTGTTACAGAATGCGCTGTAGGACGTCGAGGAAGAGAAGTGGGCTAATCCCCAGGTTCGGAGGTCTTGTTTGCAAGTGGAATCTGAAGGGTAGGGGGTGTGCACAGTTAAGAAGAAGAAGTAGTTTTGTTTTCAAGTTAATCAGATTTTTCCTATAATAAGAAGGGGATTGAAGGACAGATGATATGAATTTGTTTAAAAATCCCTGATCTGACTCTAAAATAGGCCTTGGTTAGACTGACTTTGAACTAAGCCTTATTTTGAACCACTAAGAGTCGTCCAGGAAAGGAGCTTCAGCTATGCCAAGAGAGGATTGCTTTGATTCGGCAGGTTCCCTTTTTCCTTAAGAGGAAAGCAAAGCCTATTCTGATTTACTTTTTAACTCGGGATTCTTTTTAGCATAAAGCCAACCCTCACATGCTGGGGGTTCGATAACCCGGTATTCTTCCTCTTCATGGACAAAATAGGATGCTTAAGCCAATAAGGTTGCACCTCTGTCTACCCTCTTATTTTACTATGCATACGGATCCGGGGTAGTGCTAACTAATCCTTCTTTCTTGTTAGAACTCTTCTCTTTCTCTCTGCTTTTACTATGGGTATACCATGCCCATTACGGGATACGATGTGTCAAAGAGCGGATGCTGTCCATCTTCGGAGGAAGGATTTGCTGCTAAGACCAGATAAGCATTCAATTATTTTGCATTCAATTCCTATTCTTTTACTATTTTGAGTACATTAACCTTGCAGAAGCTCTTTGTCCACTTGCTTGAAGTTGAAGCTCTGTTCCCGTGTCGATCTAAGGCAATAAGTTCCTTAACAACCGTCGCAAACAGTCTTGCTAAGAACGGCGGATATGCCGAATCTGAGCTGAGATAGGTCTCGTCTAAGCGGATTCGAGAGCAAGAGCAAAGAGAACAGAGGATTGCCTACTGAGACTAGGAGCCCATCATTTACCCGAACGAGATTGGACAGTTGCTCTATCTGCTCTCGAATCGGACTAAAAGGAAAGGCTATTCCCTAGGTGGCAGAGCAGCCTTTAGAGTTTAGAGTAGAGCTCACTTCCCCACTCGGTTCCTAATCTATGGATTACTAAAAGAAATCCTACTTTCAATATGAGGATCAAGATTTCCATCCCCTTGAGAGCATGATAAAGAAGGAGCTAGAGATAAGAAGAGATTTTAATTAAACTAAGGCAAGCTCCCTTCGTTATTTGGCTCGTAAACTCGCTCCTTCTCGGATAAAAAGCTTTCCTTAACTCTTTCATAGGACCGACATAGTAGGCGTGCTAAGAGAGAGGATGAAAGACTTGTAGCAAGCTACAGCTAAGGTATCGAATGTCTCCTTTCCTTAAATCAAGATTCTAGAGCGGAAAAAAGGAATTATCAGTCCCCTATAAGTTAAGTGAGCAATTTTCCCTTGCCTTGAGCCAGTTCCAGTCATGGGAGGACTCTATCCTCGTCAGCCGTTGCTTCTTTGCTCGAGCGTCAGCTCGAGGGCTTGAGACGCGTTTGCGCTCAGTCCGTTGCTTGTTCCCGTAAGGCACTTCACTCACTTGAGACTCATACATTGACAGACCCAGACAAAGTTTATTGATATGAGCCAAGATCGGGCATGAGAAGGAAAGTGGCCAACTAAGCCCTTTCTGGGTTTATAACGGAAGACAACTTATTGAGTAACTGCTTGATCCCATCACTTTGAAAGCTACAGAAAACAAGCTGGTTGAATATTCAATTTGAACTCTATCTTTTGTTTGGCAAAAACGGATTATGATTTAGTTCTTCTAGCTTCGAAATCGGGCTTATCCAGTGGCGCTTGTCTTGGTCTTTCACGGCTATCCCTCTCTTTATATTATACGCAATATCTTGACAGGCACGATCTACCTTGGCAACGAACTTCACGCTACGTCTCGGGGTGTACTTTCTATCACTTTCTGGCGGGAAGCCCCGAGCTCTTTGAGATTAGCATGATGATGTTTATATTCGCTTGAACTTGTTAACTTGCATGTGAAAAGCATATAACTAGTCTTCCGCCCGGCACAAAATGCTTCTGATTTTTGAGAAGCATTGTATTCTAATACATACCCAGATAGAAGGACTTTTTTCAGCCAGAACCAAGATATGCTTCAACATAGCAGCTTCCACCAATGAAGCCCGAAAGCACCTTCTTTTAATTTAAAGGTAAAGGGCTGCAAATTTCCAAGCAACATTCCCTTTGAACCATATCAGGACCAGACCATAAGAACCCTCTGCAGATCTTCTTCTCAATTGTCTTCAAATCAAAACCTGCACTGGCAGTATGAACACAGTACTCCAGTAAACTTTCATGCTAAAGAGGGCACTCTGAACCAGTTGTCCAGCATATTAGAGGTATTTACCAGTACATCTCTTTACTCTAGCTTTGATTCTCTCAATTAGAGGCAAACAATCACTAACTGAGAGACTGGCAATCCCAGGTACTTCATTGGCATTTTACCTTCATTAAAGCCAATTAGATTTGAAATATTTCACTTTGCAGCATCAGAAAGATCTCCATAGTAGATTGTACTCTTGGATATGCAGTAAGACCAGAAAGATTTGTAAATTCTTTTAAGCATTTACTTAACTTTTTTGATTTAAGGGTTTAATTCCAGTTAAGAAGCAATTAACCCTTATTCGTTGCTGGCAAAAAATAAGGGGAGAACACAAGATTGGTGATAAATGAAGATTCACTAATACTTCATTAGAAGAGGGTTGGAATTTCTGAATCAAAAAGATGGGGCAATAACTAAGGGAGGAAGCGAGGATATAGCGAAGAGCAAGCAAACAATACCTTAAGAATATTTTATTATACTTTAAATAATTAAAATGGGAATTAAAAGCCAAACAATAAGATCAATATTGCTCAATCACCATTAAACTTTGTTTAGTTAGTATTTTCCGTTAGTAATATTAACGGTGTTAAGTTTTAAGGATTAAAAGTACACTTTATAATCTTAAGGGACTAAAATGAAACCTCTTATAAATATAAAGGACTAAAAGTATACTTTAGCCAAAAATCAAATACAAAAAAGTCTCATAAACTTCATATTTATGAGTCAAATCTTTATACCTGTAAACAAAATATAATAATTTATACTTTTAATTTAAATTTTTTATATTTATAATCGATTTGCGTCATTTATAAATGAATAAAAATCACCATTTATTATTACGTGTGAATAAAAATCTAAATAACAAAAACTTTTTAACTACTGGTTCCGATGTTTTTACAATTTATGTAGATTAAGTTTATGATTTCATAATGGTTTCTTAGCTCATTTTTTTTTTATTGTAAGCCTCGCATTTACCACCAATTTTTTTCACTGTGGATCCCATGTCAACATCTTTAAATAATTTTAAAAAAGTAGATGTTGGGGACCAGATTTACAATATAGAAAGATATGTAATATAATAATACATACAAAGAACAAGTGGGCGGATGGGATTAGCGTGGCTGTAAATTCTTACTGACAGATAACAAGAATTTGTCCCAAAAGCATCCAATTAATATAATTAAATAAAATAAATGCGCTAAATGAATCATTATCAAATAAGAATTATCGATCAAGAATATGCATCTGGGCTGAGAGATTTATTAGATTTCTTGGATTCTTATTATTATGAAATTAAAAAGGAAAAGACATATGTTTTAAGAGCCAATCTTTATTAACAAGTCCCTTCTTAGCATCTTAAATTTCTACACCAAGCAAACCTTTTTGACTCATTCTTCTTCTGCTTTAATTTATATATCTTTAATTTTTTTAAGTAGTCACAGCCGTATCTTGAATATTATTAACTTTTATTTGTGAGTGACCTTAGCATCCGAGGGCCGTACAAATAAGATGTTCCGTACAAGAGTGATGATTGATCATTTAGAATTTACAAAAGCAATTGCCAAAAACTTGCCGGGTGAAAGATGATTAATTTATGAATGACAAATAAATAAAATATATTTTTAATCTTTTAAGTTTAAATAAGGTATATTTTTAATCCTTTAATTTTATAAATTTTTCTTTTGGTCTTTTAATTTTAACATCATTAATGTTGTTAACGAAAAATGCTGACACAACAAATTTAAGTGATGGCTGTATAATTAAATACTATTAATATTAAATTTAAAATATATATAAATTAAAAAATATATAAAAATCTAATGAAATAGTAAGAATCAAAAACTCTATTGTATTAAAAAAATTATTTTAATAATATAAATATATTAGTTTAATAATCTAAATAGCAAAACCTCAATTTTATTTTAATAATCTATATGTATTATATTAAAAAAATAAAATTTAACCATGTTTTATTAGTTACATAATCATTACTTAAGTTTGCTGTGTCAATATTTTCTATTAATAATATTAACGGTGTTAGAAATATAAGATCAAAAGTATCCCTCATATGAAATTTAAAGGATTAAATATATACTTTAGCATAATTTAAAAGCTTTTTCTTATAGTTATAGGTAAAAAAATCTATTAAGCGATACAGCAAATGGTCATTATTTGAGGTTACTTATCTCGTTAGAACAAAAGAGATGCGGTTAGGTTATTAATTTGATCTTTTGTTAACAAAAAAGTTATTGATTTGATCTAAAAAAAAACTTTTGCTTTACCTATATTTAAAATCATGCATTTGAAACTATGCTCGAAGCAAAAGCAATGAAAGAGATTAAAAAAATTACACCAGGCTTCAATTAAGGGTATTTAGAGAAAAAAAACTAATTAATAGCCTTTTTGGTGATTTATAATACCTATTTATTGCTTTTAGAATGCGACTTGTAGGTTTTCATCAAAAAAAGAATATGACTTATAGGCAGAATTTTAGTTGCAAAAAGTATATTGGACTAAGTTAATGTTGATAGTTAAAAAATAGTCATATTGTGCCGATTTTTTTTTAAAAAAATGTATTACATCACTCTACAATTTTTTTATGGTACTCAGTAGGTTTTCTAAAAGTCTTTCTTTAATAAAAAATCAACTTTAACCCTTTTTTACTTATTCTAAGCCAATATAAGTTTAATTCAACCGTGTAAGAGGTTCAAAGTCATTGTATTTATTTTATATTTTGGAAATAATTAGTACTACTAATTGATTTCAACTTGCCTAGTATATGCTATCGCCAATTCCACAAACCCAAATTCTAAAATTCACACAACAATTTTCAACCCAAGATTTCTAAAAATGTGTTTGATCAACTTGCAGCTCAATGAAAATATCACATACAATGAATCTTCAAGATGTAATAAAAAGCATCTCAAGTTACCCAATTTGATTGGTCAAATCTATTATAAGTTATACTATAATTCACCAACAAATTTTTTTTTCTTATTTTATAAAATTTGCATACATTTCAATTTGAAGTAGGCCAATTCAAACTAATTAAAATCAAATCAATTGTGGTAGACCAACCGAATATGTCTACACAACTGGTAAAACCGTTGGGTTGGATTTGATTTTTGATGAGAATAAAATCAACCGAACCCTATTAACACGCATTCTTATGCTATATATATTTGTAATAATAAAGAACAATACAAAGCTTACAAATGTAAGAAATTAATTTGCTTAGAGGAAATACCAAAAAGTGTGGTGGAGGGCTAAGGACAACACGATTATAATTATTTATATATGAAAGTGGGGTTAATTAGTGTAAGCAATTCCTAATTATTGGGACCCCACCATGATTAAGCAATTTATAATGGCCAACAACACTTGCTCCAAAATTTCACCATTAACATTATATAAACATGAAATCGCTCCTTGCCTCCACTTAATTAAAGTCTAACAAATATGCACATTTTTTTTTAAAAAAAAGTAATAATTAAAAGATCAATTGGCTTATCATGTAAAATCTGATAGATTCCATTGAGATTAGGGATCAGATCCCTCCATCACTGCCAATAAAAAACAAAATAATCAGAAATTATTGTATCGTTTGGAAAAGAATATGGTTTGTTTTTTTTTTCCCTCATGACTCAAATGATTATACTCCTCACGATTAATTTATTATTTTTCCCATAAAGATTGGTATCTTACCAGAGTCTTTCTCTATATAATGTTCCCATTAATTTGGGTTATCAATGATACATAGGGAGGTACAGTGAGAAAAATGAACTCCCTTTTCACATTACTAATTGCCTTTGGAAACCTAAAATAATGTCTCCTTCTTGTACCCTATTAAATATTAATTATCATATTTAAGAAAAATAGCACAGGTCATGAAAGTATACGGGAAAAAACCAGCTGCAATGTGCATAACCTAGATATAAATAATATATTTAATTAATTTTTTTTTAATTATATATAGGCAATTTTAAAATGTTTTTTTTATTGTCATATTTAATTTCATTTTAAACATGATATATTTTGATATAATTGTAATGGTATTTTAGTCATTTAGGCATTTGATTATTTTCTTTCCTTCCTGTTTTCTCCCTTCTATCCAAACAAGAGGAGAGGTGACATTTTCTTCCAAGGATTTTTCTTTCTCAATTTTCTCTCTTATTTCCTTTTCTCCCAACTTTTATTCCCATGTGAACAAAACAAGGGGCTAGTTATTAAGAATGTAAATCCCGTGTGAATGTGAAGACCAATTCAATTTATGATTTCATAACTTTTCAATTTTCAACTTTTTTAAGAGAACAATATGGTGGAGTCTAATTGAGTTATATTTAAACATTATCGGCCTCAACTAGAAATAAATTTACTAATGATATTTTCTATATTCACACAGACTTAAATTCAAGACCGCATACTTAGTAGCCATCAAAGCATCTTCCAATGCGACCAATGTTGATTGATTAATTTTGGAGTTTAATCAAAACTCTAACACTGCAACTCAAAAAATGAGTAAAGAGATATTTAGAAAGTACTTCTCCACAAAAATTTCACAATTATTAATAAGATTTGTGTATTACAAAAAGGATTCGAACTTACGTCCTAACAAAAAATGGGTTGTATTTTATCAACGCCGAACCAATCAATCTTTTTTTTTATCATAATCCACATTAACATTTGAGTTAGGGTGGTAAAAGAAGGGTCAGGGTACGTAGGTGTTAGTGCAAAGTGGCTTAGGTTTTGATAAAGAATGAGCATGATTAGGTGGTAGTATTGGTTATTAGTAAGTAGAAATATGTACATCCATATCCATAAAATGAATTAATAAATAAAGAGTGTATTAAAAAAATTAAATAATTATTATTATTTGATGTTGGAAAACATGTGAAGACAACGATGGACAATTCGATTATTACAAGAGTGCCACATTCTCACTATTTTTGAGGTTTAATTTGTGGGCCACTTCTTAATTAATAAAATTAAACATACTTTAAAGAAAAACTTAGGTTAAGTTTCTTACATTCATCATATCAATTTACTTAATCACACATGATCAAGTAGATTTATAATTAAATGATAATATTTTTAAAATATAACAGTAAAAATTTTGACATAATAGATGTAAAGAAGTTGGCCTAAATATTGTCATATTTTTAATTATATCAAATTCAAGTATGAGATTTAATCAATAAACCACTTTTTTTATCACTTAAAAAGATAGCATAACTTACTAAACATTTTATATTAGTGATATTAATTTGTCTCCTTCCAAACTGTGGTAGGTCATTTGCACATCCAACGAGGTATGCATTATATAACTCTCCTCTTATTTATTTATTGAAAATAAAGTTATATCCAAGGTATTAAAGACCGGACCGGGTATTGAACCGGTCGGGGTACTGGGTTAAGGGTCAGTGGGTCAAACCGGAGCTAAACTGGGACCAAACCGGTGAGTAATTGAAAATTTTAGGCTTATAGTATGAAATTCTAAAGGAAAAAGTTAAAAAATGTTTTTTTTTTTAATTTGGGACCCGGACCGGACCGTGAACCGAACCGGTCTAGTGACCGGTTCGGCGGTTTCCGGTCCGGACCAGCCGGTCCGGTCCGGGTCCGCGAACCATGGTTATATCAGTTGAATTTTAAGGCTCGTCAAAAATAATTCTAAACGTTTAAAAGGGCTTCTCATATCAATGACAAAATTTAAACCCATAATATTCTTGTGAAATATAACTTGTTACTAGCAGAAGCTGGCATAGATGGTAAAGGGCACTGCGCTCCACTCATCCACTCCTGGGTTTACTCCTGGGGGGAGGTGGAGAGGTTTCTTTTGGGAGGAGTGTCCCCATAAGGTGGGTTTGACCAAATCTTCAGTTTGGATTAGTCGGTTGCTTAGTGACCTGTACCCAAAAAGCCAAAAACTAAAAAAAGAGCCGAATATATGATGGTCCACCAAAGATGGATTAAAAAAAAATAAAAGAAATATAATTCGTATACTTATCAACTATGTGTATATTAGCCTTCATTGGTTCCTGCCATTTATATTTAATTTTAAATGAGACATGCGTTTTTAATATATTGTATAAAGTTTAGAGTAAATTATACTACCTCCGATCCTAAATATAGGATATAATTTGTAGTGTAAATTGTACTACAAACTATGTCCTATATTTAAGATCGGAGGGAGTATTATTTATGATGTATTATAAGTTTCATATTTAATTGTGAATATTACTACTTTTATAACATATCTTTTTTTTTTTCGTTTTTTATTTGAATTATACAATAACAACCATGACAAAGTCTTATCCCATTAATTAGGGTCGATTATATAGATTAAACGACACCATTGAATTCCGTCAAAAATCAAAATTCATTTTTATTTTAACAACTATAATCATCTTTTTTTTTTTATACGGTAAATCATCATATTTTTAAATTAGGGTTAATATAATTTTTGGTCCCTGAAGTTTGATTCAATTTTGGTTTTGGTCCCTGAAGTTTGAAATCGGTGGTTTTGGTCCCTGAAGTTTCACCCGATTTTGGTTTTGGTCCCTCAAATTTGAAAAGGACTTGGCGACCCAATTAAAAAACCCAACCCAACCCGGAAAAAAAATCAAGTCCTTTTCAAACTTGAGGAATCAAAACCAAAATCGGGTGAAACTTCAGGGACCAAAACCACCGATTTCAAACTTCAGGGACCAAAACCAAAACCGAGTGAAACTTCAGGGACCAAAACCAAAATTGGATCAAACTTCAGGGACCAAAAGTTATATTAACCCTTTAAATTAATAGTTAACAAACTGTTTTTTTTTGTTACCTTTACAAACTGCATTTATTTTTACATAAAAGTATTGGGAAAAGTTTTAAAGTGAGATTGTGATGAGTGGCACGGAAAGGATAATTTTTACAATATTGCCTTTTTTAACTTATTTTTTATTTATCGTTTATTTTATAAAAAACTCTATAAATTTCAAACTTGTACATTTGTACAAGCAGGTTTAGGCGTATTTAAATATCCTCATCTTTTGAATAAATACGTGAATGTTATTGTTGAAAAGATGTGAAAAAATTTTACAGAGAATCAGATGCCTAATGTGGCTTTGCTTTTCAAATAAATAAAATGTACTTTTACATTTTTAAATTTTACCCCTGGAAAATACAAGAAAAAATAAACATTATTGTATATAAGGCTGATTCTTGGACTAAACTATTGATTGTACATGACACTAGATCTTCTTGCATGAAATTTAATAGTATTAGAATGGAATATATACGCGCGCATTGCTTAGATATGATAAAATAATGCATTTTCATATTTGGTGTTCGAAGGATTAAAGATATTAAAAAAGAAAAATCTTGCTTAGATCATTTCCGACTTATCAGTTTTTTTTTTGTTCTATAAAAAAACAGATTCAAAACTCTATTTTTATTAAAAAGAAAAAAGAAATTGAACAGTTGCAAAAACTTAATGGGGCATGAGCGTACGGACAACGTACAGTTTTTATTCTCATCATCATCTTAATCCAAAATTGATGTGTTAAGAACCACCCAGCGTTATTTAAAAAAAATGAAAAAAAATTCAAATTTTAAAATAGTTTGGTAATTGTTTTTAATTAACATAAAATAAAATAAATAATATTTTTATCTGGTAATATTAATGTTACAATATAATGAGGGCAAACCTTTCTTAGATAAATGAATGTTTTTTATTACTTAGCAAAAGAGTCAGGTGAGTTATGATTGCCACGGAACTTTCAAAATTTAAAGAGGGTTTACATATATATATATATATTTATAAATTATTTATTGATATTTTAATCCAATAATTTATGATAATAGAATGAGTTAAAGGTGAGTTCTTGAGTTTAAGTTGAAAATAATTGATGATAAATTGTTTATATATAAAAACAATTTTTTTCCGATCCTAAAATCCAAACCAATAAGGAAACACCTAATTGTCAAAGGGAAATAAAAGAACAATGTAAGCATACAATGAAATTCAAAATCATGTTTGTGGATCATTGCCCAATGAAGGATTAAGGGAGAAAAAAGAAGACAATATAAAATTTAAGATTAATTTAAAGTATTATAAAGGGAAGCATATATGCAATATAATAGCAGATAACAAACAGACAAAGAAATAAATAACTTAATAAAATCAAATTGCACCAAGCAATAGCAATTAACATTCATGATCTAAAAAGGACAAAATAAAGGCATGCCATGCATTTTGAAAACATTTTCTATTAAGTTTTTAAATAAAAACATATTAGTGAATAATTTGTACAACCAAATTTATTTCGCACCTCATATTTCTATTATAATGTAAAATAATGCAAAGTAAAAATAATTGTGGGGGGGACCATGTAGTAGAGTGATATAAATGTAGAGGCCTAAGCCAAATGCCAAAAGGGTCCTATCAAACAGAGGAAACATGATTGTCCCCTCAACAAAAAAAAAAAAAAAAACAGAGAGATGTTATGGGATGGGGGAAAGTGTCTTCAGACACAAAGAACCATTATCCACAGCAAGAAATTATTTGTTTAAGGGTTAATTAATTAATTAATACCATAGAAAAAGATGTTAATTAAAGAATGTTTAGTGGAAGCAGGCTTGTGTGGTTGTACTTTTTATAGTTAGTTTAATTAACAAGCCATTTGTTTATAACATTGTCAATTAGGCCTGAAATTATTGTCTTTTTGTTATTCAACTCCATATATATAATCTCTCTCTCTCTCTCTCTGTTTCTTGGCATCTTCTCTCAGTGATTTTCCTTTGCAGCTTCCCTTTGTTCTTTCTCTCGTTGTGTGGTTTGTGCCTCAGAAATTTGTGAGTGCAAGAGATGGATTGGTTGAGTTACGATACTACGTATCTTCTTCTTTGTGCTTAAAATTTTTGGTCATTAGGCACACTAGTTTTATATTATCAAGTGGCATGTGCATAATTTAGTAACTAGTGCTTTCTTCGATTCCAGATATAAGTTATTTATAATTAATTTACACGTAACTATAAAAACAATTAAATTTGTCATAAAATTTAAGTGATTTCTAATATTATGTCTATTAATAATACTGAACTCTAATGTCGTGTTAATATCTAATTTCTCACATTACCCTTCTTAAATAGGGTATATATATATGAAAGAAAAGCATTTTTTATATACCGGAAATAAAAAAAGAAAAGCATTTAACACTCCTTAAAACTATTATATGTATTATAAAAAAGATCAACAACACCTTCTAAAAGATGCCCAATATATGAGTCCGGAGTGGGTAGTTATTAAAAATTAATCACAATCAGAAATAGAGCTAAGAGTTAGTAATAGAGTTTGTTAAAAAAAAGAAGAAAACAATAAAAATCTTATGAAGAATTTTGGATGTCATCCAAAAAAGTGAAGAGTGAAAAGATGAGCCTTTGAAATGGGTGAATAAAAATTTTTGTCTTAATCATAATCTTCGATGTTGGTTTATGATTGTATTTATTACAAAAAGAGTAATTGAAATTCATTAATGTCAATGTGTATTATCACCATGAGTATTGCAAAATAGATAAACAAACGAACAAATAAAATAAATCTATTGCGTCAATAACAATTTGACTAGTCCCAATGGTAAAGGCCCAATCAAAGTATTGCACTTTTTTTTTTTGCCCACAAAGTATTGCACTTAATTGTAAACTTTTATCATCAATGGCATGATTATAGGCTTTGATTATTTATGTTTTCAATATGCCTCATCCTTGTTACTATATAGAGTGTAAGTAAATGTTTGCTTATTTAAAAAAGGATTAAATCTGATGTACTCCCTCTGCCTGCTCCTCGGATGTTTTTTCATATACATATTCTTTTCAAACTATAGGGACTAACGTTTTAAACGGAGATAAATTTGAGGAACCAAAACTATAGGTTTCAAACTTCAAGGATCAAAACTAAAATGAGGGGAAATTATAAAGACCAAATATTATATCACCCCAATTTTTTTTTGGGTACAATATTTCCCGAATATAAATAAAATGTGACCAAACATGACATAATTTTGATTCATTGGTGACTGACAGATTCTGATCCAATTCTAAGGAAGCCCACAAAATGATGATGTCTTCTTTATGGTTCATTGGTGCCCGACAGATTCTGATCCAATTCTAAAAAGCCCACAAAATTGGACATCAAGGAAGCCCACAAACGTAATTGAAGCAGTTCTCAATCAATTGACCCCGAGTGTTGGTCCCAAAAAAAATAAAAAAAGGCAATCCCCACGTGAATATCTTCTTTCCCAATTAACATTGACCACTTCCTAACATGCACCAACTATTAATAATCAATAACAGTTGCTTGTTTTGTCTTTTTTTTGCAATAATCAGCTTTCAACTCAAAGTTGCTTGATTTTTAGATAAAAAAATTGGGAAATTTTCTACTAGATCGCTTGATGATACACACAACGCAGGTGAAAGGCTGAAAGCATACGTCAATATTAAACCAAATGCATTTTATAAATAAAACCTACCATTTTGCTTCTTTTAAAATTAAAATTAAAATGATATTCTTACTAAAAAACTAGAAAACAAACCTTTAAACTTGATCCAAGTAACTGACTATTGTCAAAGGACTTCTGTCGCATTAATACCTCATTTGATATAGTGGGAGAGTTTTTGATAGAATTGAAAGTGGAACTAGAAGTGGAAATGGAATTGGAACTGAAGATAGAAGTGGACTTTAAAGTGTGTTTGGTATGGTGATGGAATTGATGTATTAATTATATTTTTTTTATATTATAAAAAGACCAAAATACCCATAAAATTTTTCAGAAAGAAAAAACCCAACTCCATGATCGAACCTTCCGGGCATTTTCTGCAATCCCACGCCATATTTGCCGGTGACACCCCAGGACCACCAACGGCTAACAATCATTTTAAACCAACTAATCAACCGTAGATTTGAGATACCAATCAATTTTAAAAAGAAAGGAAGCATCAAACAACAAAAAGCGCATCCTCATATATTTAAATGAACATTCAAAAGCACAAATCAAACATTCTCCGTGGAAGACAATGGTTGTAGTAGGCTGGTTGACAGAATTCACAGGATCGATTAGGTTCGTTGATATTGTTGAAAGCATTGATTGGGGAGCATCGTTGTGATCTAGACAACAAGCACCGTGAAATTGTCGAGATCGAAGAAATGGGTATGCTGTCCCTGCTAGTGCTTCTCCGTGGCTAGATCTCCTCTATCCTTACTGAGATCAAAGAGATGGGCATGGAGATTGAAGCTTCCAAAGATTGAAGAGATGGGCATGGACATTGAAGCTTATGGAGATCAAAGCTTGAGGAAGGAGGGGATGGGGTCGGTGAGGCTGAGGCTGAGGCTGAGGCAACAGACACTGGTGGGCGGAGGAGGCTTAGATGACGGAGGTTGGTGAAAATTGAGGAACCACGGAGATCGCCGGTGTCTCACCGATACCTTCCTTCGCCGTCGACGGTGGCTCATCGTCCTTCATCGGTTGACGCTTCACCGTCGCCGAGAGGGATGGAGAGGGAGGCCATCAGGTGAGAGTGGGACATGAAGCTGAAGACATGCAAGAGGGGAAAAGTGGTATATTGTGTTGGGGGCAAGTTGGTCCAGATATTTCATAACTAAGGGCAATAATGTCCAAAATATTTCACTTCCAAAAAAGTGAGATGACTTCCTTGTGTTAGCCCATGGAACTCACTTCCATCACTTTTGATGGAAGTGACTTCCATGTGGAAGTGCATTCCCACCAACCAAACAACTCAAGGTGTGGAATTCACTTCCACTTCCACTTCTCTTGCCACAATTCTCTGCTACCAAACGTGGCATAAGTGTCACAAGGTTTCCATAATTTTTTGGTCGCGAAATGTTGGATAGAAGCTAAAATATGGAATCAAGATTTGCACATGAAAATTAATTTCACATGCAATCTTATGAAAAGAAAACTGGACCTCAATATTTGTTACAATTTGCTCATGCATACTGAATAAGAAAAACAGCAAGACATGGAATGGTAAGAACAGCAAATAATTTTACACCTAAACCCAACAGATCACATGACACTCCAAACACATGCACAGATCTCACGGATTCAACCAAGATTCGAACAAAAAATCCCAGTTCTTCATGCAAAATCATGGCAGGAGCAAAAATGGATGATTGAATACTGATTTAATTCACATCGTACAAGGGAAGTACCATCACCTAACTCATGAATGCTGGAGATAACTCTTCCGAACCCAACATCAATCCATTAATTCGGTTCCCGCAGAAAATCCTGTGGAGTAGAACAAATGGATTATTAAGGAAAGAACTCATCACTCATTCTCAACCAAATTAGAAAATTGAAGCATAACAAAGATATAAGAATGAGAATGAGGATTGAAGACCATATTAGACACGTAAAAGTGCACCTATAACACAAGTTTCAACCTCAGCCCCTGCCACTCACTACATAAGATCATTGGACACAAAAACGTGCACTTGTAACACAGGTTTCAACCTCAGTCCCTGCCACTACACACACATGCACAAAGATGACAAAAGATCAAATGTGGTAATTGCTCCACCAAAATGCCAAAGGAGCGTGATATTCTAGCATCTTGCATGCAAAGGCACCCCACAATAGCCACGCACCAATGAGCACAGGCAGTCAGTTAGACTTGAACTAAATGGCGGGACCCGAATCAGAATATGTCATAAAAAGTGAACAGCTCATGAGCAAAAGACAAGTTGACCATCTATTCAGTCACGGCAATGGAGAAAATTACACTAAAGTTTACCCTATGAAACTGGAGAAAATAGAGACTAAAATAGAGAAACTTTGTACACATTACGAGGAATTTAATCTTCATAGCTAGAGCGCATGACAAGCGTCAACCTCACCTCAGATTTTTTCCTGTTATTTGACAACAATGAAATACATCCCACACTAAAATCTCACAAATATAACTAAATTACCTACAAATTCCAAGATAAACAAATCAAAACTGGTATTCTTGGTATCAAATGAAGCCCAAAGATCTCTAATTTCTGAATTGGCAACAAAATCGACAAAACTATTACCCCATCAGAACACTTCTAATCCAATAATTAACAGATAAAAAAAGGGAAATAAAGCATCATTTGCTTCTACTTACTCAGGCTATTGGGAGATTATAAGTTTGACAGAGCTGAACCAATGCCGCTTGATTTGTTGGATCGACATTTTCACTAATGACCTTAGGGTACCTTCCAGGAGAAAGTGAAGAAAGTCGGGATAATGAAGCCACAAAAAATTGCTTTGGATCTCTTATATCTTTCAGTGGATCCTCTTCTTTCTTTCCAGCATTGTAAAGACGAACAAAGGTGGCAGTATAACCCACGTTTTCTGTAATATCTGGCATGTCAGGTTCATCCTCAACTCTATCCTCTTCAGGCCGTGAAAGAAGGGTGACAATGCTGTCAACCATCTTCCCCCAGGATTCAGCAGCTGCAGCATCTAAGAAGATTGGAGATTCACATATAAGTCTAGTTGAAGCAACAGCAGTCAACTTGAGTTCAATAGCTCCGGTAATAAGCTTTAAATTAGGAATCCAAATTTGATTTAGAATCAAAGTAAATACACCAGCCTGCACGTGATTCATAGTCTCAACAAGGATAGAAGGACCATGCTTAATCAGAAAGAGTGACATGAATATTAAAAGAGACTTTATAAGCTTTACTGTACGCTTATTATGAAGCACTGTGAAAATGGTGGTCCAAATTTTAGGGATTTCAGGTTCAATGACAGCATACTCAAGACTCTCGATGACAGTATTGAGCACATAAAATCCTTGCCCAGTTGTGCCACTAGATTGGATGAGTAACTCAAATATGCGAAGCACCTTAGTCAGTCTACCCTCTTGGCTGACCTCACGTGGAGCCTTCTGAAGGAAGGCCTGGAGAAGACGCACAAGTGCAGGAACATTTGGAGCTCTTTTCCAAGAATCAGGTGACAAAAGGATTTCAAATATCTGCATGTAGATTGCCGGGACAGGCGGCCTGTTCAACTCAACAAGCTGAGCAAGCAATTGAAATGTGTATGGGAAAAATTCAGTAACATCATTGGTCAATATTATTTCAAGCCTAGGGAAAAGGCTTGCTTCAAAAACAGGTACAAGGGACAAATCCTTCTCACAGGCTCTCTTTACAAGAATCGCCACAGACTCGAAGAGATAATGATTGAAGATGGGATTTTTAGGATTTCTGCAAACTTCACCAAGAATAGAGGCTAAACTCTCAATACAAATTCGAGCCACTTCAACAGATATATCTGCAACCCCAAGAACCCTCATGATACACTTCATTACATATTGATTTTCTTCAGACTCTGGGAGCTTCAGGGCACTGAAAAGACCGTTCATCAGCACAGGGAAAACAGGATTAATGTCAGCTGATGTATAACGGGCTCTGCCACCCTCATCCTTTACCAACAAGAGTTTTTCAATACAACTTGCTGCATAAGAATGAACAACATTTGATTCTGCAGAGAGGAAACGAACCAAATCTGGAAAAAACTTTAATGCTATGTGTTTTGATATATGACTCCGAAACATAGTAAAAAATTTGAGAGCACCCGCCTTAAGCATAGGATGCCCATTCACATCTGGACTCTGCAGCTCTGGGACAATAACAGATTCAAAAAAGCTCTGAACATCAACAAGTTCTGTTGAGACATAACTAGCACCAGCCTTCTTGGTTGCAAGATAAACTACCAAGTATATAGCACAATCCTTGTCCTTCCAATTTACCACTGGATTTGCAGCAAAGGAACTTAATAATGTTTGTATTAGTGCGGAAACAATGCTTCTCACAGAATCCCCATAATGTATTGCAATCCCTTTGAGAAGCTCACAAGCAATCCTCCTCCTAGTATCAAGATCACTACCTTCCATATCTCTCCTAATAAACTCAATATAATTCATCTCAAAGAGTTCCTCGTCATCTTCCCTCAACCTTACATTCGGGACCACAATGCCCTGACAAATCTGTGGTATAACTCCTTCACTAGCAAACAAGGTGTGGTGCACACTAGTGCTAACAGTGGTCAAAAACTTGATTGCTGTGATAGCCAGCTGATCACGGCTGGAAGACTGGGACACATTCGTCAGTAAAGTCCACACAGCAAGTGCAAAATCATTCAGGTATCCTTGAAACTCCTCCTCGTTCTTTTCCATATAAAGATTAATATTCTCACAAACTGCAGCTCGAAGCTCATCTGCAAGTGCAAGACCATCAGGACCACTATTCTCAAGTGCGGGATAACTTGTAGTGAGGTATTTTTGAAATTCAGTCATCCACTCCTTCATATGATCCTCAAAAAACTCAGGAAGCTCCTGAAAATTTAATGAATAAAATATCCTACAACACAACCTCTGTGACTCAAAAAGGGGTCGGAGATCACCAGCAAGCCCACCAGAGTTTGCGGCCGCATCAATCAGAGAAGCCGTTTTGAGGAATATTTCCAGTAGAGGTGCCGCAAAAAGATCAAGACAATACTTCAAATCAAGCAACAGATCGTTGGTTTTATACTGGTACCGAAACTTTTTAAAAATAGAATTGGCAGTACCAAGAATACCATTAACAGAGGCATAATCAGAGGCTTGCGATGCTTTCTGAAGATTCAAAATGAGCTCAGGAAGCAACGCAGGCCACGATTTCGGAAAATCGTGCTTACCGATTACAGCCAAAGCTTCACTAAGTTGGCTTTGAATCTTGGGACTGGCCGAAAGCATCAGCGGCACTATCAGTGATTTAATCTGTTCCTTCTCCGGGTCAAGTATCGGGGAGAAAGTGGGCACATTGGCGTTGTCCGAAGCAGCCGGCACCCATCGGAAACGGAGGTGGTTCTTAAAGCTGACGGCGGCAGCTTGACGGATCTGATCATCGATGGCAGGCTCGGCAACGAGGCGGAGCACGACGAGGCCGTAGTTTGGACGGTCGGCAGCCTCAGCGAGAGATGCTTCAGCGCGGCGGCGAGGTTCCGGCGAGGGAGAGAGGGTGTGGAGGAAGCATTCGGAGAGGAATTGGAGGGTTTGAGTATTCCATTCCATGATATTGAGGAAATGAGAATGAGAAGACGTTTGGGAAGAACGGAAACGAATAGGGTTTTATACAAGAGCGGGTTTTACAGTGAATTCGAACAACTACGGATTGTAAGGAAGAATCACAAGGCCTTTTCTTTTTTTCTTTTTTTAAAAAAAACCTATTCCCGCGGCTCCTATATATTAAAAAAATATTTTTTTAAGATAACCTATTTTTATGGGAGAATGACATAAGGTTCTAAAGATCAAACAAAATCTCAATAAAATCTCTTTAAAAAAAAATAACAACTCATTAAATGTATTTTCAGTTTTCATAATATATTGACTCACTTATTCATGTTTTAACTTTTTAAATAGATTTTATTGAGATTTTGTTTGTTCTTTGAGAACTCATTCTCCCTTTTATTTATGGGGCCTCCAACAAGGGCATGAGACTTCTAGGGATCAACTAAATCAACTAAATCAACTTTTGTTGATTGCTTAGCCCTAGTTTTATTTATAAGATATACTCATACTCTAATACGAGTGGTTTGTCTAATATTTTTATTTTATTTTTTTATTTAATGTTATTTGATAGAAGGTCTTCCCTTTTGAAACATAAAAGCTTAAAGGTTTTGTTTTTAATTTTTATTATCAAATAGATGGTGGTGCTTGCATATTATGCAATTGATTTATTGTTGAGAGCAAGACTAGTTTTGAAACAGAGACAGTGGTTTGTGCGAGATACGGAGAGGAGAGCGGGGTTTCTTCTTCTTCTTCTTAATGAATCTTAATTATAATTAGATTTAATTAGATTATAGGATTAGCCACAGTTTGTGCAAGATAATAACGGCAGCGGGAGGTTTTTTCTTCTTGTATTTTTGTTTTTGTTTTTGTTATGCAGGGTCTCCCTCTAAGCGAGTTTGACAACTAATCATTTAGATACTATTAAGGCCAAGATAAGGATGATCCTCCCAAATAAATTTTCTCCATACACACTGTCCCAAAGATCGAATCCAGGACTAAAGCACTTAAAAGGAAAACAAGCTCCCTAATCCCTTACGCCAACCCGCGGTTGTTGTATTATTATGTGTTTATTTGGGAGAGCTTATTTTTGGGCAATAAATGCTTATAATTCGTGATTCACGGTATACGAGGTAAGTATGTGAGAGGAGTTTTTTCTCGGCTTGCGTAAATTAGGCTTATTTTCTCAAAATAAGCTCTCCCAAACATGTCTTATTTAATTACGATTGGATTTGATCATATTCTAGCCTATTAGCTTTTGGTTTGCCTGTATATAAGCTTATGTGGACTCTCTCGTACATTCTAAGGATAAAAACTCAGGCTTTTTTTCTTTTTTTGCTAATAAACAGGGGCTAAGCCCAACAATTAAATAGTAAAATCGAAATTCTCCTAGGGACGGCGCGTCCCTCACTATCTTCTTGCAACATTCGTTCGACCAACGTCGGTGGCTCTTTCCATACTACTTTCCTATCAGGGAGCTTCGGGCTTAGGTCCGCTAGTACATCTGCCACACGATTAGCCTCCCCATACACACACTTTCCAATCCCTATTCAGCAAATCTCTGATATTTTGAAGATGCACCAATCCCTTGGTGGTGGCTTCCATGAGACCATTGCGACTTTTCCACTGAGTGGTCGTAGATTATCCCCTCCCCATTTCTCTTTGTAGTAACTGAGGTATTTTCTGATTCTTTCTGCTGCATTGTGAGGTAAGCCGCCCTCCTGTTCATGTACCTGATCATTTCTCCATTTCCACAAGTACCAGCATCCAACTGCAAATATTCAGAGGCTTTTACTTCGGTGTAAGATATAATATCTCTCAACATTTATGATTAATAAACAGAATGAAATCATCAATCAATTTTATCTTTAAAAACTTGTAATACCCCATACATTAGAAAAAGGCATGGATCTATTAATCAATGAATAAAATTTATTATTCATTATTTCATAATTTTCTATTTTATATTTCTTCATAATTCACTTATCAATCAATCAAATTTATCCTTAAAAACTTGTAATACTCAGTTCATAAGAAAATGAGTCGATTTAGATCTTTTAATCAATAAATACAAATTATTATTGATTATTTTATACTGACATGTGGGAATAGTAATAAGGAAAGAGGGTTTTTTGGAAAATATGCTTATTAGGATTATGAATAAGGGCTTGATGGTTGCAATGGATGTCCAGTGAATTAGTAATTTCTTATTTTTACTATCTTCTTCCCTTTTAATGCTAACACATACTTTCCTTTTTTTTATACATTTCTTATAAATTCACTGATTGAGTGATCATAATTCTTTGATTAGATAATCATATTTCCTTCCTTCACCATATCTTTTAATGTTAGGAGATGTAATTTTTTTTCTAACTTTGATTACATGCACGTTTGAATTAGCTTTGAAGAATAGTTTTTTCTCAGTTTGCGTAAAAGGGTTTCTAAAACCACGGTTTTGTGGTTTCTCAAACACTCACTACATTGCTTTCTTTGTGTTGGTGGGACTGGTTCTTTGAGGAGCATAAGAAGAATATATAAAGAATAAAGTAATGCACAATGTCTTCAAGGCATGGGCAGCATTTTCCTTTAGGCTTAATTCGCCCCTACTTATACCTTTCTTATAGGGTGCGATTTGAATTGGAGGGCGAATTTCTTGCAGAATACAATAAAAATCATTGAATATGGATTGCATCCTCAACACTCAAATCAAGGCAACAATCACTTTTACAAAATGACAATTTGACTTTATCTTTGTGTGTACTCAAGGATAAAAGTAATTAGTTTAATCTCTTGTTGCTATGTGATTTTTTATGTTTTATTGTCTGTCTTAAATGAAGTGATGGTGTAAAGTATTTATAGACCATGAAGTGGTGTCTTGAAGTGATTCCTCTTGAAGCAACACATTTTCAATTAAAAGTCATAATTATACATTAGATTTATGAACTCCCATGAACCAACATAACCTCAATAACCAATGGTTATTTAAAATAAATATTTCATGAAGGGTTATACTTTTATAGTATGCATGATTTTCTTAAAAACAACACAACATTCCATCAAGTAGTAGTTATTATACCTTTTCATAAATGTCTTTAAAAACTAAAAGGACATCACCTTGGTTTTAACTCCCTACACAACATTTTCACATAAATTCCTTAATTCATAAAGACATGATTTTCCAACACACGCATCTCTTTATTTTAAAATATTCAAGCACTTTATGTGATTTTTCTTCAGTTAAGGGGAATGTTACAAGATATTATTCTAATTTTATCATCAATAAATTATATTCATCTCGTTTAATACACGGAGTGACCACTTGTTGATTGAAAAACAAAGAGGGGAGGCATTTTAGAATTAGGAAAAAAATAATAATATTGCCACCACTAAACAATTATACAGACAAAACATGCACGATTTTGTGGCACTCAAAAAAAGGTTTAAGCTTCTATTATTAATAATTAATACTTCAAACTTATGGAGGAAGAATGGATGACAAATTTGTTTATAAATGAGTTTACAACATTAAAACTGTGCAAGGCACAACCAGAGGAAAACCCATTAAACCATAACTTTAGCTCACTCAACTCTATGGCTTACAAACCTGATTGTCATCCTCGCACGATATATATTATAGTCTTAATCCTGACCTCTCAGCTTTACACCGTGACAAAAGAAAAAAAGATGTTACAGAGGCACATCAACGCCACGGCTTTGCCGATCACGGCTGTTTACTTCCGTGTAACCGGGATACAAGCTTCTTCTCCGGCTTCTATGGTGTTTCATCCTTGTTCCTCTTCTCTTATGACCTGAATAAACAAGAAAAATGACCACAGAGAAACCCAAGCCAGAAAATGCCCATAATACTATCACCCAGAACTTGAAAGAACTAAGCATTCCATCTTTCTCAGAATTTGATGACATTTGATTGTTTCTTGAAGTGGAAGTTTCGTTATTAAAGTCGCCTAGTTTGCTTGAAAAAACTCCTCCTGTTTCATTGGCTGCATTGTCTTCTGAACTGGACAAGGAACCACCAATGGGGCAGTTCTTTCTCTCATGATGCAGGCGCAGAGCTTCATTGAGTGTTGTTCCACATTCTATGCTGAGCAGGTCTCGTTCCCGGGCATCCACGTCGGAATCATCGAGCGTTGAGGGATCTGGTGGGTTTGGGAACTCAGCCCAGCATCTGTTGACCATGTCAACTTCCCTCCAGTCAGCCTTGTCAAAGCTCCAATTCCCAACTCTGAAGAGCAATCCATAATGAAAAACTCTATATTTGACACCAGGTTCAGGAACATATCCCGGGTATATTAGGATATCTCTTTCAATGCGATGCCTTAAATTCAACTGCATAAATGGAGAATTGTCAGTTGTAGATACTAAACATGTTCATACTTTTGAGTAGAAAATAAGAATACAAATGCAAATGCACACAACATACTGGGATAACTTGGGGCTCCTTTGGATTAACATGGGCAAAAGTGATTTTTTTCCCAACCTACTTTTACAAACTGAAGGTGGGGTAAAAATCAATTAATGTAATGTGATTTATGTTTAGATAGGTTTTATAAAAAGTTAGTTTGACTGAAATTTGTTTAGATGATATATTGAAAAGTAGCTTTTAAGCAAAAAAAGTCAGTTGTTTTCAAAACCATGTCAAACATCATATTGGATCTAAATTGACCTTTTCAGTTGAAAAAGTCAGTTTTGTTACCATGCCAAACACACTAAAATGCACCAAAAGGAAAAATAGCATGTTACCTCCGCCGCGCCAAATGAGTAACCATACATCTCACTGATCCACCCAGATTCATATACATCTCCTGTTATATTTCTGGAATAATGTGCTCTATCGGCCCGGACCTCCTCTGTTTTATGCAGCCATAGTATAGCAAATTGTCGTAGGTCGTCGATGTGCATAATGATTACTCCACCAACCTTGTCACAAGCCTCGGGATGGCTAGTATGAAGTTTTGCGAGCTCATTATCACAACCAATAAGATAGCTGCACAGAGAAAAGGAGGGGTAATAAAGAATGAGTAATAAGATTAATAATCAGAATAGAGGACATTAAAACAGGAAAAGGAAATAGACACTTATGCGTGCATTCTGCTACTGATATTGCCTGTTACATCAGCAGCAACATTTAGAGACCACAACCATAAGTTAAATTCACTGGTCTCACTCGTATGGAGTAGAAACAGGCCGGCCACGGGCAGCTTTGAACTCCCACGGTGTGATTGGACCTCTCAAGATCATATCAGCATCAAGAATAACTATGTATTCTGCATCGATGTTTGCATGGTTGAGCCAGTGAAGCACTGCAGCAGGCTTATTAATTGCTGGATACCTAATATGAAACAGAAAATTTCAATACTTGTTATGCTCTAAATCTAAATCATTCAGAAAACTAGAAAAACTATGAACAAACAACCTCCCAATAACTTCACACTGCATGATGTATGATGTAACCATATGGTTTATCCCTATTGTGCATATATCTTTAAGCAAGCAACATTCAGCATTAGAAAAATATGAGCAATTCCGTGGCGGTAAATAAATAATCAAGATTTGTGTGGAATGAAATGTGATCACCACCAAACACATTGAATAAATGAAGATCAATATTCATCTGTATATTTAGGACATCAAAATCACAGCATGAGAGTCAAATAGTCACATCAAGCAGCTCAGGAGGTTGGAAAGATTCTGACAGGACATATCTAGAACTAAAAGCTGAAGATACTGTCGCACACAAAACACTAATGATCTTATTTTCGGGTTACAAATCACATTATGTAGCAATGATCATCACAGAAAAGTCGATTGGCCAAAAAAGAAAAACACTCAGGTGAATAACTACTTTGGCTAGTATGAAAAAAGCTTCAGTGACAATGAAAGGAATTTCAAGGAGACCAGCTCATAGAGATTCTAGTGAGATAACAGCAAGCAGCCAACTAAGAGGACTAACACCCAACATAATACAACTGAGCTTATCGAAATTACCAATCGCCAGTTAATGGATGGCGGCTCATTGATGGAACATAATGGGTGGGTGCCAAGTCATGGCCTTTATATTGTTTCAAGTCCTCATCATTACAGCTGAGAAGTCTAGTGATATTTCCAGGTTGCCCACTTGTACGGAAACTGTGCATAAGCCCTACGGTCTGCCAATCAAAGTATGGTGTGCATTCTGTGGAAAAAAGGGTATGGATTTTAGGATGTGGCTTTCTGGCATCATCATCATCATCATGTTGTTGAACGATAGCCTTATCCTCCATCATTTCTAGAGTAGCAGGATTAACAAATTTAGGCTTGGTTAGCTCGGCAAAGGTTTTGCTTTTCAAGAAACTCAAGTATTTAGACCATGCTGGTTTAGGGCAACCATTAGCTGCATGCTGCAATAAAAGACCTTCATTTAAAGTGTTCATGCACTCTACACTGAGAAACAGCCCACGCTTTTGATTAGCATCAATTTGCATCATCCTTACCTGCAAGAAGAAGTTTTTCCAATTTAAGCCCCCTAGTTAAACATAAAAATAAAGAGATGAAAAGGAAGAAAGAAAACTGATCCAACTTGTCCTGTACATAAATTAAAAATATTGGGATTGAAACTTGAGCTTAAGGAACCAGCTGGAGTCCACAAAAATGACATCAAGCTTACAATAATGAATAATGCAAACACCGATATGCTTGCTTGTCATTTGTCAACAACACTGGAATTAGTCCCAAGCCAACAAGCATAATTGCCTTTGAAAAAAGACCCTAATTTCCTCCAACAAGTTGACTTACTGACCTCCCTAGGATAAGGAGGTTCTGGAAAGAGCCGGTTACAATCATAAACAATATCATCTTCATGGTGAGCTAGTTTATTAAATGACCAATTTCCAACGCTAAAAGGCAGCCCATAGTGAAGCAGAATTGGCTCAGTTCCCTCTCGCGGAACATAACCAGGGTAAATCATCAAGTAATCATTGATCTTGTGCCGAAGTTCAACCTGGGAACAGGTGGGGAAAACCCAAAAGGGAGTCAAAGAAACGAGGAAAAAGGAAACACTCAAAGTAACCAGCAAAAACTGAATAGTCAAGCACTTAAAGCTGTGCTAGATGGGTTAGAGCAGTAAGACAAATAATAAAATTTTTTTGTGGTGCTCACAAACAAAAAAGAAAAAAGAAAGAATATGGCAGAAAACTCACTTCTGCAGCACCAAAAGAGTATCCGTACATCTCACTAATCCATCCTTTCCCATAAATATCACCGGTTATATTTGTTGCCCAGTGAGCTGTATCTTCTCTCACTTCTTCTGTTTTCGAAAGCCACATAGGTGCCAATTTTCTCAGGTCATCTATATGCATTGCCAGAAGACCACCAACTTTGTCACAAAGTTCTGGGTGTTTAGTGTGTAGTTGGGCCAAAATATTGTCACAGCCTCTTAAATATCTGGAGGAGAAATGTTGGTTACGCTTATAGAAACCTCTAACAATAAGTCATATGAAAGAAAACTAAATATACAATACAATATATATGGACTACTTAATAAGATTCAAACAAGCAAATTTCATAACTTGCCCACAATGCCAATGTCAAAAGCAAGTTAAGGTTTGAGGAAAGTCCTATTCTCTAATTTCCAATACAAACAGACAATAACCCATTCCTTCTCTGTCCAATAAAAATAATATTGAATAGAAATATTATGAAGGTAAATAAAAAGCCATAGACAACTAAAACTCCTTTATCATTGTCTCTATAAAAGTTGTAGGAAGTCATACTATTTACAAGCTGTGAACAATGTGGCTCATCTCAAGTTCTGTGTAAATGCATGAGTACCACTCTAGTTATAACTGATCGATACTAAATAAGCTGTTTCATTTCAACAGTTTGTGGGGAGTGAAAATGCAGCTTACACTATACCGCTAAGGAAAAAAGTGAATAAAATGGATAAGAAGTAAGAAATTATTAAATACCCATAATATGCTGCAACAGGTCTGCCTTTCTCTGCACCAAGTTCCCAAGGGACAATGGGGCCACGAATTATCATGTCCGCATCCAGTATCACCACCCAATCAACATTTTCTGCTTCTTTACTATGTTTAAGCCAATGAACAACTCCAGCAGGTTTGTTTATTGCAGGGTACCTGCATGGTAAATAAATGATTTATAAATTATACCTCTATCACAGAAAATGGATTTCCATTTTATAAAATGATATGCACATATCTCATTTAAGAAAAGGCAAATTTTGAAATTCATTACTGAAGTGGAATATGGGAGAGAAGAAACACAGACAAAATCAGACAATAATACCAAGGTACAACCAAACGAATGGCAGAATAATTACTTAGCTGATGTTGAATAGCCTTTAAATTCAGGTACGTGCAACTGAACATAGTTCAATAATGTGAATTCAAAGAAGACATCAGGGAAGTTTATGTCAGCCTCAAAATTAATTAAGGCATGACATAAAAATCAAGGAGTAGAAATTGTAGTGACCATAACTAAACCATCATTGCAAACCAAAGTCCAGAGCTATGCTTGAAGAAATGAATAGTTTGGCACTTTTTGGTTGAAGGCAGAAGGGGAAAAGGAAACATACACATGCACACAGAGTGCAACAAAAGTGAGAATCTTTAATGTATGTAATGTCTAGCATACTCCAGTTATCCAAATTCAACAGTATATGTAGCTCTGCATTACTTTCTAAATAAGGATATATGAGATTTGTTTCCCATCCATTTCATCCACATCCTCATTTCATAACCATTTCCATGCCTCACAATTCTGTGTACCAAACAGCCCCTTCGTTACCACAGAAATCCACAAAGTTAGCATACAAAATTTCCAAAACTACATGTTCTGACCCAGAGGTACCAACAGAAGCAGCAGTTACATAACTTTGTACAAGATAACATCATGCAGAACCAATTTTTTTAAAATAACTATCATGTCTAGCATTGGGCAATCAGAACTTAGTCAAAGATAGAAAACTTCATTTAGAAAGGCAACTAACCAAAAATTCATAATTGAATTTAAATTCCTAAAGCAGATAAAATTTGGAACAGAAGTCTACCAGTCACCAGTTCTAGGGTGTCTGCTCATTGAGGGCACCTCAAACGTGGGAGCCAAATGCATCCCTCTGTAATTTTTCTTCTCCTCATCAGTACAACTGAGAAGACGGGTAATCGGTCCTGGTTGTTTGGCCTTCCTATAGCTTTGCATGAGGCCCACTGTCTGCCAGTCAAAGTAGTTCTGGCATTCCACAGAGAACAGGGTGTGGATCCTCCATGGAGGTTTATGACTTATTTTTGCACCCCACACATGGTCAGTGCTCAAAGATACCAACAACAACACTAATAATACCAAATGTCCCGACATCATAGCTTGATTCAAGACTGGATGTCAGATGGTTATTGTCTGCAAGAATTGAATTTGATGACATCAATATTCGGTAGAACATAATGGGTTACAATACAATAGTTATTGATAAATGTGTTTGGATGCGTATATTCATAATACATCTTGATTGATTCATTCTTATATGAGTCCATTGAGAGTCAAATTGGTATAGAGAAACTTCTAGGAAACTAAACAGAAAATGTATAAACAATCATGTAAATTTAGCAAACCCTCCGTCCTTGCAAAATCATGAACACAGTACAAGAACAAAACACTTGGAAGACAAATCAGAATTTTTGGGTGAATTTAGCTAACAATGACTAAATCACTACAGCAATCATCAACAGCATAGAGAAGCAAATAAAATTTCTGCATTGAGCTTTTTTACACTACTAACACTTCCATCGTAGTTTTTAAAGTCTTGAGCTTCAGCATGTAAAAATGCAAGCAAGAAAGCATTAAGGCTTAGGCACATTATTGCATCCATGTCATGATTTGAGCTGTAGATTACAATGGCAAAGTAGTAACCAGTGAGATGTCATTATACTCCCACAGGATAAAGAAACAGAAGACAGGAGTGTCACAAGCATAATTCTACAACCTTTATAAGTAAAAATCATATACAAACAACTTTTAGATCAATGGATATCAATCACAACTTCAACAACGTAGCAGGAACCTCTTGATACAGTACTTAGTTATCAAGATCAAAACACAAAGTTGTCTAAACAAAGATGCTAGCAAGAACCCTAGCTGTAAAGATTTTTGCAGTTAGTATAGCATAAAAACCGAAGGAATGTTGGGCAATCAACAAATCCTATGTGGGAAATTCACAACATAACTCACCTGGGTCATTTCAATATCTTGAACCTGAGCATGGGTCATTCCTTTTTTACATCATTGACCATCCAAATCAAGCTCTTTAGTCCCAGACAAGCGAAAGATTAGACTCTTCCCTCCCCTGTTTTTTTCTTGAGACGAATTGTCAGATGCAGAGTTTCTGGGTAAGTGAACAATGGCTGATAGGTTTTCTTCGTCCTTATACAAGGAGACCCACAGAGAACAAGAGATTTGTAATCAGAGTAGAGAAGTTTTTGAGACGTTGACTAATCTTACAGAGGGCGATAAGGATTCAGATTTGAGACAGCGGGAGTAAAAACTAAGAATCTTCGATTCCTCATTAATAATTTGCACTGATCTGTCAAAATTGAAAAAGTCCTCGAGTTCTGTGTTTCTATCGAATATCTCTCTTCCCTTTGATAGATTAGCAAGTGAGTCCTTTTTTTAGCCTAGTAATTAAGTCGTTGTTTACAACTTCGGGTGTGTTCTTATTAACTTTTGGAGAATAGATTCTGGAGAGAATGGCTTTTGGAGAATAGATTATAGGAAAATAGATTATGGGAAAAAGTGATTTTGATAAAATGAGAGTGTTTGGATTATTTTATCATAATAGCTTTTTTCATTGTCAAATGACTAAAAAGGACATTAACTTTTATGATAATTACATATAAAGGATAAGATTATATTTTAAGTATTATTTGACATTAAATTGCATAATAATTACATAATAATTACAATAAATGAAATAAATTTGTCCAAAAATTTTTAAATTATAACATTTATCAATTATGTAATATAAAAAAATAGATGCAAAAATTATAAAATTATAACATTAGTCAATTATGTAGTAAATTACAAAATTAGATCAAACGTACATATTGAAGGCGTACACTATATTAATTTTCATCTCCTTTCACAACCTGGGTTATCTCTTGCCAAACTCACTGTATTATTCTTCATTAAATTCTTTGGAATGGTTTTGATTTTTGCAAGTGTGTCCGTGTCTTTAATTTCTGTTTTTTTTACCACTCCTGCTTAGTCTCTAAAGATATATATATATATATATATTATTATTCTTCATTAAATTCTTTGGAATGATTTTGATTTTTGCAAGTGTGTCCGTGTCTTTAATTTCTGTTTTTTTACCACTCCTGCCTAGTCTCTAAAGAGATATATATATATATATATATTATTATTATAAAAGTATATTAAAAAATTGCTAAAATAAGAAATCTTTTCTACAAAACGCCAAAGTACAAATTCCGAGTAAATGTCAATAACAGAGTAAGTCAAAATATAGATAAAATACCATTTAACATATTGTCAAAAAGAGAATATGAAAAAATACGAAAACATTCACATGACTAATGCTCTTGCGTATAATAAATGATCTGATCTCTTATCGAATCACGAAGAGATGATCTGATCTTTTAACCAGTGTGGGAAAGCTATAGCTACGCATTGTCTGTAAGATTGCGAACTTGTTCTTCCAAACCCCAAATGTTCTTTCTATTGTGCACCTGAAACTTGAATGCAAGCAATTGAAGCTTTCATACAGTAAATGAAAAAATGAATATATCAGAACAACAATTAAAATTAATAAGTGAACAAAAATAAAGATTGAAACAGAATTAAGAAGAAAAGAAATGTTAAAATACCAGATACAACGAAGCCCTATAATAAAGTTTCCTATATATACAGATACAAGCAAAACAAAGAAATTATTAGAAGAAAAGAAAGAAACATAAGAGAGAGAAACGTTCGAATTGAAGGGAAAAAATTCAACAGGAATAATGTTTAATATAGATTGTGATATTAAGGCAAGTGAAAAAATAACCAAATGGGTAGAAATTAATACGTCCATAGTTTTAAGTCAAGGAATGGATGCAAAAGAGCAATAGACTTCATGATTACAACTACTTAAGGTCAAGCAAGAAAATATTTCTCCATACTTAGATCCAGAACTAAAAGAAACTGTGTATCAACAAGTAGACGTAAGTAGAGCAATGACCACATTAGAGATTATTTTACAATGTGAGTTTGAAGGAAGAATGTTTAAGGAATTGGAAGAACAGTTAAGAAAAAGAAAAATTAGATGAAGCAAAAGGAAAAATTAGGTTGTTAAAACTTTGTAATCCAAAATACCTAGAAAACTATCTGTGTCAATTTAAAGAAATTTGGTATGAAGGTATATATGGAGATCCAGTTAATAAAGAATATAAAACTTATGCAGATATGATATTTTAAAAAATTAAAGAACCATAGGGATAAATAATACAAGAAGAATATAATACAAAATTAGAAAAGGATGGAACAAGAACCATTAGTAATACACTAGGAAGAATAGTTTTTATAAAGAAATGGTTTGAAGAAAGACAGAAAAATAGAAATGGTTTGAAGAAATGGATCGAACAATCAAGAACCATTATGCTCTTGATTGCCCTGAAAAACAAAAAATTAAAGAAAAGGTCAAAGTAATTCAAGAAATTGAAGAAAAATTTGATATACTCCCTTTTGAAGAAGTTGATTCTTATAATGAAAGTCTAGAATTATATGATTGAACAAGTGAAAGTGAAGAAGAATATGACTGTCAAGATTAATAAAGAAGACACTAGTTATGACTCAAAATTAGCTAGACAAATAGAAAAACAGGGTTTAACTCTGAAACCACAAGATATTCTTGAAACAACAATAATGCTCTTCGCAACTGTGAACTCATAAAGACCCTGTGGCAGTTTGGTAGAGAAAATTTCACTGAATAAGGCTTCATGGAAGAAAATGGAAATCAATATAGAAAATTAAATTCCCTTGAAATCATTTGAACTATTCCCAATGATTCCACCTCCTCGTGTTGAAGCAATTTTCTATTTCTAAAGAACCAAAACAATAAGCTCAGCACACTTGTTGACCCACCTCAACAGAGTTACATTGCAAAACATTGAGAAACCATTGGCCTGGTGAAGAAAAGCTCAAATTCTCCATACCAAACGCCAACACTTGGCCAACCAAACTACCCAAAATGTTCATATGTTTTTGACTCATGTGAACAAACTAAACAATTGACATCAACCTCCATATGGTGACGGGGCAAAGTCATCCTAGTAGGCAAAGCTTCATCAACCAACCTCCACAGGAACAAAGTGACTCTAGGAATGACATTGAGTCTTTTAATGTGCTTCCAAAACACATCAAAATCAATATGAAAGAAGCCATTACTTCAAGTACTGACAATGCATATATAACCATCAGACACAATGCACTTCCTCTGATTATTACACCTCCAACCAATACGGTCCCAGCCATTATTTTTAGTTTGGAAGCCACGCCTTCTGCTCTGACATTCTATAGAGTTTAAGAGGACCTATTCTATGGCATTAACTAAGTTTAGTGTTCAAAAATCGAGCAACCAATGTTCAAAATAGAATCTGAGTATCTGACCTCGCTCCAAAAAGAGAAACCAATGTTTATTAATAAAGAAATAAAACCAAGCAAGTTGAAGAATCAAAAGCATCCACACAGAGTCAGAAAATCAGATTTGGTCATCACAAGTAGAACTACCCAAACACACATAACTCTGATTTTTATCACAATCCCACACAAAGCAACAAATTTAACACCAACAAGAAAAAAAAAAGGAAAAAACAATAGCACAACCTGCGTATTGTATGAAGCAAAGTCACCACATTCAAATTTAACGTTAAAGGAGACTTGGGAGACTCACCTCACTTAGATTCTAGCAGAGGAGGAGAGCGAGCCAGGACCAGTCCACCACGAGAGCGAGCCACGACCACTCTGCCTGATTCTATCGGCTTTCTCCTTTCTCTGTTCTGTTTTCGCTCCTAGGAAGATCCCAGGACTGCCGCTTCCCCAATCTCTCAGTTCCCTCCGGTGATGGTGGCGCTGGAGTCACGTTCCTGATTCTCGCCTCATCGAACTCTCACAGTGAAGATGCTCCCGCCACAAATCAGATATGCACATGCGTACCTGGAGTCGAACCTCAGAACCACCACAGACAGAGGAATCTACACCAAAGTCGCCGGCTACATCAGGATCGCCGAAACTCTCGAAGTCGCCGGC
Source organism: Inga leiocalycina (assembly GCA_963242795.1). Classification (NCBI taxonomy): domain Eukaryota; kingdom Viridiplantae; phylum Streptophyta; class Magnoliopsida; order Fabales; family Fabaceae; genus Inga; species Inga leiocalycina. The sequence continues at coordinate 4,976,663 of OY725328.1, read as the reverse complement.
AAGATTTCTGAAGCGATTTTCCGTCTTAAATATGTTCACCGCTTCAGTTCACCGCGAGAAAAGGGAATGCATTTCAGATCGAAGGCGCGAGGCCAAGCGTTTCCGATCTGCAAGAGAATGGGAACGACAAGGGGAAGATGGGATCTGTTGACGGCTGAAGAAGAGAATGCCGACCGGAAAGGGAAACGGAGAAGGAAAGGGAAGACTCGATCGATAAATCGGAGACGAGAATGAAGGAAGACGGGAAAGGAGAAGAGAAAAATATGAAAGAAATCGCAGACGAGAATGAGGAAGACGGGAAAAGGGAAAGAGAAAAGGAAAAAAGAGACAAGCGAAAAGGACAGGGGCAGCTCGATAATTATTACTCCCAACGGTAATAATCTGTTCCCAAAAGTGATGAAAAATAGCTTATCACAGAATAGATTTTTTCCTTAAAAACGGGATTTTGGAGAAAAAACGGGATTGTCAGCAAATGGAGAGTGTTCGGATACCTTTGTGACAAAACCAAGGTTTAAGTAAATAATCACTTTTTTTTCCTTCTGCCGAACACACACTTCATCATTCACATGTCTACGTTAATGACAAACGACAACTTGTCGGGTTAGTTTTAAAGATGTCTTAACAAATGTCAAAATGTTTGGCAAAAAAAAAAAACAAATGTCAAAATGTTTGGCGAAAAAAACAAATGTCAAAAAAAACAATCAGGTGATGACACATTTTGGTGGAGGAAATCTTCTGATGGAAATTTCAGCGTCAAATTCGCTTATTCCATGATTTACTTGTCGCTCGCGGAATCCTCAGATTGTTCAGGCAACGTATCTGGAGATGGCCTATTCCTGAGAAAGTTAAATTCTTTATGTGGCAATTGTTCCAAGAAAGAGTTCCTATGAATTATATTCGCGCTAAGAGGGATGTGAGGATAAACACTGAGTGTCCGTTCGAGTGTAACTGTGAGGAATCAGCAATTCATACTTTGAGAGATTGTGAATTTGCAAGTTCTGTGTGGCTTTCTTGTATTAACTCCATTTATTACTCTGCATTTTTTTTGGAAATTTACAGGTGTGGATCAAATGGAATACGCAACACTCACCGGGTGATCATAAGATGTCTCAGTGGCCCTGGCTTAGGGTTTTCGGTTCATTATGCTGGCTAATTTGGAAGAACAAATGTAGAAGAGCTTTTGAAGGGACTAGCGACCTCCCACCTCAACTACTTCACAGAGGTCCACACTTTCTTCATGAAGGCATAGAAGAGGGGCGGCTCAGACACAAGATATTTAGAGTCCCAGACAGAGATACAGTAAGATGGAATGCTTCACCAGTGGGTTTTGTTTGGGTCGATGTGGATGCTGCGGTAGATGAGCACAGAAATTCTGCAGTTGGAGGAGTGATTTGTGATAGCTCAGGAGCTTGGATTTGCGGTTTTCAACAGAATACAGGATTTACTTTTGGCTCAACAGCTTCCAAGATTCAAGCCATTAGAACTGGTCCTTTTTTTTTTTGAACAATGAATTGGTCTTCAAACTTGCAAATCCATGAATCTTAGAAAGATCAAGTTATACACTGACTTAACGGAAGCAATTTAACTGTTATTCCAGTCAGGCGGCCAATACCATCCCCTTCAGAACGAGTTAGAGGAAGTAAGACAACTAATCTATAGGAATTGGGATTTAGAAATTTACCACTGTCATAGAGAATCCCTTACATGTGCTGATTTTTTGGCAAAGGAGGCCCTAGATTCGAACAATGATCTGTCATTCTTGCAACACCCGCCAGATTTTTATTTGCTCCAAATGTTAGCTGATTTCAACTAAAATTTGGTCTCACTAGTATTTACTGTACGCACGACTACTGTAACGGCCCGTCGTGGCCCCAAAAGTCTTTTCTCTTGTCATTGCAATTCAAAAAAAAAAAGGATTACTATCAGGAAAAAATAGACAAAAAGGCCAATTGTTATTATGTTAAAATTTACTATTTAATTGACGGTTTACAATTATATAAAATTTTAAGCTGATATTTTATACTAATTTTTTGTTAGTTTGCTTGAAGTGGATGCAAGAATTTTGTCCTGGTAGGCAACTTCTTGTGCTTTTGTCGGTTTTGTTTGTGAATGGTGTCTAATCGATTTGAGATAATTAATTAATTATATATATAGGCGAATTTGTGTAGGAAACAAGATATCATATTATTTTTAAGAATAATCCTGTACTTATTTAGAATACTGATTGAAATGCTTAAAAACAGTTTTTCAATCGTGATTTACGTCATATAAGATAAATATGTAAAAGAAATTTTATCTCGATTTACATAAAAAATAACTTATAAACAATCCAAACGACATATTAAATATACCCATATTGACATATAAATCTACCCATCCGCTTCGCGTTGCTTTTTTTAAGTTTACGTAAAAAGAATATAGAGATACTTTTTAAAAACTAAGATGCATTGCCCTTACGAGAAAATGTCCCTTTTTTTAGTAAATTTTATTAATCGCAAAATCATAATATATTCACTAATAGCTAGAGCCAGTCAATACTCTCATAAATAAAAAACCTATTCTTACAACCTGTCTCACGATCCAAACCAATAAAGAAACAACTAACATAGTTATAATAAGGTTGTCAAACTCAGACACCCACGCAAATAAACGTAAACTTGTAAAAGTTTATTTTTAATATTAAATACGTATTAATGGTATATAATTAAAATATAAAAATGATAATAATTTGATTTAAATATATTGTAAATCCAAATAATTATAATTAAATTCATCAATATTTATAATTTATCATATTTTTGGGATAAATTTATCATACTTAATAAAGAATTTTTTATAAAATTCATATATAAAGTCATTGAGCATGATGAAATTAAAAAAGTTAATATGACTTTAATAATAAGCTAACTCAATTTTATAAGTTATAAATGTAAAAACAGTAAATTTAGTGTGTGGACTCACGAGTTTAACCAAATTTACAACTAACTCAGATTTACCAGTGATTCGACTCGATTTTATAAGCTAGAAACATAAAAAATATAAGCTCAAAAAATTAACTCACAAGTTTGACAACAATATACAAAATTTACTACCTTCATTGAGTATGATAAATAATAAATATTGACCGATTTTATTTCAATTGTTTTGATTTGAAATATATTTAAATCAGATTGTTGCTATTTTTATATTTTAATTAATTAATTATACATCATTATCATTTATGACTATTGATTGATAAATATAAACGCTTAGCAGTTTACTATTTGAATTCACATTATGAGCTTGTGTCATTATCATGAATTTAGTTAAGCTAATGAATTTCAGTATTTCACAACCTTGGCGGTGATTATAAGAATTAGCTATTAGTTATTGACATATACCACTCTGATCTTATTTATAAATCATTTTTAATTAAATCTTGTATACCAAAGAGAAGTAGTTAATTCAATGGTTATGGGGTAAATTTTCAACTATGCCACATTTATAAATGAGTATTTTTCAACTCTTTCTTCTCTATCTATCTTTAAATTGTTTCTTTAAAAGACAACACCGGTATCTTTATTAACAACACCGTATTTTACATTAACAATTTTACCTTCTTCTTTCACAACTCTGTATCTCAAATATGGTGTTGTTAATAAAGAGATAGGTGTTGTTATTGGCCTTGAAACTTGTTAATTTCAAACTTATCCATAGCATGTGTTGGGTTTTGAGATATGAAGTTATGAAATAAGAAAGTAAAGTTGTTAATATAAAATATGATGTTGTTAATATAGAGACCGGCATTGTTATTGACCCCTGAAACTTGTGAATTTCAAACTTATCACTGGGATGTGTTGACTTTTGAGATATGAAGTTGTGAAACAAAAAAGTTAAGTTGTTAATGTAAAATATGGTGTTGTTATTGTGAGAAAAGAATGTGGAATTGTTAGTGTAAAATACGATGTTGTTAATAAAAAAAAACATGTGTTGTTATTCCGGGTTGAGAGAAAGGGATAGCTGAAAGGCAAGGGCATCTTTTCACCAAGATTTCATAATCTCATATTCCTCCACCATACTGACACCTCACAGACTTAGGATTTTGGAATTTCACAATTCTAATTTATCCTTTTGTATATTCCAACGTATTTTTCTTGAATTTTCTCTTATCCATATGTGGCTCTTGGATTATTAGAATGCCTGCCATGAATTGATCCAGGTAACTGGAAGATTATTAATTGGTTGGTGGTACTTAAGTAAAGCCTTTGATTAATTAGCCTTCAACTTTTTTTTTTTTATTTGCCTTAGGATGTACTCCAGCTATATACCTATAGGGCCACCGTTATTTAATAATCATTGAATGGTATGATGTGTACCCTACAATTATTATTATTATTATCTGCGTTAGGTTTTGTGTATTTCTGAATTTTTCTTTCTTTATTTAAAATATTAATACTACTCACCGTTTTCCTGTTTGTTATTTTAAAGTTGTATTAGGTTGCAAGGGTTTGATGAAGTTAACTTGGCTGCTAATAAAGTAGACGTAAACCGAATAAAGTGATTGTTTAGAATAGTAATTGAAATGTTTGAAAGCAGCTTTTCAATCATGATTTACGGTATATGATGTAAGTATGTGAGAGGAGTTTTATCTCGATTTACTTAAAAAATAACTTATAAACAATCCAAACGTCATACCAAACATACCCAAAAGCTTGATAATTGGCTTCTCGGGTATGATATTTGTTTGATTTTCAAGATAATGATCACTTCAATGGTTAATAAGGGACAATTATATTCAAATCCTACATAAAAGAAAAAATAAATAAAAGTCTCTGAAGTTATTAATAACAAGTTGAGAGGCATCTATTGATAATTTCAATAATCATTTCTTAATTTTTTTCCTATTATATATGACTTGAATGTAATTGTCCAATACCCAATTAACTTTCCTAATGAGAAATGAGAATTGGGGAGTTGGGGGGTGAGGAAATAACTTTTTTTTTTAATCACAACGTGACCGGATTCGAATCGGGAAGGAGGAGGAAGTGCTTAAAAGCATTTTAGTGACCATGGCGTCTAGTGGCCCTGATGAGGGAATAACTCTTTCTAGGTGATGTGATGGCTCTCAACGAAAAAAAAGAATAAAGAGATCAGATTTGTTCCACTGAATCACACAAAAAGAGCTTATTTTTGGGTAATAAGTGCTTATAATTCGTGATTCATGGTATACGAGGTAAGTATGTGAAAGGAGTTTTTTCTCGGCTTGCGTAATAAGGACTTATTTCTCAAATTTAAGCTTTTCCAAACACACCAAAAATATTACCAACTCCTGTATGGAATCAAACTTTGCCAAATTTGATTTGTTTATTTGCAAAAGCCGGAATCATCCTGAAGTCTGCCGTAACTCTTATGTTAGATGTGTTTGGAGATGCAATTCAATCTATTTTATTTTAGGGTTACTGTACAAATTTATTTCAAAAGCTTTTGATGAAAATCAGTATCATTTTGAAAATTTTTTCAGGTTTAATGTTATCTCAAAGGTTTCAAAACATAACATTGTTATCTGTTAAAACACTATCGTTGATTGTTAATTTTTTAAGGGTGGGGGTAACATTGTTCAATTTTAACATTTTCGAGACAACATTGAACCTATAAAAAGCTTCTAGGGTAATATTACTCCTCAGCAAAAACTTTCGGGACAAATTTACACCTTAACTCTTTATTTTAGTTTAAAAAATAACATCAGAAGTACATAACCTAAATGTTTTAGGAAAAATGACAAACAAAAATTAGAAATTGAAAAATCTCAAATCAAATTTATTACATAATGAATAAAGTAATGACGACTTTTGATAAATAATTTGCAACTCATTTTTATGAAAAATATCTTATTTGGGATTATGTAGTCTTCAAATTCTTTTTCTGTCATTTTTCTAATATTTTAATATTATAAATTATTTTACATGTTATACAAATTCATAAAATAATTATGAATATCTTTAAGTATAATAAAAATGTATTTAACCACACAAACCCTCATATCTCTTGATTGTTTATATTTAGCGTACTTACATGCAATAAGGAAAATTTAAAAGTAAGTTGTATCATTCATAACGTATAAATAATATAATATATTAATACATAATATGTGGGTGTGTGTGTAGTTTTAGCTTTTCATTTGGACAGAACAATGTGCTTATCGTTTGAGGTTAGAGCAACTAAATTTAAGAACGTCGGGGTTTGACGTGGCTTGGTAATATTCAGTCTTCTTAAATGCTATTATCTCTTGTTGTTAATATAAGATTTAATTAGAGGTATTATTTTTATCCCTTAAATTTAAAAAATATATTTGTAGTTCTTAAAAAATAATAAATTAACTAATATTTGTTGGCTGACATGTAAACTACAATTATTTGATGTGATACATTTTTATTGGGTAAAGTATATTAGAGTTAGCCCTGCATTTCAATTTCTCTTTGTCAACATCGCCCGATCAAACGCTTGGTCAGCATTTTTCATTAATAACATTAATGTTGTCAAACTTCAACGACTAACAGTGTGTTTTTTAAATTTAAGGGACTAAAATGATACCTCATATAAACTTAAAGGATCATAAATATACTTCAGTCTTACTAGTATTATATTATGAATTTAGGCAATCGCAAAGAGTAATCTCAAATGTGTATTAAAAAAAAGGGTTAAGGTGCAAAAATGCATATGAGGTTTTGTCAAAAGTGCAATCAACACCAAATGCTTTTTTTAGGTACAAAAGTAACTATGAGGTTATAAATAAGGTGCAAAAGTCACAGTAGGTGTTAGATGGGAGCTTCTGACCGTTAAAGGCAATTATCTGGCTAACTTTGCTGACGTGTCTGCTGACTCAGATGCTGACTGGGATGATGATTGGGATTAATGAGAAATGTCAGAAAACGCATGAAATGGGTTATGCACTTGTGTGAAAGAAATCAGAAACTTTGAGCAAAAAAAAAAAGAAATCAGAAACAGAGTGAAGCGACGAAGCTCGTGTCAACGAAAGCAACATCAAGAATCCTAGGGCAAGCCACACACAATCATGAACGAATCGGAGGGAGAGGGTTCCGAAATCTGTTCCGACGGTGACGGAATGGCTCCATCCTCGACTTCGAGTATGCTCCTGTCGACCTTGAAGGGAGAGGGTTCTGATTAAAGGAATCTGGGGCGAAGAATTGTGAAGCACACCTGGGGCGAAAATCTCCAACGGTGCCAAAATACCAAGCACGAGCAACAACGGTGAAGGAATCGGAGGGAGAGGCTTCCCATTAAAGAAAGCGTCGGTATACACGACGACCAAGTTGGATCAGCGACGACAGCGAGATCGGAGGCGAGTTTAAGGCTTCAATTTGAGGCAAATAATTCAGTAAAGAAATCCTTGGTAAGTCTAATTTGGGACCCCTAATCTTTTGTTTTGATGTGTGTAAAGCGAAATGGCAGTGTGTGTAGTGACGATTGCATTGGCATTGTATTGTGTGCAGTGACGATGGAATCGAACAAGAAGGAAAAAGTGGGAATAGAAGAAGAAAGCATCGAAGGAAATCGTGACAGGTCAGTAACAAAAGCTTGTGAGGTTTATGAGTTGGAAAAGAAGGGTTGGGAAGAGAGTAAGGCACGTTTAAGGGGTGGGCATAGAACAGTGGTTGAGCAAGATGTGATTGATGATCTTGAAGTGTTAGATGAATTTGATGATATTGAATACTTGGGTGAGGAAGGGGAAGATGGTTATGATAGTGGAATTTACAAAGGGAAAGAAAAGTTGACAAGTGTAGAGGGAGATGACAGAGATGACAGTGATGCTAATGTTGGAGAGGATAATAGGTTAGATGATGATAATGCTAGTGATGATGCGGCCTATTTGGGCTAAAGTTTGAGTTGCGATACAGATGAGAGTGTGTTTGATGATTTTGAAATTGGGGAGTTGAGTGTGGATAGTGATGATGATGAGGAATTGGGCCCCGAATTAGACCATAAGCCTCTACTACAGGTGACAGCCCTTCAAGAGGCCGAAGCCTCAAGCAGTATGCCTTTTTTTACAGTGGGAATGACATATGGTGACAAAAGTGAGTTAAAGAGGGCTGTAGATAAGTATGCAATAAGTCGTGGAGTCAACCTAAAAATAGTGAGAAGTGATAAGAAGACCATGAAAGTGATATGTGAAGATGGATGCCCATTTTCACTATATGCATCAAAGTATGGGTTAAGTGTAGGGTTTCAGGTTAAGTCTTTATATGATGAGCATAATTGTGCTCGTGTGTATGACAACCCAAGAGCTTCAAACATGTGGTTGGCAGAGCACTTCAAGGAGAAAGTGCAAGAAGCACCTAAATTCAAGACAACTGATATGAAGAAGGAGGTGCAGAGGGAATTAAAAGTTAATGTTAGTATACATAAATGTAAGAGAGCGAAGAGGATGATCATGAAAGAGATGGAGGGCAGTTTCAAAGATGAATTTGCCAAGTTAGAAGCCTATTACAATGAATTGAAAATATCAAACCCTGGTTCAGATGTAAGTGTTGAGTTGAGCGAAGAGGCTTTAGAACATGGAAGAAGGGTTTTCAAAAGAATGTACTTAAGTTTTAATGCTTCGAAGGTAAATTGAACTTGAACTTCTGTTTAAAGATTTCACTTGACAATTAACTTGAAGGTTTAATCTGTTTTTTGCTAACAACCATGTACATTCTAATGTTTTCGTAGGTTGGGTGGAAAGCAGGATGTAGGCCTTTTATTGGGGTGGATGGGACATTCTTGAAAGGAGAATCAAGGGGAATTTTGCTTATAGCCGTGAGTCTTGATGGAAACGATGCATTGTACCCTATTGCTTTCGGGTTGGTTGAAAAGGAAAATGAACTTCACTGGACTTGGTTCTTGGAAAGGATCCGTAGCTCTCTGGAGCTACATAATGGGGAGTTTGTAACCCTCATGTCGGATATGCAAAAGTTTACTATATATCCATCATATCAAATGCAAAGTTTTATAGTTTTTGTTAGTTTTACTGCTGTTAGGTTTTTATTACTTCTGTTGTGTTACTTGTGTTGTATAATAAAAAGCAGATTCCCTCATGTCAACTTTAGTTAGTTTTGACTTGTATTGTCTCTTACTAGTTTCATTTTTTTTTTGTTAATTTTAGTTAGTTTTTATCACTTCTGCTGTGTTAATATTTCAATTGTTGTTTCATGTCAATTTTAGTTAGTTTTTATTGCTTCTGCTGTGTTAATATTTCAATTGCTGTTTCATGTCAATTTTAGTTAGTTTTTATCACTTCTGCTGTGTTAATATTTCAATTGCTGTTTCATGTCAATTTTAGTTAGTTTTTATTGCTTCTGCTGTGTTACTATTTCAATTGCTGTTTCATTTTTGTTTGTTTATGGTAGGGCTTGGTGAATGCTGTGAGTGAGGTACTTCCAAGAGCTGAGCACAAACTTTGTGCACGGCATATTTATGCAAATTGGAGCAAGAAATGGAGAGGGAATGAGTTTAAAAAAAATTTTCTCTTGTGCATGGAGTACGTTCGTGGAAGAGTTTAAAGACAATCTAAATGCTCTTGGTTCATTGAGAAAAGAAGCTGCTACAGATGCCGTGACATATAGTGTCAATGCGTGGGTAAGAGCTTATTTCTCTAGTAGATGCAAGTCTTGGGTTGTGGACAACAACTTGAGTGAGTCTTTAAATGCGTGGATCGATGAGTATAGGTTTCTTCCAGTCATAAGGATGTTTGATGGAATTAGACTTAAGATGATGACAAAATGGGCAGAGAGTGAGGTAAATGTTAGGAATTGGAGTGGAGGTTATAGTCCAAAGTGTATAGAGCTCTTTGAGGCTAATAGATACCTTGCAGTTAATTGTAGAGTATTCTTTAATGGGGATCAGGGATATGAGGTTGTAAAGGGGCAAGATAGACACTCTGTTCACCTCTCTAGGTCTATGTGTACATGTAGGGCATGGGATTTGACAGGAATCCCTTGTCAACATGCCATTTGCGCAATGTATCATGCGAAAGTTGACCCAAAGTCTCATATCTCACATTATTATCACAAGGACACTTATCTAGCGAGCTATAGAAGTAAGCTCCAACCAGTGAGGGGAAAAAATTTTGGGACACCAAAACCTTCAAGCCAATGCTTCCACCTCCCACTTGTAACTTACGTGGAAGGCCTCAAAAGAAGAGAAAAAGAACTGAGGAAGCTGAAAGAAGAAGGAAGAAGTTTACTCCTGGACCTGTGCCACCTCCATCCAATGCACCTCAAAGTCAACTGCAACGATTAACTAGGCGTGGTAAGATTCACAAGTGTAGTGTGTGCAATAAAAAGGGACATAACAAATCCACATGTGGACAGGTAAGTCATTTGATCTGTCAATCTTGTTAGAAGTGCATGAAAGTTGCGTTTGAGCTTGCTAATTCTGGACTGTAGCCTCATTTGTTAAGTGCATGAAAAAAAATTACTAATTCCAAAATGGAATATTATAAGTTAAAAAAACAAGTGTTTCTTTTGTTCTGTCTTTTTTCTGTCACAGAATATATGCGGAAGCACAGAAGTGAGAGTAGCTTCCAATGGTGTATTAATTTTTTGCCTTTTTTATTCTTGTTTCAGTTTTACTCTGCCGCTGCTTGTGTACTTCATTTAATTAAAAATCCAAAATGTGAAAGCATAGATTCATATAACTCAAATACTCACAAGATTCACAAATGTGAAAGCATAGATTCACAAATGTGTATAATGCAGTCCAGCATATAATGTAGTCGAACAAGAGAAGAGATTATAAATCAAATCTAGTCCATAATATGAGCACTTAGTGGAGAGATTTCATGACTAACCAAGTCTGATAGTGATCAAATTAATTCCAAAGTCTATGTAGCACTTATGTTTATCCTGACAATCGTTATTACTTATTCCCTACCATTTCTCTAAGTACATAAACATCAATTCTGGTTTGCGGGCTTTTCATGGAATGTAATTTCTGGTTTGCAAAAAATTCTGGTTTGCTAATTCTGTCATGGAATGTAATTTCTGGTTTGCAAAAAATTCTGGTTTGCTAATTCTGTCATGGAATGTAATTTCTGGTTTGCAAAAAAAATTCTGGTTTGCGGATAGTTGAAGTTGCTAATTCTCTGAAGTTGCGGAATGTAATCTTTGAGTACATAAACATCAATTCTGGTTTGCTAATTCTGTCATGGAATGTAATTTCTGGTTTGCAAAAAATTCTAGTTTGCTAATTCTGTCATGGAATGTAATTTCTGGTTTGCAAAAAATTCTGGTTTGCTAATTCTGGTTTGCTTTTACATTCTTCAGGCTCCTTCTACCAGTAGGCCTCAGAATAACAGCAAAAACAAAACTGTACATACCCAAGAGCCCCCACAACCATCCCAACCAACCCAAGAGCCCCCACAACCATCTCAACCAACCTAAGAGCCCCCACAAGCACAAGCATCCCAACCAACCCAGAATTCTCACACAGCACCTATGCCCGCTGCTTCATCCCAACGAAAATCTGCAGCAAATAGGCGCTCCTATAAGTCAACAGCTCAATATGGGTTTGGTGTACAATATGAAGAAAGCACTGGCCGCACTGTTTACAATGTTAGTTTATCCTTACATGCATCTTTGACAATCTTGATATTTTTTTATCGTTACTGTTTACAATATGAAGAAAGGCTATTCTGATATTTTTTTATCCTTCTCATTTTGCAGCCAGGCCTGTCATCTGAGGTGGTGATTGAAGAGGGGACAGCACTAGAATATATGCATCATTATGAAGACCCACAAACAAAATTCCCTATTCCTAATGAAAAGGAATTGAGAATGTCAAGGGCTACAACCTCTAGTGCACCAGAAGGATCGAGGTTGATTCAGTTTGAGCCTCAACCGACAGACTTACCATTTCAACCACGAGGTCTACAATGGTTGGGCCAACCATGTGTCACAACAAGACAACTCTTGGCACAGAGACAAAGTCAAACTCACAAGACCAAAGACAAATCAAAGAAGACATATATATAGCTTTTGTGTATTCTTGCCACTTTTGTAAAAGTCATATGGCTATTTTGATTTGCTCTGCACTTTTTCAGTTATCTTAACACCTTATGTAGAGGCTATTTTGAGTACATGTCTGGGTGAAACTAAAACACTTGATTTTGATTTTATGTAGCTTTTGTTAGCATGTACATGCCACTCTACCAGGTTTATGCCAGGTTGTTTATATGTATGCACTCTAATATGTGCGTTGATATAAGCTATGAACAAGGTTAATTGTAGTATACCTATTTTTCTCCTCAAACTTGTACAGGTATATTGTTCTTACAGTTTGTATGGTATCCTCTTGAGTCATTTTTGAACTTGAGGATAGTTGAAGTTGAGGATAGGCAATAACATTGATATAAGCAAATATGCATTTGCTTTTAACATTTATAATATGCAAGCTAATAATGATTCTGCGTTGAACATTTATATCCATGAACAAAAAAAAGATAAGTCATTTTTCCTTCACTTACTAACATTACAATTTAAAAGAGTTCTTATAATAAATTACAAAACACATTCAACCTTGCTTAGTAACATTTTGTCTTTCTACACGTTCAATAACCATTCACCCTATACAATGGGCTTACAAAACAACCAACCACACCCAAGTGATGATCAATATGACCATTGCAACTTTGAACTTCATCTCCGCTCTCCCATATGAGGCTTTCAACTTTCTCACCTCACGATGGATTGAAACAAGCTCATCATATAACTTCTTAGCATCTTTCCCTATTTGAAGTTGTCTTCTTTCATCATATAGCTTGTCTATGTCATTGAGTAAATCTTTTATCACTTCATTTGCCCTTCCCCCAAATTCACCATCGTGCCAGGCAAAAAAACCACAGCCCCCATCCTGTTAACAAGCAATATCATATTAGTGATGGGAACTTTGTGTTCCAAATTGCTACACAATTAACACAAATAGCAGAAGTAATGTATATTAGTGAAGTACTTGTCCGATCCTCATTTACTCACTCTGATTCTCCCACACCAATCAGTTCATTATATTGGTGACACCAAATTTCATATCCACTGTCTTAAGTGCCTCAGATTTTTTCCCACGAATTTTTTTAAAAATTTAAATTCAATTACAGTTTGAAGGGGGAAAAGCTACTCTAAAAAAACGATAATCACATTCTTCTGATTTCAAAGAACGGACATAATATATGCATATAAATTACATAACGCCACGCCTTGCTTTATTGGTTTGGTATAAAATTACATTCTTCTGATAATCACATTCTCATTAAGGATTTCATTATGATTAACATCGTGGGAATCCCTTCTGAAACTCCATCATCAACATGTCTTATAACAAAATTAATGAATTTCATTTCTGGATTTAACCACCAAAAAAGCACACTGCTATTATACATATGATTAATCACCTGGTAGTAATTTCGGCAACCGTAGAACCGCCTACCTGGGTTGCCTTCCATCCAGGACGTCCACCGTGGAGCAACAAAGCCGTGATGGCATACTCTCGTCGGACCCTCATACTCCTCCTCGCGACTGGGCTGCCTCATCAAAACAACCCTTCTTCTGCATCTTCCCGTACTCGAAGTCGAGGATGGAGCCATTCCGTTGCCGTCGGAACAGATTTCGGAACCCTCTCCCTCTGATTCGTTCACGATTGTGTGTGGCTTGCCCTAGGATTCTTGATGTTGCTTTCGTCGACACGAGCTTCGTCGCTTCACTCTGTTTCTGATTTCTTTTTTTTTTTTTGCTCAAAGTTTCTGATTTCTTTCACATAAGTGCATAACCCATTTCATGCGTTTTCTGACATTTCTCATTAATCCCAATCATCATCCCAGTCAGCATCTGAGTCAGCAGACACGTCAGCAAAGTTAACCAGATAAGTTACCTTTAACGGTCAGAAGTTCCCATCTAACACCTTCTGTGACTTTTGCACCTTATTTATAACCTCATAGTTACTTTTGCACCTAAAAAAAGCATTTGGTGTTGATTGCACTTTTGACAAAACCTCATATAAACTTAAAGGATCATAAATATACTTCAGTCTTACTAGTATTATATTATGAATTTAGGCAATCGCAAACAGTAATCTCAAATGTGTATAAAAAAACAGTAATCTCAGTTGCAAACTGAAAGTTACATTTCAAACTTAATTAACTTATTTATAATTAAAATTACTGAATCTGCAGTTGTTTGCAGATCATTTCTCATAAAAATCTGTCAGATACTTTATTATCATTAATCTGCTTTTTGGGGACCCCTCTGTGATTCTTCATTTGGAAATGAGCATTTCATTTGTTCATGGACCTGAATAGTATAATTTTTCTTGGATATGAAAACCGGCCCAATTCTGTGGATCTAGCCCAATTTCACCTTTCGTGTATTGAGCTTAGGTGTTGGCCCAATTGAATATTCACCTGAGCCTTTTTCTTTTTCTTTTTTGGTGGTTAAAAAGTTTAGATAAGTTAATCTCAAAACTCATTAAGGTCAAAGTATACCTCCGGACTCAATAAATACTTACATAGGCACTTACAAATCACCTACAAATAAAATCCTTACATCGGTGGGATTTAAACTCACAACCTTATAATTATAAACCAGACCTCTTACCAATTGGACCAACCTTTATTGACGAGTCAGCCATTTTTCTAGTAAGCAATATCTAGAATTATAGATAATTCCGAATTGTTAGGCCCACAAAAAACACTCTACTGGAAGGTGTCTGACCAAAAAAGGAACTCTGTTTGAAGATGAGCGGTTTAAAAATAAGAATTTTGTATTATTGAAAGAGTTTCCGCGTGAGCCTTCATTTATGACCTAAAACAATTTTGCTGGGTCAAAAGTAAGCCGTGAACTATTTCAGACTGGAAAAAAAATTAAACCAATGGCGGTAAAGAGTAAAGACAAAAGTCAAAACTTTTGTTCATAGAAACAAAACTATATTTATTATTGTATTAAAAAATTATTAATTGTTAATCTTGTTTCCATGCCAACAGGATTATACTGCTTATCATTTATTTCGAGTAATTCTGTTTAACAGAAAGTAAACAAATGAATTAAAACACCATTTTAATGAAAGTGATGGGGAAGCTGGCGCGTTTTCATGGTTGGGACTTGGTATATCTACATTAGAATCTGGGGGAAGTACTTGATTATTTAATTTTGACACAAAATTATCTTCTTTGGTCTACTAATATTTAATTTGATTATTTAAATTTGAAACATTACCGCTTTGTAACTAATTTAGTCAAAGCGTGTCCTTCTCAGATGCAAGAACAATGCTCATATTTAATTGGACCTACTATACTCAATTATTCTTTAATTTTAATATCAAGGGGTCTTGATCCAGCCTATCACACATACTATACTTATTCCCCCCTTGTTAGGTGTGTGTGTGTGTGTGACTTAATTAGAAAGTTTGTGTTGGTATTATATCTAATATCTCAGTTTGTATTGTTTCTCAAGTTTATGACATTTTCTCCAAACCATCGATATCAACTATATATGTTAAAGATGGGTTTTTACATTGGGTTAGTTCCTCTTACAAATTATTTTTTCTGGTCGTCAATATAAAACATATTTATATAATTTGATTAGATTAAGGAAGTTAACAGAGTTAGTTAGTATGACATGTAGTTTATAAAATACCTCAGTACTCTTTCTTAATTCCCTCACTCCCTCTCCTCATCGATCATTATTAAAAAAAATTTACAACTTTACCCATATTAAATGGGATTTTGAATGAAAGAGAAATACAATAACTCATATTTAAACATTAATTATAAAAATAAAATCAATAAAAATATGAATTGATCTAAAAATGATTTATATCATAGATTAAACCATTTTCCTAAAAGCGAGTTATATTTATAAATCCGACGGAGTATATTATGAATCATCTAGTTGTTTTTTATCGATTGACTTGTATCTTGGATTGAATCGGGCAAACAAATATCTTGGATTGAAAAGTTCTAGTGTGAAAAAAAAAAAGGTGACCTGTCACTGATTATGTGATAATGAGAGGTGGCGTCCTGATCTCTACCTCTTCATCTCCTCCAGCCTACCACGATCCAACTGTAAGCAGGGAATGTTTTCACGGAGCAGGCCGGTTTCCCCAAAACGACAACGTGATTGACATAATGAGAGGAGAATTACTTACACACTTTAGGAGTATTATATATATATCTTAATTAATTAAAATGTAATAACTTATCTTATTTCGATCATATATGATCTATGAGTCATCCGGAAATATTTAAATTTTATGATTTTTTTTAAAAAAATAACTCTTGAGAGGAAATTGTGTTTTTTATTTTTCTAACCTATAAAGTTTATGTTTTCTAAAATTATTAAATTTAAATTTTTTTAAATAATTCATCTATTATGTAAAATTAAAATAACATAAATTATTATATTTTAATTAATTAAAATACATACGGGATGACACTCTTATAATAGGTAGGTATTTTTGGAATGAGAGTGGCCGCCACTTCATCCCCTGACCGTTGAATGGTCGGCTTTTTGGGGTTCTAGGAAAAAACGCGGATCTAAATGCACACGCCAAACACGTTACCAAGAGTCCCCCATCCCCGCTTTTAATTAATCACAAATTTCGGGCTTAAACCGCATTAAAATAAAAGGCAGTCCCACTAAATGCAGTTCACGTGCTCCCTCACGTGGGCCCCGCCTAAGCATGGTCCCCCCACTAGATTCATGTGCATGTCATGTGATCCTCACGAGTCTCGTCCCGCTCCGCTCTGATAAAATGGCCTCAGATCGCGACACGTGGAGAACAGTGATCGGATATGCGGCACGTGTGACGCGTGAGGCTGTGTGAAACGTGTTGGTTTTCGGGAGAGAAGAAGCCGCCCATGATGCGTGAAGACTGACGGATGGGATGAGAGAGAAAGGGGATTTGTTTCACGCGCTAGGTAGTACGGTTTCCTTAACTTTCTTATCCGGAAAAAGCGGAGTTAGCGTGCTTTTTGGAAAAAGAAGCGGTGAATCTTGCTTTCATGTTTTCGACGCTGTTTCTGGGATTTGGGGATTGGGTATAAATGTATAATTGCTCGGCGCGGGTTTGAATTAACGGTAGAAAAATATGTTTATATAAATTAAGAAAAAATTTCTCTGATAAATTTATATTTTTATTATAATAAATCATGTTATAAAAATAATTTCTATTGTTAATTTAAATAAATATTTATATTTTTTTATAAATCATTTATATTCTATTTTCATTTATATTCGATACTGTTTTTGGGATTTGTGGATTGCGTTGCACATACCGGCTTAGGGCGTGTTTGATCTCATAGTGGAAAAACATATTTATATAAATTGAGAAAAAATTTATCTCATAAACTTATTTTATATATTGTAAATCATATTAAAAAAATAGTTTCTACCACTAATTCAAACAAATATTTATTCTTTTTTGTAAGTCACTTATATTCTATTTTCATAAATTAAAAAAAATATTAAATGAATAAATTCTTTTAGATTTGCTTTTATTTATGAAAAAGTGTACATTTTCACTCACATCTTTTTATTTTATACATTTACATCTCTATCCCTTATCTCTTTCTCATGTGCCCAGCCATAGTGAATAAGGGTAAAATTGATAAGTGACTTACTCCCTCTGATCTACAATATCAGGCACTTCTAAAAGAAAGGTATGATCCAAAATATAAATAATCTCCAGTTTAATTAATGTTCCTTTTCTTGTTTCGCCCATATGGTTAATACTCACTTTTTAACTTTATCCACTCACTATATCCTCTCTCTCTAAAATAATATTTTCTATGCAATTAAACACATTTCATAATAAAGGTATAAGTGAAAAAAAATATTTTATGATATATTAAATAACTTAACTGTCATCTCTTATTTCTCATTATATAGTTGGAGTGCCTTTGGTGGACCTGAGGAAGCATATTTTGAGCAAAATATTTTGGGTACAAGTGAGTAGTACTGTACATCAATATTCATACATTACTTTCCTTTCCTTGTTTGGTTCCTCGACAAGGACTTTATTTTCAATGTTCTTCTTGTGTCTTAGGAGCAACTTGCGACTGAAACATAGTGTTCGTTTGGAATAATTTATTTTTTAATAATAAATGTTTATAAATTATGATTTACGGTATACGAGGTAAATATGTGAGAGGAGTTTTATCTCAGTTTACGTAATAAAGACTTATATTATTTAAAATTAAGTGATATCAAATATAGGCACAAATATCAACAAAACGCGATTTTTCTAAAAAGAATTGATTTGGTTATCTTGATTTTAGTATTTTGCCTTGACAAAGTAGACAGGGATAGGGAAAAGAAAATAGTGAACTGATCCCTCTTCTTTTTATAAAGCCGAAAAAAAAAAAGGTTATGATTTGCAAATTTTTTGGAATCTTTTAATTTCAAATTAGGCTTACCTTTTTTTTTTTACTATTTTTATTGTTTATTAATAATCTCAATTTACTCTTAAGGTATAATTAGGAGAATACTCAAGTCAGAGGTGTTTTAGTTTAGGAAAATAATAATTATATCTGAAAAGATTAGTTTAATTATAGTAAAGTCCCAAAATAACTTCTAGTTACCATTTGCATTTGCAACTTATGGAGGAGGTTGAAAATTATTCTATCTGAGTTGCAAAGGAGGAAAAAAAACACGATTTCCAGGTAATTGCTATGGGAGTTAATTATCATTAAATTGATTTTTGGGATCCAAATCATCCAATTATCATGTCATCTAAGTTTTACTATCACTTGTTTTATTTAATTATTTAAATTTTTTTAGCCGAGTATAGTGATTTCTTTTTTCTTTTCTTCCCCTTCTGACCATAAGCATCTAAGGAGTTGAATTATTAATTACCAAATGAATTCTTCAACTTTTAATTTTTGAACACGAACAGATAGATTTGCACAATTCATTTTCTAAATTATAAATAGTGATTAAAAAACTGTCATTTATTTCTAATAGATTAACTAAACGGATCTTGGTGTGATAAACAAAATCTAACAATAAATCGTTCTATTCAGGGCCTAAGAATAATTCAATTTCAACATAAAATTATTTTATATTCATTATTAATTAGTTACTGGTATGAAAAATAAATACTTTTATTTCTTGATCATCCAAAAAAAATGAGTTCCACTAGGGGTTTTCTTTGTTACCCATGTGTGTCCTTATATTAAAAATAATCTTATTTAAAGTATTGTCAGGTCACTACGTGTATATACATTTGTTGGGGGAGATTGAATTTTGATTCATCATGTTGTAATCTGTAAAGGACTAAACCTCCACTAAATCCAACCCCGTTGATCTTTAAGGTAATTTTTTATCTTGAAGAGAAGAATTTTAAATTCAACCCCGAATAGTCTCCTTCACTTTCTATCTGCCTTTTTTGATGCAACTCCAACAGTAACCCGGGCCCCTATATTATGAAAAAAAAAAAAAAGAAGATAAATACAATGGTTTTTAAGTTAAACCTCAAACAAGCCAAAAAAAACCAAGCCCTGTTTGGTTTCCTAGGAATATATACTTTCTGTGCAGCTTTCACCCTAATCATCTTTTCGTTAATTGATGATTAAGGAACTTTGATTGTGTTTTATTTTTGCTAACAAAGGTTTAGTCATTGATTAACATTAATCAAGCAAGTTGCTAGCCAATCAGCCCCACCCTGTCATGTCATTTCTTTTGCTTTATATATTGTCATCAACGTCCTTGCTCCTCCAACTCGTAACCACAACAACAATAACAAAACAAAAAAATTATTCCTTACAATTTTAAATATTTAAGATTTTAATTCATTTTATCTTTTAAAATTATCCTTATTAATATTATATTTATTATCAATAATTAACGTAACTAATTTCTTTTATATACGTAAATTAGTTATTTTACTCATACATGATGAATATCAAAAATAGCAAGGTATGTGGTTGTTCATGAAAGAATCTAGCTAAGGAATCATGCCTCATGCCTCTCAATGAAGATGAATGCAAGTTGTGTCGGTGTTTCTCCGGTCAGGTTCATAATTAACAACAATGAAGACATTTATTCTTTTTTTTTTCCTTCCCAACAATGAAGACATTATTCAAACATTTTTATTTAAACTATGATAACAGACATTAATTATCCAAGTATTTTGTGGAGAATAAACATGTTATGAAAAGGATAATTTGAAATTCACGTATATCTGCTAGATAAGGACTTCCTGTTGTAACAAAAAAAAAATAATCAGCGACATTGTTTATTTAGATATTAAATATTGCTCGAAATATTGTTGAGCGATAAATATTCGTTCTGGAGTTAATTACTATGATAATATTTGTCCCTTATTGTTTTTTTACTATTTGTTCTGGTCTACTAATGACAATAAAAAATTGTTCGTTATGCATGAGAATTAAAATTAGGGAAAGTTATTGTGAGGTCTTAAGGACCATAAAAATTTACAAGAAAGTCCTATACCAAATCCTTCTATCAAAAAGGTCTATAGAAATTGCATTGTGATTAATTCAAAATGTGAAATTATTTTGTTACCCCCATTGAATGAAAAAAAGAAAGAGACAAGATATACGAATTTTGATAAGTTCTTAAGTCTGTTTCAACAACTTCATGAGCCTATTTTGGAAACTTTAAGAATCTATTTTGATAAGTTGATTCTCCTCTCCCCAGAGAAGTTCCGAAATATCACAAGTTAATGTATCAACTTCCACATGTGCATATGCCAATTTTGACAAGTTCTTATGCTTATTTTTATAACTTCATGAGACTATTTTGACAAGTTGATTTTCCTTCATAGAGAAGTTATGAAATTTCACAAGTGAATGTCAAAACTTTCACAAGTGCATGTGTAAATTTTGATAAGCTCTTATGCCTATTCTGCAACTTGATTAATCTATTTAGGAAAATAATAACTTCTCTAGGGAAGAAAATCAACTTGTCAAAATTTGCATATGCATTTGTGAAAGTTAGTACATTAACTTGCAAAATTAATAATTTCTTCAGGGAGGAAAATCAACTTGTCAAAATAGGCTCATGAAGTTATCAAAATATAATAAGAACTTGTTAAAATTTGCATATGTATTTGTGAAAGTTGAGACATTAACTTGTGAAATTTCATAACTTCTCCATATAGGAAAACCAACTTGATAAAATAGGCTCATGAAATTGTCAAAATAGGCATAATAACTTGTCAAAATTTGCATATACATTTGTGAAAAGTTGGTACATTAACTAGTGAAATTTTATTACTTTTTCAGGGAGGAAAATAAACTTGTCGAAATAGGTCCATGAAATTGTCAAAATAGGTATAAGAACTTGTCAAAATTTGCATATACACTTGTGAAAGTTGATACATTAACTAGTGAAATTTTATAACTTCTTTAGGGAGGGAAATCAACTTGTCAAAATAGGCTCATGGAGCTGTCAAAATAAGTGTAAGAACTTGTCAAAATTCACATATACACTTGTAAAAGTTGGTGCATTAACTTGTAAAATTTTATAACTTCTCTAATGAGGAAAACTCAATGGGCCTGTTTGGTACGGTGGAATTGAGGAGATGGAATTGGAATTGAATTCCTACTAATAATGTGTTTGGTATGGTGGAATTGTCCTTGGAATTGAATTCCATGTGAAGTTCAATTAAGCTCAATTCTATCAAATAAATTCCATCTCAAAAGTTATGATTTACAAATCCATCTCCATATTTTCAACCTTACCCTCGCTGACTTCTCAAACGTTGCCCACCGTGCTTGACCACTGGCTTGAAGACCACCATGCTCGACTAGATCTGAGCAACCAAATCTGATGCCATCTCCGGTGATGGTGACGATGCGACGCCATCTCCAACAGGTTGTAGACCTGTTCGACTAGAGACGGCAAGGCCGAGGAATATGAAGACTACCGTGCTCGACTAGATTTGAGCAACCAGATCCGACACCATCTCCGGCAAAAGAGTGTTTTGCTAAAGCCTGCAGATCGAGAGCAAACAGTGCACGTCGTTGCTGCCATTGCGAGACTGAGAGCAACCACAATAGATGAATTTTTTATTTTTTTAATGATAAGGGCATTTTGATATTTTTACATAAAAATTAAGACCCATTTTTATGACATACCAAACATACTTTTAAACCTCATTTTCATTTCCATATCCATTTCTATTTCCATTGCCATCAAAATCAATTCCATTATATCAAACAGGCCCAATATTCCTTTTTGATAGGGAATTTGGTATGAGACTTTTTTATAATTTTTTATGGTCATTGGGACCTTACAGTAATTTTCCCTTAATTAAGGATAATATTAAGAAGTTGACATTTTAAAATTGCGTTCGCTCTGTGTTGGCTAATGATCAATATAATTATCCATTCATCAAAAGAAGTAAAAATTTGTACTTGTTAATTAATGATATATGAATTATTCATTCTGACAGATAAAATCATATACACAACATCTTGAGTTTTATGAATAATGTCAACTATTTTTGTCAACTTTATTATTTCCAATCTATCTAGTGGATAAAACTGAAGTGTGCACAAACTTATTTCATCATTATATATGTACATAGATATATAGTATATAGATATATATGTTATTGTTGTTTCAATACGTTTAGAACGAAATATACAAATTTTTGTAAATAATTTATTTCTATTAATGCTTCCTCAATAATAATTAAAAGAGAGAGAGAATGAAGAAATTGAATAAGATGACTCCAACATTTTTTAAAATATGTGTCATATTTTATCAACTAATTTCGTTAATCTAGTTAAATTAAGTAAATATATTTTATTTTAAAGACATGATGGAGTGCTGCATCATTGTGTTGGCACAAGAAGCACATGTGTTTTTATTGGATGAATTATTTTCATTTGCTGTCGGTGCAAGCAGCCCATATTTTCCAAATTTAAAGGGCAAGTTTTTTCTCTCTATATTTAAAAAGATCCAAAAGCAATGAGATTTTTCAAGAGCTTAATTAATGATCCGCATGGTCTTAAAGTTTGAAAGATCAGTTGAACATAAGTAAATTAAATTCGTTTTCCTCAACTGGCATGACATTTATTTTCTAAGTTTATTCACAAAGGAGGAGGACAGGTGAAAAATCTACCTTATTTATTTTTTTAATGTGAGTGTCGCTCATTCCTTCTTCTTCTTTTCTAGCCCCTCCGTTGCTTGATATAAAAGAAATATCTATCTCATTTAATTGATTAACTATATTAGTTAAGTTAATTAATATGACATGTATTTTTTAAAATACCCTAATAATCTTTTTTAATTCCATCATTCCCTCTCCTCTTTCATTATTATTAAGGGAATATCAATAAGAGTAAATCAGGAATAGATAGATAAACATAAAAATTGATATTTCTTATATTTAAAACTCAGATCAATTCCCTACATTTATTTATATTAAAAACCAGGGGGTATATTTTTGCATCTAAGGATCCTCTATTAAAACCTATTAGGAAAGGCACTTGTGGCTTTCTTCAACTTTTAGTGGTACGTTTTTCTGTCACTTTTGAATCATTTGATTTTATTCTGATAGCACATTTAATTTTTGTACAAAGGCTAACAATAAAAATTAGAGCCCGTTTGGTTTAATCCTATTATATGTGTGTAATGATAATCATGATTGTATTACTAAGAGAAGAGTGTTTGGTTGCTCTTTAGTATGGTAATAGGGTTTACCATGGTAATGATGGTTACAAAAATATTGGTAATCCTCGTTCATACCTCCCTCATATGAATCCTCATTACCATTTTATTGTATAGTTAAAAAAGTCCAATTTACCTTTTAGTTTATAGCGTTTTTGT